>CM024763.1:29050139-29139682 GCA_014218235.1 Colocasia esculenta | reverse complement strand
TTATGCTCTAGAAATGATACCCATGTGAATCTTGAGTAATCATCGACTATGGCAAATCCAAAGTTCTTTCCTCCAAGACTGGTAGTCCTCATCGGCCCAAATAGATCTATATGAAGGAGCTCTAAGGGTTTTGAGGTGGTCACCACTGTCTTTGACTTGAAGGAGCTCTGGGTTTGAGGTCACCACTGTCTTTGACTTGAAGGAGCTCTTGGTGTGCTTTCCCTTAGCACAAGGTCTACAGACACCATCCATTTTTGCGCTGACCTTAGGTAGACCTTCCATAAGATTCTTATTCAGCAATTTTCTCATGCCATCTATGCTGTAATGACCTAGTCGTCTGTGCGTAATTCAGTAGATTTATCCTTATTTGCTGCCAGACAGACATTTTGTTCCTTGAGTTCCTCAAGATAGAGCACATACAATTCTTTTCTCTATTAGCTTCAAAGATGACTGCTCCATCCTTCAGTATGCTGCACTTTGACTCTTGAAACTTGATCTGATGGCCTCTGTCACACAGTTGGCTGATGCTAATGAGATTATGCTTCAACCCTTTGACAAGCACACATCTTCTATAGCTTTTCTTCCTTTACTATTCACAGAGTCGTTGCCAATTACTGTTCCTTTCCCATTATCTCCATAAGTAACTATTCCTTCTTCATCTTGGAGATGATAAATAATTTCTGGTTTCCTGACATGTGCCTTGAGCACCCACTATCCAAGTACCATTTGGATGTTCGAGGGTTAACCTGAAATGAAATCATCAAGCTTTAGGTACCCAAATTCTTTTGGGTCCTGATTGGTTAGTATCATTGATTTTACTTTTTATTATCCATTTCTTATGTCTTATTGGGCATGTCGTTATGATATGTCCTAACTTGTTGCAGTGACTACAACATGATAATTTGTTACCTTTTCTATATATTTGAAATCAGCTTTGTATTTATATCTTGTTCAGGTACAATTTTGGTGTTGGATATATTTTAGGATAAACTATGGTTTCTTCATTATCTGGGGGTGTATATCCTAATCCATTTTTCTTCTTACCTGATCTTCTAGCACCTTTTAATATGAGGGAGTTTTTACCATTTGTGAATTTTTCTAACGTGCTAGATAAATTTATGTTTTCTTCTGTTAGAGTCTTGATTTCAGTTCTTAGTTCATCTGCATTTTCTGTTTTACTAATTCTGTTATTTGTTTTTTTTTTATCTTTTAAGTCTTCACATAATAATTCATTTCTTCTTTTAAGTTTAGTTATTTGTTTTTCTAGCTCTTCGTTTTCTGTTTTCAGATCAGAGTTAGTGTTTTCTAAACAAGTATTGTTTTTCTTACTGGCTTTTAATAGTTTAGTTACTTATTTATATTTATTATATAGTTCATTAAATGCTTCCTCTAATTTATCTGAATCAGAATCATTACATGAATCAAAGAGGAGTCAGAAGTTACCTATCTTCAATATTGCCATGAAGCCAAATGGGCTTCTTCTTCATCGCTGCAGGAGTTTGACTCACTATCTGAGTCGTTACTATTTTCCCATGCTGCTGCCATCGCCTTCTTCTTGTACTTTCTGAACTTCTTGGAGCTGTCTTTCTTCCTGAACTCCGGCTTCTTGAATTTTGGACACTCAGCTTTAATGTGTCCTGGCTTCTTACTTCATAGCAGATGGGTTCTCCTTTCTCTTCATCTCTTTTCCATCTGGCTTCTTAAAGTCCTTATTCTTTTGAAGTGCCTTCTACCAGATTGAACTTCTTCTTCTTAGCTAAAATCCGCTGCAATCTTCTAGATATTGCTGCCTCATTCCTCGCTGTCCAATCACTTTCACTCTCATCTGAACTTGCTTCTGGTGAATCTTCTTCAGCTTTTAAGGCGTTGGAGTGCTTCTTTCTGCTAGAGGACCTCCTAGCCTTTCCATGTTGATCTCATGGGCCATGAGGGACCCAATGAGCTTTTCTACTGACATTCTCTTCGGTCATTAGCTTCTTCTATTGCTGTGACCTTTGGGGTCCATGAGGACGGTAAGGATCTAAGTATTTTCCTCACCATGTCTCCAATCTCATAGTTTTTTCCCCAGATCACTAGTCCATTTGTGATGTCAGTGAACCGACTGAACATTTGAGTTATGGATTTACCTGATTGCATCTGAAATCTCTCATACTGAGTGACAAGAATGTCGATTCTTGTTTCCTTTACCTTGTCTGTGCCTTCATATGTGATCTTGAGCTTTTCCCACATTTCCATTGAGGATTTGCAGGCTGAAACTCTGTTGAACTCCTTACTTAGAGCACAGCATAAGATGCTCTTTGCTTTGCAATTCAAGGAGATCTTCTTTCTGTCATCATCTGTCCACTGCGCTTTCTCATTTGTGACTACCAGATCACCTTCTTCTACTATGGACCAAATTTGATAGTCGTGGCCTTGTAGAAAATATTCCATTCTAGTCTTCCAGTAAGGATAGTCTTCACCATCGAAGAGAGGGGGTCGGTTGACAGACTGACCTTCAAAGTTACCTTGGGCTGCCATGGATCTTTACTCTTCAGATTGTTGGATCCTTTTTTTCTTTGTCGAAGAGACTCGCTCTGATACCACTTGTTGCCCAGTTGACGAGCCCAGAGGCGGGGTGAATGGGTCTTTTAAAATTAATCTAGAAGATACCTGTAACTAAAACATTCACCGCAAACGTTCTTCGAAGGAGGTTAGTGACTGTTAGTTTAAATATCAAAGACACAAGAAAGCAATCACACGACACAAAGGATTATCCTTGTTCGGACCTCCTTTCCTTAGGAGTCCTACGTCCAGTCCCTGAGCACCACTCAGGTTTTTACTAACTAGGGACAGTCCCCCTAAGGACGCTACAACACCCAGCTCGGCTGGTCTTCCTTCACACCTAAGGAAAACAACACCCTGGATCCCCCACCAGGTCTTCCTTCACAACTGAAGGGAAACAGCACCCTGGATACCACCAGGTCTTCCTTCACAACACCGAGGGAAACCACAAAGAGAATGGAATAAGATCAAGCCCCTAGATCAAGCTTTTTAACAAGCCAAGATCTGAAGCGACTAGTACTTAGAGCAAAGAATCAATGCTAAGCACACTCTCAGAACTACACAATCTCTCTCAAGATTTTCACTACAGTGAGGAGAGCAAAGAGCAAAAGCTAGGTGGAATGAAGTTCTTGGCTCTGGACTTCTTGCTGAAGAATTTGAATGCTTGAATACGAGATGCTTGTTCTCTGCTTCGTTGGTTCTCTTTTGTTTTATTCTCTTCATTCTATCTTTGAATTTATATCTTCTGTTTGAAATACTGTAGTTGAAGTAACCGTTGTCTCTTGAATTGATAGACGTTAGACTGTTTGACATTTGGAAGCTTCAACTATCTTTTATCCATTTGAACACGCAAAGAGATAGGGTCTTCTGACGTCTATAGGTCCAACGTTGTATGATAGTAGGTCTTCAGGACCCTGCACACATTAAATGCTAGAATAGTAGACAACTCAAACTGTCTCTTGTTTGTCAGTATACGTTGATGTGAGTATTTACTAGAATAGCAATCCCAAATAGCTTGTTTTAAAAGATGTATATAGAGTAAGCACAATAATGGATGATACTGTCTGCATGCATGCAGAGATACGTTCAGAACTCATAAATGCAGGAGTGACAGATAGATATATGCGTGACTTTGACTAGTCAACGCTTCAAGTGATAAGATAAAAATCAAGTTCATATAAACTGTAAAGTCGTTGTCTATATGACTTATGAAATCGTTATGAATACTAACAAGTCATTATAGAGAGTAAATCGTTAAAGTAAGTGTATGTGTTCAACAGGGAAATCGTTATGAACACTTATCAAGTCGTTATGAGCTCTAAAGAAATCGTTGTGAGTGCTTAAAGAAATCTTTGTGCAAAGCAAATCATTATGAGCGCTTAAAGAAATCGTTGTGAGCGCTTAAAGAAATCTTTGTGCAAAGCAAATCGTTATGAGCGCTTAAAGAAATCGTTGCGCAAAGCAAATTGTTATGATAACTTACGAAATCGTTATGACAGGCAAGTCATTACGCTTTCTAAAGAAATCATTACGGTAACTTATGAAATCGTTACGACGAGCAAGTCGTTGCGAGTTCTAAAGAAATCGTTACAGTAACTTATGAAATCGTTACGGCGAGCAAGTCGTTGCGAGTTTTAAAGAAATCGTTACGGTAACTTATGAAATCGTTACGACAGACAAGTCGTTACGCTTTCAAAAGAAATCGTTGTGATGACTTATAGAATCGTTATGACATCGACTTGTTTGAAACAACATGACTTTTCAGTCTTATAAGGAAATTGTTATGAATTCAACAGAAATCGATATGGACTTAGAGAAATATCATGTTGAAAAGAGAAAGCTTCAGAGAAGTAATGCATACCTTTATTGGCTTGTTCGAACTTGGTATTTTTCCTGCACTTAAGACTTATGAAATATTCATTAGATATTATTGATAAAATCTAGTTTAGTTTTGTTAATCACCAAAATACATATGTAATTAATTAAAATTACATGGGGACAGACTGATCATCAATCGCGACGCTCTTGGGTGTCGCGACCCAGTCACGACGGCTCGGTCCGCCGTGATGGGATCACGACAGGGTAGGGTGTCGTGACCAGGTCACGACGTCCCGCTGCGTCATGACTTTAGCCGTGAGACAGGTTTGATCTTCACCGTTTCCGTTTCGTTTACTATACCCGTGGCACCCGTGCTAGTTCGCTAGTACGGTCTACACTAGTCTTTTGCTCGGTGCTCGGCACTTGAGGGCTTATCCCGTGTGAGAGGTTGTTACCGTTGCCTGGGACCCCCATCCTCGGGAGCCTGTCGAGGGAGTACTCTGGGCTACGAGTATGCTCGAGTTGGCAGCCACCAGGTGGACTCTGGAGCTTAGGGGAAAACGGTGGTTAGGACAGTGGCGTTGAGTCACTTGCAGAGCTCTCATGGTTGGACTGGGACGCCGAGGTCAGTTTCGAAGTTCTTCTCGACATAGTTCAGCTAGTCCTTTTCTCACTGCCTCGATCATTGCGGCCCCGGAACTGCTTAGAGAGGCTGGGCGTGGGACCGTAGTCCGGCCAGACTACGGCGGTTACTGTAGTCTTACTTTGTGTCCTACCTCGCTCTGACGAGACGTGAGGGTCAGGACCCGGGTCGAGGATAAGACATTGGTGGGCGCACCTGACCTTGACTAGTGGTAGTGCTTCCCGTAGCTAGTGTTCCTTGTCCAAGCGGAGTCCCTTCCGTCTGTGTTTGCTAGCCGTGTGGTGGTCACGACGAGCAGTCGTACAGAGTTTCCGACCGTGTGTACTTTCCGTACCATGCCAGTTGTAGTTTTGCTTCCGCACTTCCGTTATAGGTAGAAGATATAAACTGCTGTCATTTATTTTATATTTATATTCTTCTACCTGTTTAGAGCCAGTAGGAGATTGGTAATCCCTATTGAGCTTCTGTTGTGAAGCGCATCCCTCCTTTTCGCAGGTGAGACTTCTCAGCAGCGGCAGGGCGCGTGCCGGGCGGAGGAGACGGGGCGGTAGGCGGGGTCCCCGTAGCTAGTAGTGGTTTCCCTTTTTCAGTGTACGTCACCCTCAGGATATGCCCCTAAGGGACTTGTTCTTCCCCTGCCTTTTACTTGTACTAGCGTGCGTGCGTTGGGAATGTACTTAGAGCAGTATGCGGCGGTCTCGCTCTCTTTTCTGTTTCCACTTGTACGCTTCTAGTTTAGCAGTTGACGTTTACTTCCACTACATATCCTATTAGATGTAGATTATAGCCCTTCCGGGTCCCCGGATCTGTGGGCGGCGACCGCGAAAATCACGTCCTCGGCGTCGGCCGAGGGTCGGGTTCTCGGGTCGTTACAGTTTGTATCAGAGCGAGAGTCTGACAAGGCTTGTAATAGATTTAAACTGCAACAGGAAGTCCCAACGGTAGTACAAGTACACTGCTAGCTGCCCGAGTGGTTTTGTTAACCTTTGTTGGTTGTGTTGCCATGCAAAACATGGCTCCGCGGACTGGTTCCCCATGGCCGAGCAGTTCTTCTGGGCCATGTACCATGGAGCGCACCAGCCCGGGCAGGCAGCAGTAGGTGTTCAGCCTTCGGTACCTCCCCCAGTGGTGCCAGAGCAGCAGGTAGAGCCAGAGGTGGAGCAGCCAGTTCATCAGCAGCCATCGGGTACTGGGAGTACCCGAGCCGGCCGGAGGAGGACGTCAGTTACGGAGGACAGGACCGCTCTCCTAGAGAGATTCTTGCATCCCTGACCACCGATGTTCTACGGTGAGTATGATCTAGATAAGGCAGAGAGCTGGACCCATGAGTTAGAGCGCATCTTTGAGACCATGTAGTGCTCTGAGGAGGACCAGGTTCGACTGGCGGTGTGCCAGCTTAAGGGAGCAGCCCATGAGTGGTGGAGAGTTCAGAGGCAGACTCACTTCCAAGGGCAGAGGTTGGATCACATCACTTGGCAATGGTTTTTGGAGGTCTTTCACGGCGAGTACTTCCCCGACTACGCTCGACGTGAGAGACGAGACTAGTTCCACGCATTGGTTCAGGGCGACCTCACAGTTTCTCAGTACCACCAGAGGTTTGTTCGGTTGTTGAGGCATGTGCCTCATGTCGCAGGCGGCGATCAGGCGTGTGCAGAGAGGTTCATAGTAGGACTGAGACCAGACCTGAGGTGGGGTGTGACGGCGCACATGTGCACCACCTTGGGTGAGGCCGTGGCGAAGGCCACCGCCTTGGACAGAGAGACCTGGCAGCCTCAGCAGCAGCAGCAGGGAGGAGCCTCTTCCAGGTCCTCGCCTTACCAGCGTCCAGTGGGTAGTCGCGGTAGTGCGACTTCCTCTTCCTCCAGCTCGGGTAGTTCCTGGCAGCGCTGGGATTCACTCGCAGTTTAGGATGTTGTCTACTCGCGGGGGTGGTCGGAGCCGGTTGCAGAAGCGCCAGTCTAGGTTTGCAGAGTAGTCAGTTGTCCATTGAGCTGAGCAGGGCAGTCAGGAGGCTATTTGCTACACCTATGGCTTACCGGGCCACTTCAGGAGGGATTGCCCCATGGGGCAAGCCCTGCAACAGCAGCAGCCAGTTCAGTATGCTCAGCAGCCGCCTCAGTACCAGTACCCTCCTCAACAGCAGGCACCGCATCAGCAGCAGTAGGGGCAGTACCAGTAGCAGGCTCAGCAGTTGTCGCAGCCGCAGTAGTACCAACCATATCAGCAGTAGCAGCAATACCGCTAGCCTCAGCCGCCGCAGCAGCAGCAGCCCCAGCAGGCACAGCAGCATGGGCTGGTCGTAGTCGTGTGATGGCACTCACCCAGGAGTAGGCAGAGGCATCAAACCTTGTTATAGGTACTCTACCTATCCTCGGCAGAGCTGCTCGTGTTTTGGTCGACCCTGGTGCTTCCTTGCGTTTTGCTTCCGAAGAATTCTATGAGTCACTAGCTTGTCACGCTCCTGAGAGGCAGTGTGACGTGATGGTCGATCTCCCGTCTGGTGAATATATGCGTTCTTTTGGTTACCTGAGGGTGTGGCAATCGAGGTTGAGGGGCACTAGTTTCCGGCCAGGTTGTACGCACTGCAGCTTTGCGAATTTGACGTCATCCTGGGTATGGATTGGTTGGAGGCTCACTTAGCCGTGGTTGATTGCCAGTGGAAGACCGTTCGGTTTAGGATACCTGGAGAGCCCGTCCTCTACTTCCGATGTATCCGGTCTACCCATCGGCCATTTATTTCCTTGTGTAGAGCTTACCGTTTGATCCGCGATGGCTGTGTGGCGTACCTTGCTTTGGTTTGTTCTTTGGAGCCTAGTGGATCTTCAGTTTTTGACGTGCCGGTTGTTTCTGAGTTCTCCGACGTCTTTCCAGAGGATCTACCTAGTTTTGCCGCCTGAGCGGGAGGTAGAGTTCTCCATTGAGCTTTTGCCCGGTACGATGCCTTTGTCCAAGGCACCTTACCGATGGCCCTGGCGGAGCTGCGTGAGTTGAAGCGCCAGTTGCAGGAGCTACTTGAGCTGGGCTTCATTCGCCCGAGTCATTCGCCGTGGGGCACGCCTGTTTTGTTTGTGAGGAAGAAGGATGGCAGTCTTCGTTTGTGCATCGATTATCGACAGTTGAACCAGGTTACTGTGAAGAACAGGTACCCGTTGCCGAGGATCGATGATTTGTTTGATCAGTTACAGTCGGCCCGAGTTTTCTTGAAGATTGACTTGAGATCCGATTACTATCATAAGCGGATCAGAGAGTCGGATGTTGGTTTGATGGCTTTCCATTCCAGGTATGGTCACTTTGAGTTCGTGTGATGCCGTTTGGGCTGGAGAACACACCCGTAGCATTCATGGATCTGATGCATAGGGTGTTCAGTGAGTACCTAGATCATTTTGTGGTTGTTTTTGTTGATGTTATTTTGGTCTACTCGGCTTCTAAGGAGGAGCACGAAGAGCACCTAAGGATTGTGCTGGAGACCTTGCGGAGTCACAGCCTTTATGCCAAGTTCAACAAGTGCAAATTTTGGCTGAGGGAGGTGCACTTTCTCGGGAATGTGATCTCGGGTTCTGGGGTGGCAGTAGACCTTGCCAAGGTGGAGGCCATGTTGTCGTGGGAGCAGCCCACATTTGTGACGGCCCTCATTATACCGGTACGGTTATACCAACCCACGTCGGTATAGCGAGAGTCCTCACAGTGGGACATTTACCCAACGATACATACAGCTGAGATACACGCGAATATACAACAGAGTAGCGGAAGTAAAAGACAACTGTCTCCATTCATTCATCATCCACATTAAACATACATGCAATTCGCAATTAACATAAAAGAACTAAGGTCCACATAATTTAAATTGCTGAAATAGAACCACAAATTGTCCACATTTATACATCCTTTTCATAATACTCTAATACAATGTTCAAATTACATACTTATGAAATACACAAATCTCAAGAAACTCCAAAGCTAGTCTCCGCGCTCGGAGTCCGTCTCCACCGTCTCCTCCAACGGTGCCGTGTCACCAACTATACCTGTACGCCGAAGCAAGGAGTGAGTCCAAGGACTCAGCAAGCAACACTACTCATGATATACACGTACAAGTCCTAGTGGTTTCTACATGCACATTTACAATTTGCAACACATGGCATGCTAGTCAATTTAAGTTTCAACCTATCATGAAAGTTTTACAACTTTATACATGGATCATGCTTTCAGATTTCTAAGATAAAATTTACCTATCACATGCTCTCTATTCCATTTACTCATGAAATTTTGTCTTTAAAGAACTAAACATGAGAGCTACCAACATGAACATTGTGCATGCATGAAAGGGGAACACAACTAGCATGGATTTCACATGTCCTTAAGTACATACATACCCTTTTCACATGCTTTAGGTTGCTGATTTCACATGGTTTAACGGCTGTAAACCTATACATGAAAGCTACAATATTGCATAAAACATATCATGTGATCAACAATCATGCTATCTTGTACCCGTTTTCACCAATTATCCCTAACATGGATTCTAGACATCTTTGCACATAATAACATGATGATAATAACATAATTCACTGATTTCACATGATTTCAGATTTGTCTCACATGGTTTTCAATAACATATTTTCACATCTTTAGTTTCACATTTTCTTTACACAAGTTTCCTCTTTCACATGGTTCACTTTACACATACACATTCACATTGTCACTTACACATTTACACATGGACACATACACATTACACATTTCACATTACACATTTTAGGTGCCGTGACACATAGTCCAAACCACCAAAGAAGGACATATACACATCACATTACACATAGACGCCATCTAGGCATTCCAATGGCGACTCTTGGACTGCGCAGACCGGGAGAACAAGTCTCCACCCTAACCAGTGGTACTTGTCCACCTCCAGGATTTCCCCCTAATGCCCTTAGGGTCACATACACATTGAACTTTCTCAGGGGGACTTTTCCCTGATACAGCTCCACTGCCCTCTACGGAAACAGTGTCACAATGGCACAGTTACACATTTACACATGGTTTTACACTTCACACTTTTCATCACATTCACTTTCTCACTCACATGAATATCTTTGTTTTTCCTAACATGGTACTACAGAATTTCAGGAGTTTAACACAGGAATTTTCACTAATCAAGTTGGTTTTAGACAATAACTAATCACATTACGATAATATACGTAGATTATCACATTTCACATGAAAATACATAACTTCTTATTTACTGATCCAAATGACCTGAAATTTTAACCACATGCTGTTTTCGGGTTCAAGATCATACACTCAATTTTCAGATTTTTCTGAGCTAATATAATTTACAGAAAATCAAACCTATTTTTTTGCATGTCATTCACAACTTAAGTTAACATGGAGTTTAACACATCTTGCAATTTGCCACTTACTGTTTAACAGGCTACTAACATACGCATGATTTGAGAATACAAGATTTCCCTAAATCATACATCTATAGATTAATCACACAATCTTTCTTGTATGTCTTTTTACTTACCGAACCGGATTTATTGGCATTTATACAAGCATGGATAATTTACCAAATTGCTACACATATATACTGACCCACTAATCTTCATGATCAGACAAAACCAAGGCATTCATACTAATCCTAATCATGAAACATGGATTGCAAGATTTTCAACAAGTCATGCTCACATTTAAGGGATACAATATTCCTACATTCACCATCACACACCATATTCATCCACACCACAATTGACTATATACATAGAGTATAGGATTACCATATATCCTCATCACGGAAACCATACCGAAATTAATGTAAAGGAAGGGCAGAACAGTTCACTGTTCTGTCCAGAGGAACTTGGCGGCAGTCTCTGGCCGCTGACTCAGGGTCAGCGGCATGGCCGATGGACGCCAAGCATGATATCGGCGTCCAGGGACCTTGCCGTCATGCAGGTCTGTGCAGAAACACAGACCCGACCTCTCAAGATTGGTGAATGGGAGGGTCTAGGACTCGAGGAAAATGTACAAAAATTGTAAACCAACCTAGACTCATACGGGACATCATGGATAGGTCACTTGCCTTTTAAAAATTCCTCCAAAGGATCTAGGGCTCGGTGAAGCTCTCCTTGGGCTGTCCCAAGAAGTGCAGAACTCCCTCCAAATGATCTCTCCTCCGGGTTCTTGAGCGAGATCCACAGCAAGCCGAGTGGGGAAGCCTTCCTCGTCGGTCCAGCAACCTCCTTGAAGCAGTGGAACGCCGGATCAAGCTCCAGGGGTCGGATTTTTGGGTGCTAAGTGGGGTTTTCTCACAGTTCTCTCTAGGTTTTTCTTTCTCTTTTTCTCCTCTTGCAAGGTGAAAAGGCTGGGGAAGGGAGCTCCGTTTTAGACTAAGAGAGACCCCTCCCCACACCTGGGTGATATGACAGCCTCAGAGCCGTTGGGGAGAACCCCCAATGGCTGGGCTTTCTTGTTTCAGAAGCTTGCAGCTCTGCTGCGCATGCAGGCCAGAGAAATTGGCGTCCATATCGCTGGACGCCAGGATTAGTGTTGGCGTCCATGTCTGGACGCTGACACCACCTAAACGGCCTGGGGTTGACGCCAAGATGGCCTTCGGCCAGAACTCTAAAATATGCAGAAAACCATGCATACTGCATATATACATGCAATATGTATACGGTATTATACCCATACTATCACCATGCAATACATACATTTATATTTAATATAACACATGCACACGTACTTGTACTAATAATACGTACGTAAATATGTACATACATACACAAGCACAATCATACACACACAAATACAAATAATGCGACGGAAATTCGAGGGCCTTACACCCTCTCCCCCTTAAAGAAACTTCGTCCTCGAAGTTAGAACGACACTACTCAAACAAAAGGGGATACTTCTTCTTCATCGCATCCTCAAGCTCCCACGTAGCCTCCTCACGTGAGAAGTTCCGCCATAGAACTTTCACCGACGCAATACTCTTGTTCCGGAGATGCTGAACCTTCCGGTCAAGAATGGCTACTGGTTGCTCGACATACGAAAGATCTGGCTGGATCTCCACTGGCTCATGACTAATCACATGAGACGGATCTCGGACATACTTCCTGAGCATAGATACGTGGAATACCGGGTGAACGCTAGCCAAAGCTGGGGGTAATGCTAGCTCGTACGCCACGCTGCCCAAACGTCTGAGAATCTCATATGGGCCAATGAATCTAGGGCTTAGCTTGCTATGCCTGCCAAATCTGACAACACCTCGAGTAGGCGATATCTTCAAGAAGACATGATCGCCAACCTCGAACTCCAAATCCTTTCTTCTGTTGTCGGCATAACTCTTCTCTTCTGCCTATCCTGTGCCGCAACAAGCCTTTTCCTGATAAGCTGAATCTTATCCGAAGTTTCCTGAACTAACTCCGGTCCGATCAACTGCCTATCACCAGTCTCCTCCCAACATAAAGGAGATCTGCAGGGCTACCATACAACGCCTCGAATGGAGCCATACCAATACTAGCAACTCCACAAGAGGTAAATGACGCTCCCAATCATCCTTCCAATCCAGAACACACGCTCTCAACATATCCTCGAGCGTCTGGATAGTCCTCTCGGACTGTCCATCGGTCTGGGGATGAAACGCCGAACTGAGCTTAAGCTCCGAACCTAACGCATCCTGAAGACCTTTCCACAATCTCGAAGTAAATCTCGGATCTCGATCCGAAATGATCGACTTCGGCACACCATGCAATCTAATGATACCGCTAACATACAATCTAGCTAAACTCTCTACTGACTGCTTCTTCTTCATAGGCAAGAATGAGCAGTCTTCGAGAATCTATCTACAACTACCCAAATCGAGTCATTGCCCCTTCTAGATCGAGGCAAACCCATAAAAATCCATAGTGACAGCTTCCCACTTCCATACGGGATATCCATCCTCTGCATAAGGCCGGATGGTCGCTGCCGCTCGGCTTTCACTTGCTGACATACTAGACATCTAGACACATAATCCGCAACATCCTTCTTCATGCCGGACCACCAAAATGATCTCTTCAGGTCTTGATACATCTTAGTGTTACCCGGATGAATAGAGAATCGCGATCTATGAGCCTCCGCTAACACATGCTCACGGACATCTACCACATCGGGGACACAAACACGGTGCTGAAATCTAATCACACCGTCCTCATCACGAGCAATGCCCGCCTTACCCACTAACTCTAACAATCTAGGGTCGGCTTTCTGCTGCTCAATCACCTCATCCAAGACTGAGGATCTAAGGGATAGCTGAGCTACAAAAGCCTGACACAACGATGGCTCTAACTCGGTCATAGAGCACGCTGCATCCTCCAACATCTTCCAATCCTGCTGGAGCGAAGACCTCTTTCTACTAAGAGCATCCGCTACGACATTCGCCTTTCCAGGATGATACTGAAGGTCGAAGTCATAGTCCTTCAAGAACTCAATCCATCTTCTCTGCCTCAGGTTTAATTCCTTTTGGGAGAAAAGATACTTCAAGCTCTTGTGGTCGGTAAACACCTCAAATCTGACACCATAAAGATAGTGCCTCCAGATCTTTAGTGCATGAACCACTGCTGCGAGCTCCAAGTCATGAGTCGGATAGTTCCTCTCATGCTCCTTCAACTGACGAGAAGCATAAGCCACTACCCTCTCTCGCTGCATGAGTACACAGCCTAAACCAATCTGAGATGCATCCGTATAAATGGCAAAGCCCTCTAGACCACTAGGCAATACCAATACCGGAGCAGAAGTAAGCTTAGCCTTCAATAGCTGAAAGCTACGCTCACATGCCTCAGACCATACGAACTTCTCACCCTTTCTGGTCAGCTTTGTCAAAGGGGCGGCGATGGATGAGAAACCCTCAATGAATCGCCGATAGTAACCAGCTAACCCAAGGAAACTACGAATCTCCGAAGGGGTCCTGGGAATCTCCCAATCCATAACTGCCTGGACCTTTGCTGGATCAACTGCACACCAGCGCCGGAGATAACATGCCCGAGAAAGTGAACCTCGCGCAACCAGAACTCGCACTTTGCTGACTTCGCATACAGCTTGTGCTCACGGAGAACCTCTAAGACTAACCTCAAATGCTGACGATGTGTGGCCTCATCCGAGAATAGACCAACACGTCATCAATAAACACAACAACAAAGCTATCTAAATACGGACTAAACACCCGGTTCATGAGATCCATGAACGCTGCAGGGGCGTTGGTCAATCCGAAAGGAAGACCAAAAACTCATAATGTCCATAACGGGTTCTAAATGCCGTCTTGGACACATCCTCACTCCTAATCCTCAACTGATGATAACCAGATCGCAAGTCAATCTTGAAAAGACTGATGCCTCTCGCAACTGGTCAAACAGATCATCAATCCGAGGTAAGGGATACCTGTTCTTCACAGTCACTTGGTTCAACTTCCTATAATCAATACACAACCTAAGTGACCCGTCTTTCTTCTTGACGAATAATACAGGTGCGCCCCAAGGGGAAACACTAGGGCGAATAAATCCCTTATCGAGCAATTCTTGCAATTGCTTCCTCAACTCGGCTAATTCTGCAGGGGCCATCCGATATGGGGCCTTCGAGATAGGAGAGGTGCCTGGAAGCAACTCTATAGTGAACTCTATCTCCCTATCCGGTGGCAATCCAGACAAGTCATCGGGAAAGACATCTGGAAATTCCTGCACCACATCGATCTCTGCAAGAGTCAGTGACGAACTAGCATCGGGTACTAGCATAACGCTGGCAAGAAATGCGTCACAACCCTTGTTCACCATGCGCATCGCCTTCATGGCAGAGATAACTAACTTTCCCGCTAAGTTCTTTGGCAAGGGATGAGAGAACTCGTCCTCACCAGGAATGCGGAAAACAATCTTCTTCCGACGACAATCCACTAACGCATAGTGCTCCTCTAGCCAATCCAGACCAAGAATACAATCATAGTCCTTCATCTTTAGCAAGAAGAAACACCCATCTAGGAATCTATCCTCAATGCACACAGGTAACGACGGAATGCACTTCCTAGTCGATACCGTACCCGCAGGGGTGTGCACAGACAAAGGACCTCTAACTCCTCAGACTCTATGCCTGACTCTAGGGCTAACTGCCTAGCGAACCGCTCGGAAATGAACGAGTGAGTAGCACCCGTATCAAACAAAACCCGAGCGTGCACACCGAAAAGCAAAACTGTACCTTCGGTGACATGCTCCGCCTGCTCGGCGTCCTCGCGAGCTAAAGCAAACACTCGAGCTGGGGCTCGAGGCCTTCCTGGTCTTCCTGTAGCTGGCGCGGCTGCCGCTACTGCTGGTGCTGGCGCTCCACGCTGAGCTCCTTGCTGAAGTCTTGGGCAATCTTTGATCTTGTGGTCGCTGCTCCCACACTTTAAGCATCTACCCGCTACTAACCAACACTCGGAACCTCCATGGGTCTTCCCGCAATGGGGACACTCCTTCTTCACACCAGGGGAACGTACAGAAGGTACCTGAGAGTTGCTGACTGCCACTGGTTTCTGCGGTGTCTGGTACACCACCGTTTCTTCTTATCCTGCCGCTGGAATGTCGCTGCCGGCCTCTTCTGCGAAGCCTTCTTCTCCTCCAGATATTGCTCCATTTCTCCCTCCTGTCTGCAGGCAGCGCTGAGGGCCTCGTCTAGCGTGCGGTGGTCAAACGCCACGAGTCTCGTCCTCAGTGATGGTTTGAGACCCATCACGAATTTCTTCGTCTTCCTGCGCTCATCCTCTACGATATGCGGTGCATATTTAGAAAGTTCAGAAAACCTTGCCTCGTATTCCAGGACGGTCATTGATCCTTGCGTCAGGGAAAGGAATTCTTGCTCCATCTTGTCCTGGATATGCTCTGGGACGAACTTGGCTCGAAAGAGCCTCACGAACGCGTCCCACGCCACGTCTACTGCTCCGTCCTCAAAGCGTGTACGTAGTAGGGAGGACCACCATACATCAGCTCTCTCCTGCAATACACCTTCATAAGCACCAACTAACAAATTCTAACTTGACAACCAACATACAAGCATAAACTAAAACATACCTGTAGCATGTAGGTGGCTAATGTCACCTTATCCTCATCAGGACACCTGATAGCTCGGAAGATTTTCTCTGTCTCCCTCATCCAGCTTTCTGCCATTAGCGGATCACTCTCCCCCTTAAAAGAGGGTGGGGTCATCCTCTTGAATCGCTCCATGATGGAAGGTCCACCATGGTCCTGAGCTGGGGCCTGAGCCTGCTACATTAAACAATAACAATACACTAAACACAATATCATGCAATTTAAATAGCAAACTACTAGGTTGTTTCATTATTCTACCTGGGCCTCCAACTGGGCCTGGAGTGCTGCCTGGGTATGAGCCTGCGTCTGCATGGCTTGCACCAGACCTTGCATGAATACTCCGTAGTCCACTGGCGGTGGTGGGGAAGCACAGGACCCTGTGGGCCGGGGCCTGCTGCTCCGCCCGCTCCTCACGCCTCTGCTCGTCGTCGCGAGCTGGCACACCTCCACGTCGTCCACGGGAAGCCATGGCTGTAATAAAATTTCAGCCACCATTAGAGCTAGGTTACTAGTTTCTAACCATTTTCTTATCTATCTTTCACTTCTTATTAGTGTTTTCTACACATGTGGACATACTTAGCATGCAATGGGGATGATGACTTAGGTATATTCATGTGCAATCTCAACCGGTCGCTCTGATACCAATCCACGTCGGTATACCGGACGTCCAACCACGTCGGTACATTTACCTCACAGACATTTACCCAACGATACATACAGCTGAGATACACGCGATATACAACAGAGTAGCGGAAGTAAAAGACAATGTCTCCATTCATTCATCATCCACATTAAACATACATGCAATTCGCAATTAACATAAAAGAACTAAGGTCCACATAATTTAAATTGCTGAAATAGAACCACAAATTGTCCACATTATACATCCTTTTCATAATACTCTAATACAATGTTCAAATTACATACTTATGAATACACAAATCTCAAGAAACTCCAAAGCTAGTCTCCGCGCTCGGAGTCCGTCTCCACCGTCTCCTCCAACGGTGCCGTGTCACCAACTATACCTGTACGCCGAAGCAAGGAGTGAGTCCAAGGACTCAGCAAGCAACACTACTCATATATACACGTACAAGTCCTAGTGGTTTCTACATGCACATTTACAATTTGCAACACATGGCATGCTAGTCAATTTAAGTTTCAACCTATCATGAAAGTTTTACAACTTTATACATGGATCATGCTTTCAGATTTCTAAGAATAAAATTTACCTATCACATGCTCTCTATTCCATTTACTCATGAAATTTTGTCTTTAAAGAACCTAACATGAGAGCTACCAACATGAACATTGTGCATACATGAAAGGGGAACACAACTAGCATGGATTTCACATGTCCTTAAGTACATACATAACCCTTTTCACATGCTTTAGGTTGCTGATTTCACATGGTTTAACGGCTGTAAACCTATACATGAAAGCTACATATTGCATAAAACATATCATGTGATCAAACAATCATGCTATCTTGTACCCGTTTTCACCAATTATCCCTAACATGGATTCTAGACATCTTTGCACATAATAACATGATGATAATAACATAATTCACTGATTTCACATGATTTCAGATTTGTCTCACATGGTTTTCAATAACATATTTTCACATCTTTAGTTTCACATTTTCTTTACACAAGTTTCCTCTTTCACATGTTTCACTTTACACATACACATTCACATTGTCACTTACACATTTACACATGGACACATACACATTACACATTTCACATTACACATTTTAGGTGCCGTGACACATAGTCCAAACCACCAAAGAAGGACATATACACATCACATTACACATAGACGCCATCTAGGCATTCCAATGGCGACTCTTGGACTGCGCAGACCGGGAGAACAAGTCTCCACCCTAACCAGTGGTACTTGTCCACCTCCAGGATTTCCCCCTAATGCCCTTAGGTCACTTACACATTGAACTTTCTCAGGGGGACTTTTCCCTGATACAGCTCCACTGCCCTCTACGGAAGCAGTGTCACATTGGCACAGTTACACATTTACACATTTACCGTTTTACACATGGTTTTACACTTCACACTTTTCATCTCATTCACTTTCTCACTCACATGAATATCTCTGTTTTTCCTAACATGGTACTACAGAATTTCAGGAGTTTAACACACAGGAATTTTCACTAATCAAGTTGGTTTTAGACAATAACTAATCACATTACGATAATATACGTAGATTATCACATTTCACATGAAAATACATAACTTCTTATTTACTGATCCAAATGACCTGAAATTTTAACCACATGCTGTTTTCGGGTTCAAGATCATACACTCAATTTTCAGATTTTTTGAGCTAAATATAATTTACAGAAAATCAATACCTATTTTTGCATGTCATTCACAACTTAAGTTAACATGGGTTTAACACATCTGCAATTTGCCACTTACTGTTTAAACAGAGGCTACTAACATATGCATGATTTGAGAATACAAGATTTCCCTAAATCATACATCTATAGATTAATCATCACAATCTTTCTTGTATGCTTTTTACTTATTACCGAACCGGATTTATTGGCAATTTATACAAGCATGGATAATTTACCAAATTGCATACACATATACTGACCCACTAATCTTCATGATCAGACAAAACCAAGGCATTCATACTAATCCTAATCATGAAACATGGATTTGCAAGATTTTCAACAAGTCATGCTCACAAGTTTAAGGGATACATATTTCCTACATTCACCATCACACACCATATTCATCCACACCACAATTGACTATATACATAGAGTATAGGATTACCATATATCCTCATCACGGAAACCATACCGAAATTAATAAGGAAGGGGGCAGAACAGTTCACTGTTCTGTCCAGAGGAACTTGGCGGCGGTCTCTGGCCGCTGACTCAGGGTCAGCGGCATGGCCGATGGACGCCAAGCATGATATCGGCGTCCAGGGACCTTGCCGTCGATGCAGGTCTGTGCAGAAACACAGACCCGACCTCTCAAGATTTGGTGAATGGGAGGGTCTAGGACTCGAGGGAAAATGTACAAAATTGCAAAACCAACCTAGACTCATACGGGACATCATGGATAGGTCACTTGCCTTTTAAAAATTCCTCCAAAGGATCTAGGGCTCGGTGAAGCTCTCCTTGGCTGTCCCAAGAAGTGCAGAACTCCCCCCAATGATCTCTCCTCCGGGTTCTTGAGCGAGATCCACAGCAAGCCGAGGTCGGGGAAGCCTTCCTCGTCGGTCCAGCAACCTCCTTGAAGCAGTGGAACGCCGGATCAAGCTCCAGGGGTCGGATTTTTGGGTGCTAAGTGGGGTTTTCTCACAGTTTTCTCTCTAGGGTTTTTCTTCCTCTTTTTCTCCTCTTGCAAGGTGAAAAGAGGCTGGGGAAGGGAGCTCCGGTTTTAGACCTAAGGAGAGACCCCTCACCCACTCCTTGGGTGATATGACAGCCCTCAGAGCCGTTGGGGAGAACCCCCAATGGCTGGGCTTTCTTGTTTCAGAAGCTTGCAGCTCTGCTGCGCATGCAGGCCAGAGAAATTGGCGTCAATATCGCTGGACGCCAGGAGATGTGTTTGCCGTCGGCATCGCTGACACTGTGGCCTACACCGAGCGTCCGAGTCAGGTTTGGGTGCCATGATTTTTGCGCACTCTGGGTTACTTGCCTATGCTCTCGGCATCATCAATAATCATAGGATAATACCCACCCATCACTTGCAGCTACAGTATTATGTTTCACTCTCAAAGTTGTGCAACACTACCTGTATGGCGAGCTTTTCAGATCTTACACACCAACCACATAGAGTCTACTATATACTTCACCCAAGGGATCTGAATTGAAGGCAGCGCCGATGGATGGAGATTGATGACTACTACCTAACCCCCCTTTTTTCCTATTTCCATCCGGAAGGGCTATGTCGTAGCTGATGCTTTTAGCAATCGCGTGCGCTTAAGTTCGCTGATGGTCAGAGAGTGGAGGCTTTTCGAGGAGCTGTCCCAGGGAGTGTTCGTTCCGTCGAGGACCAGAGACCGTGTTGTGGCGAGTAGTTTGTCAGTTCGGCCGTCAGTGTTCAGCAGTGTTGCAGGCACAGCAGGTAGACCCTCAGTTGGCAGATGTTTTGCAGATGCCAAAGATGTTGAGCTCGACGAGGACAGCGAAGTCAGATTCAGAGGCCGCTTGTACGTTCTTCTTGAGGAGGCACGCCAGAAAGTTTTGTCCGAGGCTCACTGATCGAGGTATGCTATTCATCCTGGCTCCACCAAGATGTACCATTGCTTAAGGAGGTTCTTCTGGTGGCCAACGATGAAGAGGGGAGTGGCAGAGTTTGTTGCTCGGTGCCTTACCTGTCAGCAGGTGAAGGCCAAGCATCAGCATCCTGGTGGTGAGCTCCAGTCGTTACCCATTCCCGAGGGGAAGTGGGACGACATCACCATGGACTTTGTGGTTGGTTTGCCCCGCACCCTGTAGAGGAACGATGGTATCTGGGTGATTGTGGATCGTTTGACCAAGGCAGCGCATTTTCTTCTGATCAGGATGTCGTGGTCAGTGGACAGGTTAGCCAGGCTGTACATGGACAGAGTTGTTTCATTGCACGGGATCCCCGTTTCGGTCGTCTCCGACCGAGATCCGAGGCTCACGTTAGGGTTTTGGCACAGTCTTCAGAGAGCACTGGGCACAGAGTTGAGGTTCAGCACAGCGTACCACCCTCAGACAGATGGCCAGTCAGAGCGGACCATTCAAACACCGGAGGACATGCTGAGAGCGTGCTGTTTAGACTGGAGCGGCACTTGGGAGTCGCACCTTTCGATGGTAGAGTTCGCAAGGAAGTCAGGTTATTGGGAGATTGTGCATATGTTTTGTCATCATCAAAAAGGGGGAGATTGTTGGGTTGAGTGTGTTTTGGAATTTCCTAAAGTTGTATTTTAATGATAACCAATGAACATCACTCATACTTTGATTTTGATGATGGCACATTGTGATTTTGATGATGATATATTCTTGATGTTTAATATCTCATATTTTAATAATAATATTTTGTACTAATGATTTATGTGTTAATTTTGCAGGTGTATAAAGGTTTTGTCATGGTAGTGTCGACACACCCTCTACTGGTGTCGACAGAATGCTTCAAACCCAAGGCAAAATGATGAAGAAATGGTCAAGTGGTGTCGACACTGGATCAAGCAGTGTCGACACTAGTCCTAGTTCCCAGAGAACCCAGTTGACAGGTCTGTACTGTGTGTCGACACTGTCTCAAGTGGTGTCGACACTAGATCCAGTTCCCAGAAGACCTGTTTGGCAGTTTTGGACAGTGTGTCGACACAGCCTGAAGTAGTGTCGACACTAGTGACTCTTCCCAGAGAACCAATTCGGCCAGTATTGGGACAGTGTGTCGACACACTCTGTAGTAGTGTTTGACACACTCCAGATAAAACTCTATTTCATGAAATCATCTGGACACGTGGCCGCTTGGGGTTAAAGGGGATCTGCCTAGGTTTTTGTGCCTACGTACCCTAAGGCCTTTTATGGACATATGGGGGTATAAATACCCATGTCCTTAGCACTCCAAAGTATCCCACGACAAAGCAAGCCAAGACCATTCTGGAAAAAGGATTTTTGAGCGGGAAAGAGGTATCTGCATCCATAGGAGCAGAGCAGCGCCGTCAAAGGGACAAGTAGGAGAAGAAGAAGGAGAAGAAGAAGGAGAAGAAGAGGAGGAGCTCGAGATTACAAGAGTGCTGATCTAGAAGGAGATCCAGCCAAGTTTGTAATTGGTCTGAGTCCTGAATTTTCTGGGGAATCTGTGTATGTGTTCTACACAGATCTCCCAATTCAATTTGTCTCTACCATTTCTATTGTACTGAGATAGATCGTGCTAGAGGATCTATTCTCTGAGTGTGCTTGTTCTAGCAAAACTTGGATCTATTGTGATCCAGAGGGTTGAGTACTTTGTATTATGTTTTAGAGCCCTAGTGCTCTGGGTTGGAGCCGTTGTGCTCTGGTGATTGAGCTGTGGTGCTCAAGGGCTTGTGAATTTGCTGAATTCGAAGTGATCTTTGGAGTAGGTCGCTGTGCCTATCTCCTGGGTTTCTTTGAGTTGTTGAACTCAAAGAGGTTAGAGTCGTCGTGCTCTAGTTTGTAATGCACTTGTGTTAGTGGTTCCTCTGTTGTGAGGAGGTGGACGTAGGAGACACAAGTTGTGTTCTCCGAACCACATTAAAATTCTCAGTGCACTGTGGTTTGTTGTGTGGTTTGCTGTTCTCATTCACTATTCTCACACACCACGCTTGAGTCTGATTAATTATGTGTTTACTGTATTAATTCCGCTGCTATTCACTCAATATCTTGTTCATTTACCAAAGTCAATATCTCGTTCATTTACCAATATCTTGTTGGGTTGAGTGTGTTTTGGAATTTCCTAATGTTGTATTTTAATAATAACCAATGAGCATCACTCATACTTTGATTTTGATGATGACACATTGTGATTTTGATGATGATATATTCTTAATGTTTAATATCTCATATTTTAATGATAATATCTTGTACTAATGATTTATGTGTTAATTTTGCAGGTGTATAAAGATTTTTTCAAGGTAGTGTCGACACACCCTCTACTGGTGTCGACACAATGCTTCAAACCCAAGGCAAAATGATGAAGAAATGGTTAAGTGGTGTCGACACAGGATCAAGCAGTGTCGACACTAGTCCCAGTTCCCAGAGAACC
Source organism: Colocasia esculenta (assembly GCA_014218235.1). Taxonomy (NCBI): domain Eukaryota; kingdom Viridiplantae; phylum Streptophyta; class Magnoliopsida; order Alismatales; family Araceae; genus Colocasia; species Colocasia esculenta. The sequence continues at coordinate 29,116,856 of CM024763.1, read as the reverse complement.
AAGTTGACAGGTCTATACTATGTGTCGACACTGTCTCAAGTGGTGTCGACACTAGATCCAGTTCCCAGAAGACCTATTTGGCAGTTCTGGACAGTGTGTCGACACAGCCTGAAGTAGTGTCGACACTAGTGACTCTTCCCAGAGAACCAATTCTGCCAGTATTGGGACAGTGTGTCGACACACTCTGTAGTAGTGTCAACACACTCCGGATAAAACTCAATTTCGTGAAATCATCTGGACACGTGGCCGCTTGGGGTTAATGGGGATCTGCCTAGGTTTTTGTGCCCACATACCCTAAGGCCTTTTATGGACATATGGGGGTATAAATACCCATGTCCATGGCACTCCAAAGTATCCCACGACAAAGCAAGCCAAGACCATTCTGGAAAAAGGATTTTGAGTGGGAAAGAGGCATCTGTATCCAGAGGAGCAGAGCAGCGCCATCAAAGGGAGAAGCAGGAGAAGAAGAAGAAGAAGAAGGAGAAGAAGAGGAGGAGCTCGAGATTGCAAGAGTGCTGATCCAGAAGGAGATCCAGCCAAGTTTGTAATTGGTCAGAGTCCTGAATTTTCTGGGGAATCTGTGTATGTGTTCTATACAGATCTCCCAATTCAATTTGTCTCTACCATTTCTATTGTACTGAGATAGATCGTGCTAGAGGATCTATTCTCTGAGTGTGCTTGTTCTAGCAGAACTTGGATCTATTGTGATCCAGAGGGTTGAGTAATTTGTACTCTATTTTGGAGCCCTAGTGCTCTGGGTTGGAGCCGTTGTGCTCTGGTGATTGAGCTGTGGTGCTCAAGGGCTTGTGAATTTGCTGAATTCACAAGTGATCTTTGGAGTAGGTCGTTGTGCCTATCTCCTGGGTTTCTTTGAGTTGTTGAACTCAAAGAGGTTAGAGTCATCGTGCTCTAGTTTGTACTGCACTTGTGTTAGTGTTTCCTCCGTTGTGAGGAGGTGGACATAGGAGACACAAGTTGTGTTCTCCGAACCACCTTAAAATTCTCAGTGCACTGTGGTTTGTTATGTGGTTTGCTATTCTCATTCACTATTCTCACACACCACACTTGAGTCTGATCGAATTGTGTGTTTTACTCTATTTAATTCCGCTGCCATTCACTCAATATCTTGTTCATTTACCAAAGTCACCTATCTGATCCCTAACAATTGGTATCAGAGCAGGTCAGAGTCAATTCTATACTCTGAGGTGTTTTTGGTGAATTTTCTGTATCTCAGATTTTGATTACTTGCTCAAGTTGCTGTGTTTTTTTGTTTGATTGTCTTTATCATGGACTCTAGAGGTTTTGTTGCTGAAGGTCATTCAATCAATAGGCCTCCATTTTTTTGATGGTACTGACTATCCTTACTGGAAGAATAGGATGATGGTTTTTCTTGGAGCACAGAACTATGAAGTATGGAGAATTGTTGAAAAAGGACCAAATGAAGTCACTGGAGATGAAGACCAATGGACCAGGGAGCAGATCAGAAGGGTCACCCTGAACTATAGTGCCATGAACATGCTGTAATGTGCCATCCATCCAAGGGAATATTCTAGAATCTCCATGTGTAAGTCTGCTAAGGAGATGTGGGATAAATTAGAATTGCTTTATGAGGGCACATCTCAGGTCAGGGAGACTAAGGCTAACATGTTAGTTTCTGATTATGAGTTGTTTATCATGAAATCTAATGAAACTATATCTGAGATGTTTGCTAGGTTCATGGTCATATAAATGGACTTCGAGCCTTGGGTAAGGAATACTTAAATGAAGAATTGGTAAGAAAAATCTTGCGTTCATTATCTTCTGTATGGCACACTAAAGCAACTGTCATTGAAGATTCAAAGGATTTATCCAAAATCACATTGGATGGACTCATTGGATCATTAATGACATATGAGTTAAACCATAAGAGATCAGAAGAATACATGCTCAAAACAAAAGCCATTGCTCTTAAAGCTTCATCTAGTAATAAGGAAAATCTAAAGAAAATTCTGAGTCTGAGAAATCTAAATCTGATAATGATAATCTTGCTTTCATCACTAGACAATTTAAGGCATTTCTGAAATCAAACAAGAAGAATTTTGGTAATAAGCAAAATGTCATGTCTAGTAAAAAGAAACATTTCTCTCATGTTGATCATAAGAAAACTGATGAAATTCCTGTGTGTTATAGGTGTAACAAATCTGGACATATGAAAGCTGATTGTCCAGAAGGTAAGAAGGAAAAACACAAACCCACAAGAAGGAGTTTCACAAAAAGAAGAACAAGGCCATGATTGCTACATGGTCAGATGATGAAAGCTCAGACTGCAATGAAGAATCTTCAAGTTCAGAAGGGAATGAAATCTACTTCATGGCTGGAAGCAGTGAAGAACAGTAGATATATCCTTTGACCAATTTACCATTGATGATTGGCAAGAAGTATATGGTAATTTAGTTGAAAATCTTTCTGATGTTAGAAAAGAAAATATATATTTAAAAATAAAAATTGAAAGCATTCTTCATGATACTTCATCATCTGAAAAAATTTCTAGATTGGAAGCTCAAGTTTTAGATCAAATCAAGAAAATGATGAACTGTTGATCTTTGTTGATAATCTCAAGTTGAAATTCAAAATTGAACAAAGAACTTATCAATTCTGTTAAGAAATTTGAAGAAAAAGAAAAGGAAAACCATGAAAACTTGAATCAAATTGAAAAACTCAATCTTTGCATCAAAGAAAAAGAAGACATCATCAAAAACTTCACTCAAGGGAAAGACAATCTGAATGCTCTACTTGGAGTTAGGATGAATTCAAATAAGCATGGCTTAGGTTTTGAACCACAAAATTCAAAGAAAACTGAATCATCTCCAAAGAAAACAAAATCATCAAAAACTCCTTTAATAAAATTTGTCAAGGCAAGCTCATCTGAAAATAAAAGGAAAAATACAAAAACAAAAAGAACCTGAGAGGTCGACACATACCTTACCTAGGTCGACACACACTGTGCACAGGTCGACCTATCCCAGTCAGAGGTCGACCTACCCCTCCTATAAAAATAACAAAAACTTCAAACCAATCAATAATCATTTTTCTCATGGAAATTGGAATGTTTTCTCCTCTTACAATTCAAGATGGAATAAGTCTTGGAACCAAAGGTACAATGGTAACCAATGGTTCAATCCTTATTTCTATCATTCATCTTTTCCTGCATACCAACAACAATACATGCCAACTTTTTCACAATGGAACAAACCAACTAAGAGGCATAATGTTCACAAAATTGAAAAACAAAAAGTTGAATCTTCTGTTTTGAAAAACACTGTGAAGAAAAATACACAAATTTTGATTAGAAAGGATTTGTTATCTCTTCTCAATCAGGATGTTGGTACCAATCTCATGTGGGTACCAAAAACTTTTCTTGCCTAATTTGTTATGTGCAGGAAAGCCGTGCATCCAATTCCAACAACATCTGGATTCTTGACAGTGGATGTTCACGGCACATGACAGGAGACATAGATAAATTTTCATGCTTGGTTGAAAAGGAAGGTGGATCAGTCATCTTTGGAGGTAATAATAAAGGAAAAATACTTGGGAAAGGAAAAATTGGTAAGTCTTGCATTATCCTAAGTGATGATGTTTGTTTAGTTGAGGGTTTGAATTATAACTTGCTTAGCATTAGTCAATTGTGTGACAATGGTCACAAGATTCTTTTTGAACATGACTCATGCAAAATAATTGACTCCTCTTCTAAGCAAATTAAATTGATTGGAAAAAGATAAAATAATGTCTACATGATTGATTTGTGTGATACTTCTTCTTTAAATGTTTGCTTGATTGCAAAAAAAAAGACACTACTTGGTTGTGGCACAAAAGGTTGGGTCATGCAAGTTTCACAACCATTAATAAACTCATAAGAATGAATCTTGTAAAAGGTCTTTCTGAATCTTTCCCAGTCATTGACAATCCTGTTTGTGGGATATGTGCTCAAGGAAAACAATAGAAATCTTTTAAAGTGTTCAATGAAGTACTTACATCTAAACCACTTGAGTTGCTTCATATGAATCTTTTTGGTCCAACCAGAACTGAAAGTCTAAGTGGTAATAGACATGGCTTTATGATCATTGATGACTTTACAAGATATACTTGGGTACTATTCCTATCCCATAAAAGTGATGCATGTTCAGAATTTAGGAGATTTTACAATTCTGCCTTAGTGGGTTTATCATTTAAATTGAATTCCATTTTGACAGATCATGGGGGTGAATTTGAAAATAAATCATTTTCTGATCTCTGTACTGAACTGAAAATTCTCCATAAGTTTTCTTCCCCTAGAACTCCAGACAAAATGGAGTTGTAGAAAGAAAAAATAGAACTCTTGTAGAAATGGCCAGAACTATGCTCATTGAAAGTAAACTGTCTAAATCTTTTTGGGCAGAAGCTGTAAATACAGTTAATTTCATTTTGAATAGCATTAGTAAGACCAAAGATCGAAAAAACCCCTTATGAGTTGTTCAAGAATAAAAGCCAAGTGTGTCATATTTCAAAATTTTTTGTTGCAAATGTTTTGTTCACAATAACAACAAAGAAAATCTTGATAAATTTGATGCAAAAAGTTTTGAATCAATCTTCTTAGGTTATTCTGAAACTTCAAGAGCTTACAGAGTTTACATCTTGAAAAATAAGACTGTGGAAGAATCTCCACATGTCCTTTTTGATGAAAATTTGCAAAGATTGACATTTCTGATTTGTGCAGAACTCAAAATGTGATGATGAAGATGAATTTCTTGAACATCGACAATTCTTGAACAACTCATAAGGGGTTTTTCTGATACCAAGAACACAACCCACCAGTGCTTTTTCTATCAAGTTTGCACCCGGCATAATCAGCATCACTATATGCAATTAAGTCTAATTTACATCCAGCAGGATACCAAAGACCCAAATCACATGAAGAATGAAGATATTTGAAAATCCTTTTAACAGCAGACGTGTGACTGTCTTTAGGATTAGCTTGAAATTTGGCGCACATGCAGACACTGAATTGAATATCTGGCCTAGAGGTAGTTAGATAGAGAAGAGATCCAATCATACCTCTGTAAAGTTTAGCATAACAGGCTTACCAGAAGCATCACTCTCAAGTCTTACACTTGTGGCCATTGGTGTGTTGGATGGCTTGATATTATGGAATTCAAACCTCTTGAGCAACTCCTTGACAAATTTTGTTTGACTCAGAAAAATTCCTTCAGCAGTTTGATGTACTTGCAGACCTAAAAAGAATGTAAGTTCACCCATTAGACTCATTTCAAATTTAGATTGCATAAGATGGGCAATTCATTGCACAAATTATTATCTGTGGAGCCAAAAATGATATCATCAACATAAACTTAAACAGCAATAAAATGATTTTTTGCAGTTTTTTTAAATAGAGTTTGATCAATTTTTCCTCTTATGTAACCTTTATTTACAAGAAAGGAGCTCAACCGGTCACACCAAGCTCTTGAAGCTTGCTTAAGACCATATTTATTGAGTTTAAAAACATGATTGGGAATTTGTCATTTTCAAAACCAGGGGTTGTTTGACAAAGACATTTTCTTTTATGTAACCATTCAAGAAAGCACTCTTGACATCCATTTGAAAGACTTTGAATTTCAAAGAAGCAGCAAATGCAAGGAAAATTCGAACAGCTTCAAGTCTTGAAACAGGGGCATAAGATTCTTCAAAATCAATACCAAGTTCTTGGTTATACCCTGAGCAACAAGTCTAGCTTTATTTCTAACAATTGACCAGATTCATTCAATTTATTTCGAAAAATCCATCTAGTTCCAATGACATAAGCTAAATCTGAAGGTTTTGGTACTAAATCCCAAACTTGATTTCTTTCAAATTGATGAAGCTGTTCATGCATAGCATTTATCCAGTTTTCACAAGATAAAGCTTCATCAACATTTTTTTGTTCAATTTGGAAAGTAGTGCCAAAGTATCTTCAACTATGACAGAATGAAAAGATGATCTGGTTCTTATTCCATCTTGTAATTACCAACAATGCTTTCAAGTGGATAATCTCTTAAAAATCTGAGTTCAGAAATTACCTCAGAGTTTGCATGATTTTTAGGAACATGATTACCTGAATTACTTGAAGTTGGCATTTCAAGAACCTCATGAACATTTGGTACTTCTTGATCTTCAAGAATTGTAGATGGATGTTCAAGAATTTATCTTCATCATCACATTTTTGAGTTCTGCACAAATCAGAAATGTCAATCTTTTGCAAATTTTCATCAAAAAGGACATGTGGAGATTCTTCCACAGTCTTATTTTTTAAGATGTAAACTCTGTAAGCTCTGAAGTTTCAGAATAACCTAAGAAGATTGATTCAAAACTTTTTGCATCAAATTTATCAAGATTTTCTTTGTTGTTGTTGTGAACAAAATATTTGCAACCAAAAATTTTGAAATATGACACACTTGGCTTTTTATTCTTGAACAACTCATAATGGAATTTTTCTGCTCTTTGGTCTTACTAATGCTCTATTCAAAATGAAATTAGCTGTATTTACAGCTTCTGTCCAAAAAGATTTAGACAGTTTACTTTCAATGAGCATAGTTCTGGCCATTTCTACAAGAGTTCTATTTTTTCTCTCTACAACTCCATTTTGTTCTGGAGTTCTAGGGGAAGAAAACTTATGGAGAATTTTCAGTTCAGTACAGAGATCAGAAAATGATTTATTTTCAAATTCACCCCCATGATCTGTCAGAAAGGAATTCAGTTTAAATGATAAACCCACTAAGGCAGAATTGTAAAATCTCCTGAATTCTGAACATGCATCACTTTTATGGGATAGGAATAGAACCCAAGTATATCTTGTAAAGTCATCAATGATCACAAAGCCATATCTATTACCACTTAGATTTTGAGTTCTGGTTGGACCAAAAAGATCCATATGAAGCAACTCAAGTTGTTTAGATGTAAGTACTTCATTGAACACTTTAAAAGATTTTGTTGTTTGTTTTCCTTGAGCACATATCCCACAAACAGGATTTTCAATGACTGGGAAAGATTCAGGAAGACCTTTTACAAGATTCATTCTTATGAGTTTATTAATGGTTGTGAAACTTGCATGACCCAACCTTTTGTGCCACAACCAAGCAGTGTCATTTTTATTTGCAATCAAGCAAACATTTAAAGAAGAAGTATCACACAAATCAATCATGTAGATATTATTTTCTCTTTTTCCAATCAATTTAATTTGGTGAGAAGAGGAGTCAATTATTTTGCATGAGTCATGTTCAAAAAGAATCTTGTGACCATTGTCACACAATTGACTAATGCTAAGCAAGTTTATATTCAAACCCTCACTAAACAAACATCATCACTTAAGGTAATGCAAAACTTACCAATTTTTCCTTTCCCAATTATTTTTCCTTTATTATTACCTCCAAAGATGACTGATCCACCTTCCTTTTCAATCAAGCATGAAAATTTATCTCTGTCTCCTGTCATGTGCCGTGAACATGCACTGTCAAGAATCCAGATGTTGTTGGAATTGTATGCACGGCTTTCCTACACATAACAAATTAGACAAGAAACGTTTTTGGCACCCACATGAGATTGGTACCAACATCCTGATTGAGAAGAGATAACAAATCCTTTCTAACCCAAATTTGTGTATTTTTCTTCACAGTGTTTTTCGAAACAGAAGATTCAACTTTTTGTTTTTCAATTTTGTGAACATTATGCCTCTTAGTTGGTTTGTTCCATTGTGAAAAAGTTGGCATGTATTGTTGTTGGTATGCAGGAAAAGATGAATGATAGAAATAAGGATTGAACCATTGGTTACCATTGTACCTTTGGTTCCAAGGCTTATTCCATCTTGAATTGTAAGAGGAGAAAACATTCTAATTTCCATGAGAAAAATGATTATTGATTGGTTTGAAATTTTTGTGATTTTTATAAGAGGGGTAGGTTGACCTCTGACTGGGATAGGTCGACCTGTGCATAGTGTGTGTCGACCTAGGTAAGGTATGTGTCGACCTCTCAGGTTCTTTTTGTTTTTGTATTTTTCCTTTGTTTTTAGATGAGCTTGCCTTGACAAATTTTATTAAAGGAGTTTTTGATGATTTTGTTTTCTTTGGAGATGATTCAGTTCTCTTTGAATTTTGTGGTTCAAAACCTATGCCATGCTTATTTGAATTCATCCTAACTCCAAGTAGAGCATTCAAATTGTCTTTCCCTTGAGTGAAGTTCTTGATGATGTCTTCTTTTTCTTTGATACAAAGATTGAGTTTTTCAATTTGATTCAAGTTTTCATGGTTTTCCTTTTCTTTTTCTTCAAATTTCTTAACAGAATTGATAAGTTCTTTGTTCAATTTTGAATTTTCAACTTGAGATTATCAACAAAGATCAACAGTTTCATTTTTCTTTGATTTGATCTGAAACTTGAGCTTCCAATTCAGAAATTTTTTCAGATGATGATATCATGAAGAATGCTTTCAATTTTTCTTTTTAAATATTTATTTTCTTTTCTAACATCAGAAAGATTTTCAACTAAATTACCATATGCTTCTTGCCAATCGTCAATGGTAAATTGTTCAAAGGATATCTACCTGTTCTTCAATGCTTCCAGCCATGAAGCAGATTTCATTCCCTTCTGAACTTGAAGATTTTTCATTGCAGTCTGAGCTTTCATCATCTGACCATGTAGTAATCATGGCCTTGTTCTTCTTATTGTGAAACTCCTTCTTGTGGGTTTTGTGTTTTTCCTTCTTACCTTCTGGACAATCAACCTTCATATGTCCAGATTTTACACCTATAACACACAGGAATTTCATCAGTTTTCTTATGATCAACATGAGAGAAATGTTTCTTTTTACTAGACATGACATTTTGCTTATTACCAAAATGCTTCTTGTTTGATTTCAGAAATGCCTTAAATTGTCTAGTGATGAAAGCAAGATTATCATTATCAGATTCAGATTTCTCAGACTCAGAATTTTCTATAGATTTTCCTTTATTACTAGATGAAGCTTTAAGAGCAATGGTTTTTGTTTTGAGCATGTGTTCTTCTGATCTCTCAAGGTTTAACTCATATGTCATTAATGAACCAATGAGTTCATCCAATGTGATTTTGGATAAATCCTTTGAATCTTCAATGATAGTTGCTTTAGTGTTCCATACAGGAGATAATGAACGCAAGATTTTTCTTACCAATTCTTCATTTGAGTATTCCTTACCCAAGTCTCGAAGTCCATTTATAATGACCATGAACCTAGCAAACATCTCAGATATAGTTTCATTAGATTTCATGATAAACAACTCATAATCAGAAACTAACATGTTAGCCTTAGTCTCCTTGACCTGAGATGTGCCCTCATAAAGCAATTCTAATTTATCCCACATCTCCTTGGCAGACTTACACATGGAGATTCTGGAATATTCCCTTGGATGGATGGCACATTGCAGCATGTTCATGGCGCTATAGTTCAGGGTGACCCTTCTGATCTGCTCCCTGGTCCATTGGTCTTCATCTCCAGTGACTTCATTTGGTCCTTTTTCAACAATTCTCCATACTTCATAGTTCTGTACTCTAAGAAAAACCATCATCCTATTCTTCCAGTAAGGATAGTCAGTACCATCAAAAAATGGAGGCCTATTGATTGAATGACCTTTAGCAACAAAACCTCTAGAGTCCATGATAAAGATGATCAAACAAAAACACACAGCAACTTGAGTAAGTAATCAAAATCTGAGATACAGAAAATTCACCAAAACACCTCAGAGTATAGAATTGACTCTGACCTGCTCTGATACCAATTGTTAGGGATCAGATAGGTGACTTTGGTAAATGAACAAGATATTGAGTGAATGGCAGCGGAATTAAATAGAGTAAAACACACAATTCGATCAGACTCAAGTGTGGTGTGTGAGAATAGTGAATGAGAACAACAAACCACAGTGCACTGAGAATTTTAAGGTGGTTCGGAGAACATAACTTGTGTCTCCTACGTCCACCTCCTCACAACGGAGGAACCACTAACACAAGTGTAGCACAAACTAGAGCACGATGACTCTAACCTCTTTGAGTTCAACAACTCAAAGAAACCCAGGAGATAGGCACAGCGACCTACTCCAAAGATCACTTGTGAATTCAGCAAATTCACAAGCCATTAAGCACCACAGCTCTATCACCAGAGCACAACGGCTCCAACCAAGAACACTAGGGCTCCAAAACAGAGTACAAAGTACTCAACCCTCTGGATCACAATAGATCCAAGTTCTGCTAGAACAAGCACACTCAGAGAATAGATCCTCTAGCACGATCTATCTCAGTACAATAGAAATGGTAGAGACAAATTGAATTGGGAGATCTGTGTAGAACACATACACAGATTCCCCAGGAAATTCAGGACTCTGACCAATTACAAACTTGGCTGGATCTCCTTCTGGATCAGCACTCTTGCAATCTCGAGCTCGTCCTCTTCTTCTCCTTCTTCTTCTCCTGCTTCTCCCTTTGACGGCGCTGCTCTGCTCCTATGGATGCAGATACCTCTTTCCTGCTCAAAAATCCTTTTTCCAGAATGGTCTTGGCTTGCTTTGTCGTGGGATACTTTGGAGTGCCAAGGACATGGGTATTTATACCCCTATATGTCCATAAAGGCCTTAGGGTACGTGGGCACAAAAACCTAGGCAGATCCCCTTTAACCCCAAGCGGCCACGTGTCTAGATGATTTCACGAAATTGAGTTTTATCCGGAGTGTGTTGACACTACTACAGAGTGTGTCGACACACTGTCCCAATACTGGCAGAATTGGTTCTTTGGGAAGAGTCACTAGTGTCGACACTACTTCAGGCTGTGTCGATACACTGTCCAGAACTGCCAAACAGGTCTTCTGGGAACTGGATCTAGTGTCGACACCACTTGAGACAGTGTCGACACACAATACAGACCTGTCAACTGGGTTCTCTGGGAACTGGGACTAGTGTCGACACTGCTTGATCCTGTGTCCACACCACTTGACCATTTCTTCATCATTTTGCCTTGGGTTTGAAGCATTGTGTCGACACCAGTAGAGGGTGTGTCGACACTACCATGACAAAATCTTTATACACCTGCAAAATTAACACATAAATCATTAGTACAAGATATTATCATTAAAATATGAGATATTAAACATCAAGAACATATCATCATCAAAATCACAATGTGTCATCATCAAAATCAAAGTATGAGTGATGTTCATTGGTTATCATTAAAATACAACTTTAAGAAATTCCTAAACACACTCAACCCAACAATCTCCCCCTTTTTGATGATGACAAAACATATGCACAATCTCCCAATAACCTGACTTCCTTGACTGCAACAACTCCCCTTGACCATGTACACCCTTTGAACTTTCTCCCCATAAAGACTTTCTCCTCCTCCTTTAAGGAACTTTAACTTTTGGTATCAGAGAACTGCAACAACTCCCCTTGACCATGTACACGCTTTGAACTTTCTCCCCATAAAGACTTTCTCCTCCTCCTTTAAGGAACTTTAACTTTCTCCCCCTTTTTGACAACATCAAAAAGATAGATAAGAGAGAGAAACAAAGATTGTAAGAAATGAAATGAAGGAAATGAATGGTAAGAAATTATCATAATAAATGAGGCAAAGTGATATTGACAAATGAGAGAAGTTATTGTGTTCTTGTATTGTGCAATAAAATTTAATCACAAAGACACACTCAACACAAAGTATAGCAAAGTTTAATGATCTGAATGTGGTTAAAATAATGATGCAAATGTGAAATAAAGTGACCTATATGAGTGAGCAGAAATATTTAACAAGGATGTTAGGAGCTTTAAGTTTAACACAATGTAAAATAATTGGTCTAAACTCAGTAAACATGATCTTTATTAAGGTCTTAAGCTTTTTCATCCTGTCAATTTGATTTTCTTTCATTTGTAACTGGGAAAGAATATAAGAATAAATTAGTTAAATCTCACTTTTCAGTGCAAGAGATCACATTGATTAGATGCAAGATCTCTTGATTACTCAGTGGTTTAACTTTCATTATCTTATACAGAGTTGAAAACTTTTATTTCCACTTTTTGACGCGAAACAAATCACTTTTTAGGTGAAATGGCTCGGTTACTCAGTGGTTCAATAATTTGCATTGCTCTATTTGTATCTTTCCAGATTGATCATTTTTTCTTTTGATGTTATGCAGGAATATGTTTGCTTTGACCAGAAAAGACATGACTACGAAGTTAGAGAAATTATTCTTAACATGTGGTATAATTGAAGCTGAAACATGCACATGTTGAATAGTAAAGCCACTCATGTGCCTACAAGTTTAAAAACATTCAGTATTAAGATTGCTTAACCTTGAAATGATAATGAATCTTTGAAATTAAACTAATTACACAATGAGTTTAGTTTCAATGTCTTAATTCTCTCATAAGAAAATAGCACAAAGACTCAAAAATTCTGATGATTGAGGCTCAGAATAGACAACAAATGTCAAGTGAAATGATTGAAGAATATACAATGACTCCCCCTCAACAAGTACTCCCCCTCAACAATTGCATAAATAAATCTTGATACTTGGCAGAGACATATACTCACGCATAGTGAAAGTGTCCAGATAATTTGCCTTTCTTCAAATCACTATTTGATATACCAAGAATTCCAATGCACTGAGAAGTAGGAATTTATTTGCAAGAGAGACTGGCTTTTATTTGCACAAAGAGATGAGATGAAGATATCAGACATGTGAAAACTTGCATAAACCAAGTTCCCTTCCAAGAGAAGTGAATCTAGGTTCTGCAAGAGGCTTAGTGAAAATGTCTGCAATTTGTTTTTCTGAGTCAATGAAGTGGAGTTCAAAAGAATTCTTTGAGACTTCATCTCAAAAGAAATGATGCCGAATGTCAATGTGTTTTGTGCGGGAATGTTGAATAGGATTTTTGGACAGATTGATAGCACTTGTGTTGTCACAAAGAATGGGAATGCAACCTAATGTGTGATTATAATCTAGAAGTTGATGTTTGACCCAAAGGATTTAGGTACCACAGCTACCAGCAGCAACATACTCAGCTTCTGCAGTTGAAAGAGCTACAGAATGTTGCTTTTTGGAAGCCCAAGAAATAAGACACCCTCCTAGATATAAACACAACCCACTAGTGCTTTTTCTATCAAGTTTAAACCCAACATAATCAGCATCACTATATGCAATTAAGTCCAATTTACACCCAGCAGGATACCAAAGACCGAAATCACATGAGGAATGAAGATATTTGAAAATCCTTTTAACAGCAGACATGTGACTGTCTTTAGGATTAGCTTGAAATGTGGCGCACATGCAGACACATAATTGAATATCTAGGCTAGAGGTAGTTAGATAGAGAAGAGATCCAATCATACCTCTGTAAAGTTTAGCATTAACAAGCTTACTAGAAGCATCACTCTCAAGTCTTACACCTGTGGCCATTGATGTGTTGGATGGCTTGATATTCTGGAATTCAAACCTATTGAGCAACTCCTTGACATATTTTGTTTGACTCAGAAAAATTCCTTCAGCAGTTTGATGTACTTGCAGACCTAAAAAGAATGTAAGTTCACCCATTAGACTCATTTCAAATTCAGATTGCATAAGATGGGCAAATTCATTGCACAAATTATTATCTGTGGAGCCAAAAATGATATCATCAACATAAACTTGAACAACAATAAAATGATTTTTTGCAGTTTTTGTAAACAAAGTTTGATCAATTTTTCCTCTTATGTAACCTTTATTTACAAGAAAGGAGCTCAACCGGTCATACCAAGCTCTTGGAGCTTGCTTAAGACCATATAGAGCCTTATTGAGTTTAAAAACATGATTGAGAATTTGTCATTTTCAAAACCAGGGGTTGTTTGACAAAGACATTTTCTTTTATGTAACCATTCAAGAAAGCACTCTTGACATCCATTTGAAAGACTTTGAATTTCAAAGAAGCAGCAAATGCAAGGAAAATTCGAACAGCTTCAAGTCTTGCTACACGGGCATAAGATTCTTCAAAATCAATACCAAGTTCTTGGTTATCCCCTTGAGCAACAAGTCTAGCTTTATTTCTAACAATTTGACCAGATTCATTCAATTTATTTCGAAAAATCCATCTAGTTCCAATGACATAAGCTAAATCTGAAGGTTTTGGTACTAAATCCCAAACTTGATTTCTTTCAAATTGATGAAGCTCTTCATGCATAGCATTTATCCAGTTTTCACAAGATAAAGCTTCATCAACATTTTTTGGTTCAATTTGGGAAAGTAGTGCCAAAGTATCTTCAACTATGACAGAATGAAAAGATGATCTGGTTCTTATTCCATCTTGTAAATTACCAACAATGCTTTCAAGTGGATAATCTCTTAAAAATCTGAGTTCAGAAATTACCTCAGAGTTTGCATGATTTTCAGGAACATGATTACCTGAATTACTTGAAGTTGGCATTTCAAGAACCTCATGAACATTTGGTACTTCTTGATCTTCAAGAATTGTAGATGGATGTTCAAGAAATTTATCTTCATCATCACATTTTTGAGTTCTGCACAAATCAGAAATGTCAATCTTTTGCAAATTTTCATCAAAAAGGACATGTGGAGATTCTTCCACAGTCTTATTTTTTAAGATGTAAACTCTGTAAGCTCTTGAAGTTTCAGAATAACCTAAGAAGATTGATTCAAAACTTTTTGCATCAAATTTATCAAGATTTTCTTTGTTGTTATTGTGAACAAAATATTTGCAACCAAAAATTTTGAAATATGACACACTTGGCTTTTTATTCTTGAACAACTCATAATGGATTTTTCTGCTCTTTGGTCTTACTAATGCTCTATTCAAAATGAAATTAGCTGTATTTACAGCTTCTGCCCAAAAAGATTTAGACAGTTTACTTTCAATGAGCATAGTTCTGGCCATTTCTACAAGAGTTCTATTTTTTCTCTCTACAACTCCATTTTGTTCTGGAGTTCTAGGGGAAGAAAACTTATGGAGAATTTTCAGTTCAGTACAGAGATCAGAAAATGATTTATTTTCAAATTCACCCCCATGATCTGTCAGAATGGAATTCAGTTTAAAATAAACCCACTAAGGCAGAATTGTAAAATCTCCTGAATTCTGATGCATCACTTTTATGGATAGGAATAGAACCCAAGTATATCTTGTAAAGTCATCAATGATCACAAAGCCATATCTATTACCACTTAGACTTTGAGTTCTGGTTGGACCAAAAAGATCCATATGAAGCAACTCAAGTGGTTTAGATGTAAGTACTTCATTGAACACTTTAAAAGATTTTCTTGTTTGTTTTCCTTGAGCACATATCCCACAAACAGGATTGTCAATGACTGGGAGATTCAGGAAGACCTTTTACAAGATTCATTCTTATGAGTTTATTAATGGTTGTGAAACTTGCATGACCCAACCTTTTGTGCCACAACCAAGCAGTGTCATTTTTATTTGCAATCAAGCAAACATTTAAAGAAGAAGTATCACACAATCAATCATGTACATTATTTTCTCTTTTTCCAATCAATTTAATTCTCAGAAGAGGAGTCAATATTTTGCATGAGTCATGTTCAAAAAGAATCTTGTGACCATTGTCACACAATTGACTAATGCTAAGCAAGTTATAATTCAAACCCTCAACTAAACAAACATCATCACTTAGGTAATGCCTGGCCGGTCGCGACGAGATCGCGACGCTCTTGGGTGTCGCGACCCGGTGGCGACGGCTCGGGCCACCACGACGGGATCGCGACAGGGTAGGGCGTCGCGTCCACGTCGCGACGGTCCACTGCGTCACGACCTCAGCCGTGAGACAGGTTTGATCTTCGTCGTTTCCGTTTCGTTTACTGGGCCTATGGCACCTGTGCTAGTTCTGTAGTATGGTCTACACTAGTCTCACCCGGTGCTCAACACTTGAGGGCTTGTCTCGTGTGAGAGGTTGTTACCGTTGCCTGGGACCCCCATCCTCGAGAGCCTGTCGAGGGAGTACTCCGGGCTACGAGTGTGCTCGAGTTGGCAGCCACCAGGCGGACTCTGGAGGTTAGGGGAAAACGGTGGTTAGGACAGTGGCATTGAGTCACTTGCAGAGCTCTCGTGGTTGGACTAGGACGCCGAGGTCAGTTTCGAAGTTCTTCCCGGCACTGTTCAGCTAGTCCTTTTCTCACTGTCTCTCTCTTTGCGGCCCCAAAACCGCTTAGAGAGGCCAAGCGTGGGACCGTAGTCCGACCAGACTACAGCAGTTACTGTTGTCTTACTTTGTGTCTTACCTCTCTCTGACGAGACGTGAGGGTCAGGACCCGGGTCGAGGATAAGATGTCGGTGGGCGCACCTGACCATGACTAGTGGTAGTGCTTCCCATAGCTAGTGTTCCTTGTCCAGGCGGAGTCCCTTCCGTCTGTGTTTGCTAGCTGTGTGGTGGTCACGACGAGCAGTCGTACGGAGTTTTCGACCGTGTGTACTTTCCGTACCATGCCAGTTGTAGTTTCGCTTCCGCACTTCCGTTGTAGGTAGAAGATATAAACTGTTGTCATTTATTTTATATTTATATTCTTCTTCCTGTTTAGAGCCAATAGGAGATTGGTAGTCCCTACTGAGCTTCTGTTTTGAAGCTCATCCCTCCTTTTCCCAGGTAAGACTTCTCAGCAGCGGCAGGGCACGCACCGGGCGGAGAAGATGGGGCAGTAGGCGGGGTCCCCGTAGTTAGCAGTGGTTCCCCCTTTTCAGTGTACGTCACCCTCAGGGTATGCCCCTAAGGGACTTGTTCTTTCCCTGCCTTTTACTTGTACTAGCGTGCGTGCGTTGGGAATGTACTTAGAGCGGTACGCGGCGGTCTCGCTCTCTTTTCTGTTTTCGCTTGTACGCTTCTAGTTTAGCAGTTGACGTTTACTTCCACTACATATCCTGTTAGACGTAGATTATAGCCCTTCCGGGTCCCCAGATCCATGGGCGACGACTGCAAAAATTGGGTCCTCGGTGTGGGCCGAGGGTCGGGTTCTCGGGTCGTTACATTGACGCTCAAATTCACATTAAGCAAGTTAGTTTAGTTTAGAAATGAAGAACTTAGGTTTGAGGGTCCAAACTAGAAATACTAATTTGATTGGCCTCTGATTTTTCCAGTACGACCAAGGCAATGGTTGTGACTTGTGAAAACTGACGGAGTTCAATTCAGGCTCCCGGTTTGAACTCGACGCTCAAATTCACATTAAGCTAGTTAATTTAGTTTAAAAGTGAGTGAATAAAATCTAAAAATTTAAATAATTTATTACTTGTAGTAGTATTTAAATTTAACTTATTACTATTATATATCTATTGTAGGTTCCTTCATCGGGTCGCGTGGGAGGAGACGAGGATGAGCACGTGGATGCGGACGAGGATTCATGATTTTCATTTCATTGTTATGTATTATTGTGGATATTTTTATTATTGTTGTGGACAGTTTTATTATTATTGTGGACATTTATTATTGTTGTAGATGTTTATTATTGTGTTATTGTTGTGGACATTTTATAGTTTCTATTTACACAGGTTATTTTCTTATATATATATATATATTTATTTATTTAAAAAATAAAAAAATATAGAGACCGATTAGTGACCGAAATAATTCAGTCACTATTTCGGTCACTAAAACAGTGACGATTTGTGACCTAAAAATGTCTATCGCTATCAGCGACTGACGACCTCAGTCACTAATCGGTCACTGTTTTAGTGACCGAATTATTTCGGTCGCAATAGCGACCGACGAGTTCGATTACTAACGTAGTCACTAAATTAGTGACCGTCATAGTGACTGAATGTGCTCAGTCACTATTCGGTGACTATTTTAGTGACCAAAATAGTGATTGAAGTTTTCAGTCACTGATGACGACTATCAGCGACCGCAAATATTCGTTCACTAATCGGTCACTAATAGTGACCGACAGTTTGCGGTCAAAGATTTGTGACCAAAAATTCTTCAGCGACAATTTCGGTCACTATTCAGTCTCTGGATCATTTAGTGACCGAATAGTGACCGAATAGAGACCGAAATTGTCGGTCTCTAAATGCGATTTTTCTTGTAGTGTTTCCACAATTCACACTCATCGCCTTGACCGTGTAGGAACAAACCGGAGGCCTATCGGATTAGTATTTCAAATTTTTGACCCCCAAACCTAGCTAAGTTCTTCCTTGTTAAATTAAACAAAAGTAAACTAACTTGCTTAAGGTGAATTTGAGCGCCGAGCTCAAACCGGGTGTTCGAATTGAACTCCGTCAGTTTTCACAAGTCACAATCATCGCCCTGGCCGTGCTGGAAAAAATCGAAGGCCAATCAGATTAGTATTTCTAATTTTGGACCCCCAAACCTAAGTTCCTCATTTTTAAACTAAACTAACTTGCTTAATGTGAATTTGAGCGCCGAGCTCAAACTGAGAGTCCGAATTGAATTCTGTCAGTTTCCACAAGTCACACTCATCGCCCCGATCGTGCTGGAACAAATCGGAGGCCGATTGGATTAGTATTTCAAAATTTTGACCCCCAAACCGAGCTAAGTTCTTCATTTTTAAACAAAACAAAACAAAACAAACTTGCTTAATGTGAATTTGAGCGCCGAGCTCAAACCGGGAGTCCGAATTGAACTCCGTCAGTTTCCACAATCATCGCCTTGGCTGTGCTGGAAATAACCGGAGGTCAATCGGATTAGTATTTCTAATTTGGACCCCCAAAAGTAAGTTCTTCATTTTTAAAGTAAACTAACTTGCTTAAGGTGAATTTGAGTGCCGAGCTCAAACCGGGAGTCCGAATTGAACTCTGTCAGTTTCCACAAGTCACAATCATCGCCCTGGTCGTGCTTGAAAAAATCGAAGGCCAATCAGATTAGTATTTCTAATTTTGGACCCCCAAACATAAGTTCTTTAATTTTAAAGTAAACCTACTTACTTAAGATGAATTTGAGCGTCGAGCTTAAATCAGGAGTCCGAATTGAACTCCGTTAGTTTCCATAAGTCACAATCATCGCCCTGGCTGTGCTGGAAAAAATTAGAGGTCAATCGGATTAGTATTTCTAATTTTGGACCTCAAACCTAAGTTCTTCATTTTTAAAGTAAACTAACTTCCTTAATGTGAATTTGAGCGCCGAGCTCAAACCAAGACTCCGAATTGAACTCCGTCAGTTTCCACAACTCACACTCATCGCCCTGGCCGTGCTGGAACAAACCAGAGCCGATCGGATTACTATTTCTAATTTTGGACCCCCAAACCTAATTAAGTTCTTCATTTTAAAACAAAACAAAACTAAAATTGACTGTTAAAATAGAAAATCTAAAATAAAATCAATTTACTCACATGAGGGGCCCGTGCTGATGTCGATGGTGCTTCCTGAGGAGGAATGCTGACTTAGGAGAGGGCCTAGGAGATAGCCTGGGAGAGCTGGGCCTGGACAACGTCGGACACCAGCATCTGTATCTTGTAGGCCAGACGAGACCCCAAACCAGATATCTCATCTCGAATGAAGCCCATCATCTCAATGGAAGAAGTACCTGGAGCACCAGGTGTGGTGAATGCACTAGTCGCCTATGAGGCTGAACTCGAGGCACTAGATTACACCCTGCTCGTGTCTGTAGACATGCCATTTTGGCATCATGTCGAGCAAATTTCATGTTATACCATGATGCATCAAAGTGACTCTCTTCAATTAACCTCTTGAATGATTTTCCTATTTTCTGAATTTTTCTAAGATTTTTAGGGATTTTTCTAAGGGGTATGAAGGGGTCTGTTGAACTTCATTGATTCGCGTCAGATACAATGGACGCCTTTTAGAAAGATTGATCCGTGGCGGGTAAAATCGACGCGTATTATACTTCTTTTTCTGGCGCTTACCCTATTTAGATTCGCGTCCAACATAGCCGCCGCAATCAAGAGTTTTCATTTTCGAATTATGGAAATTTTCAAAATCATTTTTTGGAAAGATTTATTGCTAATTATAATTACGTCCACATAGGTCGACACGTTTGAAACCTTCCTCTAAACAAAGATCGATTGCCTCAAAAGTTCGAATCTCTTAATATACGCGTCCGGTAATTCCAACGCGATTCAATATTTCCATTTTTAATATTTGGTAAAGAATTGCTTGAAATCGAAAGGTTTAGAAACGTGGTGGTCTTCTCCGACGTGATTCTTTAAATGGCTATAATCGATGTTTGGATGGCCTTAATCGTAGCAAGTGAATCTTGAAAACCGCGGCGCTTATGTCGGATGCGATTCATGAGATAGGTGTCCAATGTGTCGCATAGGATTTAAACATTTTGTCCCTATAAATAGACCCCCGAGGCCACTGTTTTGAGGAGAACCCACACACTATGGTGAAGCCCTATCGGATTGGAGACTCAGCTTCGAACTAAGGAGGAGCACCTCTCATTCCAAGCCACTTCACACGTTCAATTCTTGGAGTTTGGAGTTTCTGTCTTCTTCATGCGCATTGGAGCGAGGCGGGAGATGACTTCTTTCTCCACTTCATCCATCCCTTACAGCGGCGCCGTCGCCACCTTTCCTCCCTCCTTTCTTTCATTTTATTTTTACTCTTTTATTGCATACGTCACATCATCAACACACACACACACATCATTTTCCATACCCACACTTTTTAGGGGTTTAACACTCCCCCACGAGGTGTGTTAACGCCTATGCCATTGCTTTTCTTTCGTCTTTGCTTGATTTAGGTGCTTCACAACATAGTCTAATCATTCTGTCACTTGTTTTTTTTCTTGTTTGTGCTTTTTGTAAGGTAACCACTCGGAGCTAAATCTTTTTTGTCGGCCGGCCGGTGGAAGAAGTAAGAAGAACTCGCACACCACTATCCCGTGCTCTTTTGGGTGAAGGTAAGCACTTTGTGTCCTCCTCCTCGCCCATCTCCTTCGGTACCCACGTGTAGCTCGCGATCCCACTCCATCCTCGTGCACACACGCACGCCTTCTTTTCTTTTCTCTCCCATATCCCCTATGTTCTTTTCATTTAAATTTTTTTTAATCATCTCTTTGTGGGGTGTGTTTTAGAAAAAAACACGTCTACAAATTGGTGATCACGATGGGACAAATGAATAATCTGTCACGTCCCGAGAATTACGCAGTGGATATTAATTTGGATAATTCGAGTCAATATTTCGAGACGTGAATAGTCGGAAAATAAGCCTCTAGATAGCATGCATTAAGTGTATAACAACACAACATCATCATAGGGCCCAAATATTGAACTCAATGGAAATTATATTCAAATCTCATCTCATTGTTTCAAATGAACTAATACAACTCTTAAACATTGTATAATAGGACTAAGACTCGATAAAAGGCAAAGTACATTTATTCCTCATGTAGCAACCCGGAAAATTTAATACTTAAAAATTTGAATTAATAATTTCTTTAAATCGAAATAATAGAAACATACGTACCACTATTGTATGTGCAAGAATACATCGGAAAATTCCTTAAAAATTATAAATCAACCCCAGACATTATTCCTAAGTGTTCTACTTAGAAATTCAAGCAACGAAAAATCTGATTGGCCAAGCGTACGTCACAACGTGACTAATTATCTAAATTATGAAACTAAATCGAAAAAAACGTTAACACGGAAAGATAACACGCCCATAAATTAAACGAACATGTCGGAGAGACTTCCAACATCATGAAATGATTACCCATTATCGGAATTGGACCAATGGACCTCTCATGGCCCACAAATAAATTCAAGTAAAGAAATGTAATAAAAATCCGTAATGCTATTATTCTCTAATTAAAAAGGGAAATGCTATAAGATAATTCTAATAAATAATGGGTTTTGTTAAATGGACCCTCTAGAATTTATTGGGGCAAAATATGGATTTTTAAAAGAAGAATAATAGGAAAATACCCTAAATTCGTAACTAAAATATTACCTAAATAGAAAAGGGGTTATTAAATAAGTAAAATAGCTAATTTGAGTTGTAATTGGATTCCTAAACCTACCCTAACAAGTTCGCCATGAATTTAACTCTCATCCTAACCCAAATAGGAAGTGGAAAGCTTGAAAGGAGGTTAGGAATGAGGAAATTCGAAATTTAATAGGAGTTAGAGTCCTATTAGGAAATAACAACCCAACAAGCATAAATACTCTCCAATCTCTCCATGGCCGGCCCTAACACGTTGTTGGGGCATGCTGGACCTGGAGGAGAGGCCAAGGAAGGGGAGAATTCGTGGGGAGACGACTCTCTCAAGCTCTCTCTCTCTCGTTCTTCAAGTTCTAGCCCTAGAAGAGGAAAATGACTAAAGGTAGGCATTCTCATGAGCAAAACTAAAGAGATTTTGACTGTAGATCGTTCCATGTACTAGGAACAATACCCTTAAGTTTTATGATTTATCATCGAGCCAATATTTTCTTCATGTTTAATTCATATCTCCTTGAATACTCTATATCATGCCTCGAAATTTTTATTGAAGATACTGATGATTGTTAGGAACCTTTTGCCCCTAAAAGCCCTAATTTTCATCCACCCTACATCGAGAATTAATTCTTTTACCCTAACTGTGTACTGTCCCATGTTTCTCGTGAAGTATCATGATTAAACCATGCTTAAAACATATTTGTTTTCAAATTCCTATTTACTGTAAGTACCCATGCATGTCTGGATCAATTCGAAACTAGTTTCATGATTTTTCATTGTCTGTACAATTAGATATGATTTTCTGAATCACCCTGTGTCAAAATAGGGTAAGTCAAGTCCGCAATCCAATGCACTGTCCTCTCCCTATTGGACTCGGGCGTAGACCCTGTGAACGTGATGGCCCAATAGGCCGCGTTCACAGGGCCATTGAGATAGCGCCTTCCGTCACGATTTGATCGCGACAGGGCTTGTCGTCGGGATCTGCTGCCCGATCTGACTAGTCCGTCGCGACCCTCAAGCGACCCCGTCGTGATCTGCCTGCTTGTTCATACTAGCCCGTCGCGATCCTTACAAGGCCCTGTCGCGTTCATAGTTGATCCCGTCGCAACCCTTACAGAGACCCATCGCGTTCTGAAGTTTTTCATGAAAACCCCCTATTTTTGCAAGTCTTATTTTTCTACAGTGAACTCATGTCCTGTTAACTCTCCTAACACAGTAAACGAGGCTAATAAATATTGGACATATTTTAATTAATTTAAGTTATTCACATGACTCTTTCATATTCCATAATTGTCTATGTCACATGCGCACACGTGAACCCCCCAATATGGCTTATCTTGGCGTGAAAATTGTCACATATACATCTAGCAATTGATTTCAATTATATATTTAATTGCCCTATTTTTAATGGACTTCTCTTCGTTTCTCGCGTTGTTTTGGAAACACCGATACCGACGCTCCACTGTTCTAGAATTCCTCTAGAACGTCGGGTACTTGTTTCCATATACACACTCTCACTTGACTTGGACGAACTCTCTGTCGGATACTCCTTCTGTCGGACTAATGAATCCTTGTTCAAGGTCTCCGTAAGTCTCCTCTGTCCATGGATTCCCACATGGTCGATGAGCTGGTTGTACCCTAACACCTATGATACACTCTAGGGATCAACAAGATCCAAATGGCCTTAGTTGCTCTCATTCTTATCTTGAATCACGCTGGACCTCTGGACCTGTGCATAACAAGGACAGCAGAAGGGTTGTGTATTCCACTTGACTACCAACACCGTATGCGCGTGTTGTGCAACTGTTACTATCACTCGTTACTCGACGTTTCATGTGCAATGACCATAAGATCTCATCTATATTCTACTCGCTCATCTATTCACGTTCACTCTACTATCTCGTCTCTCTCGTCTATTCATCTCGTACTCTCTTGGTACCCTTTGAGCTATGTGGCTTCTACTGTTTTGTACTGTTCATGACTGTCTAGTGCTAAAATGGGTCTTGTGACTCTACTGACTTGAATGCATACTGTTGAGGGAATGGAGAGTGTCCGAGCGGCTCCAATCTAGTCCTAGGGGTGGAGAGCCACTCGAAAATAGTTGCAGGGGCTATTGACGGTGTCTGCATTTGCACCGGTCCTGACTGACTGTTCTGAGTTAGCTAGACATCTGACTGTTACACTATTACCGTTAGTCTGTTAGTTCAGACATACTGCACTGTTACTATACTGCCACTGACTGTTACTGAACTGCTATTGTCTTGTTATTGAGCGACTACTATCGTACTCTCTACTTGCTCTACTTGATACTTGCTATCTTAAATTATTGCGTTCTATCCTGACTTAGTCGCATTCAAAGTACTATATTCTCTCTCGGCTATCTATGGATAACCAAAGTGCCATTACTATTTCGATTGACGAAAGCCAATCAAAAGTGCTATACTATCTCGATTGATAAAAATCAATCAAAGTGCAATTTACTCTTTACATGACCATCTACTATCTCTCCTTGCTATACATGTCGCTTGCTATTACTTGACAATGACGTTACTTGCTATTGTGTGACTTGACT
The DNA here is from genome assembly GCA_014218235.1 of Colocasia esculenta. Taxonomy (NCBI): domain Eukaryota; kingdom Viridiplantae; phylum Streptophyta; class Magnoliopsida; order Alismatales; family Araceae; genus Colocasia; species Colocasia esculenta. The sequence goes on along the minus strand of CM024763.1, from coordinate 29,092,386 downwards.
TTATTCTTTGTGCTATACTTGATTCATCTACTATTCGAAACATGTTACTTGTGCTATTACTTTCTCGACTTTACATGACTCTCTCTATCATTAGTTACTCTGCCATTTAAAGCATTAATCATTTAAAACCTACTTGACTATTCAAATTTAAGTCCTACTGGGCGTTATCGCTCACCCTTCGTTATTTGTTATTGTGTCACAGGTAAGTCGAACAATGACGTTACACATACCAATGGGACGGGACTGGAGCGATAAGCAACCTGGAGTCAGTTGATGAAGTTACCCTAGTACCAAGGAGTCTAATAGTTATTGCATTAGATTTCTTTTCCAATTTAATGATGTCATTGAGCTATATGTAGTGGCTCCGAATTAGTGGTTGTAATAGTCTTAGTGAGTTTAAACTGAAATCAATAGTTATTCCAATTATTCCATTAGATGCTCTGATGTTTGCATCCGTATACGCAATTCACGTTACCATACTCGTTGCTCATGTTTTCCTCCGATTTATTCCGCTGCTAAATTGGAGGGGTGTGCCAGTTGGTATCAGAGCCTAGGATGTCCTTATTAGGATATTTTAAGTCTAGGGATATTCTAGGTGAACTGCCATGACCGTGTCTAAGTCAACCACCATACCTATGTGAGAGATTGGGTAAAGCTTGAGGTTATGCTAGGAGCTTAACTATATGTGTTGCCCAGCTGAGGAGCCCAGAGGGGGGGTGAATGGGTCTTTTTATGAAATTATTTAGATAGTACATGTACTTAAATATACACAAAGACGTTCTTCGAAATAGGTTAATGAAGGTTAGTATAAATAATAAACTCACAAGAAATCAATCACACAACGCAAGGAATTATCTTGGTTCGGATCTCCTTTCCTTAGGAGTCCTACGTCCAGTTCCTGAGCAACACTCAGGATTTCACTAACTAGGGTACAGTCCCCCTATGGACAATAACACACCCAGCTCAGCTGGTCTTCCTTCACAACCGAAGGGAGCTACATCACCCTGGATACCCCACCAGGTCTTCCTTCACACACGAAGGGAACAACACAGAAAAGATGAGCAATGAAATCAAGCCCCTAGATCAAGCTTTAACAAGCAACGATCTGAAGCAGAGAAATAGCCCTGAGAGAAGGAGATCTACACAATTGGTCTCTCTCAGAACTACACAGGCTCTCTTTCAAGATTTCTATTGCAACACAGAGAGCTAAAGAGCTTGAGACAGATCAGGAATGAGATTCTTGGCTCTTGGATTCTCACAGAAGATTTGAGTTGCTAAGACTTGCTTGAAGTATTCGTTGGTAACTCTCACTACATTTTCTAGAGCTACTATCTTGTATTTATATCTCCATTTGAAATGTATTCGTTGAAGTAACGTTGTCTCTAGCTTGGTAGACGTTAGACTATTTGATACTTGGAAGCTTCTAGTCAACAGTCTTTTATCCATTTGTGCACGCAAAGAGATAGGATCTTCTGGCGTCTATATAGTCCAACGTTGTATGACAAAATGTCTTTAGGGCCCTGCATACATTAAATGCTAGAACAGTAGACAGCTAGGCTGTCTCTTGTTGTCAGAAAACGTTGATGTGAATATTCACCAAAATAGTAATGCCAAATAGATGTTCTAAAAGATGTTAACAGAGTATGTACGATAATGAAAAGATATCATCTACATGCATGCAGAGATACGTTCTGTCTTCATTAAATGCACAACAGTCATGGAGGTTCGTGCGAAGACTTTGACTATTCAACGCTATCAGAGATAAGTCATATATTCAGTCAAAATCGATGCAAATGTGACTTATGAATCGTTGTGTATAGATAAGCAAATTGTTATAACTCAATATCAATCATTATGCAAAACAATCATTATGATCACTTACCAAATTGTTACGCGAAGCAAATTTCTGTGATAAACTTAACAAATCGTTACGCGAAGCAAATCGTTGTGATAAACTTAACAAATCGTTACGTGAAGCAAATCGTTGTGATAAACTTAACAAATCGTTATGCGAAGCAATCGTTATAAGTTCTAAAGAAATCGATGCGAATGTTCAAATCGTTACGAAGTCCAAAGAAATCGTTGCGATGACTAAAGGAATCGTTGCGATGAGTGAATCGTTACGAAGTCTAAAGAAATCGTTGCGATGAGAAATCGTTACGAAGTCTAAAGAAATCGTTGCGATGATCAAATCGTGAAGTCCAAAGAAATCGTTGTGATGAGCAAATCGTTACGAAGTCTAAAGAAATCGTTGCGATGATCAAATCGTTACGAAGTCCAAGAAATCGTTGTGATGATCAAATCGTTACGAAGTCAAAGAAATCGTTGCGATGAGCAAATCGTTACGATGAGCAAATCGTTACGATGACTTAAGGAGTCGTTGCGATAAGCAAATCGTTACGAGAACGATTCCTGTTTAATTTAAACGATGTTTCAGATTATGAAGAAATCGTTAAGGCACTTATGAAATCGTTATGATGAAATCTTTGCAGTTCTACTGAAATCGTTGTAGCATAAGGAAAGTCGATGTGGACTTAGAGAAATTTCATGCTGAACTTAATATTGCTTCAGAAAGGTAATACTTACCAAATTTGCTTGATTTTCTGTAGTATTTTATGTGCTCAAGACTTATGAAATATGAGTTAGTAATCTTTGACATAGTTTTGTTAATCACCAAAATAATTATTAATTAAAATTACAAGAGGACAGACTGATCATCAATCTCCCCCTTTTTGGTGATGACAAAACAAAAACTAAACTTATCAATAAGCATGAGTGACCTAACTTTGTATTCTGAAATGAAGGTTTTGAATGTCAAAAATGCGAAGGAAATTTCTTCCCCTTTTTGTCATTAAGCAAAAAGATAAATATTGACAAAGAAGAAGAGAAAAGATTGAAGAGCATCCAAACAACAATGTATTGATTAATTCTAAGGAGGTACAAGTAGATAATAAGCAGGAGACAAAGGGAGGCAAGCGCCTGATGATGACAGGGATGCCTGGCGTTCCTGCTCTTCGAAAAAGGCTTGAAAGGCCCCAAACTCAATTGATAGGAGGGTCCCATGGTGGGAACCATCCTCTTGATATGAAGTTGCCTTTGATCTGAAATGAAATCCCCATATTTAGCACTGCCGAGGGCTATCTTGTAGGATAAGAAGGACCCAAAATTGGCAAACCGAAGAAAAGCATCAATCTTGAGGGGATAGACAATCTGATGCGATCTAAGCTCCTTCTTTAAATCAAAGAAGACCTGTATCGTTCGACCCAGGTTAGATAGGAATCCCGGATGAGGTGAAGAGAGTTGGCATCCAAAAATTCACGGGAGTCAAAAAGAGTTGATTTGAGCTGGCCTGAGAAGCATTAAGGTCTTCTAGCTGTTGTGCAGACAAGGGATAGAGCTTCGTCCAATCAGCAGGAGACAGCCTGTCACATTCAGAGAGAATAGGGGCCAGGATATCGGCCTTGATATGCCCCTGAAGATATTGCTTGAAGACAAATCTCGGAAAAGACAGATCACGACCATCTGCACAAATAACCTAGCCATGACCCTTGCAGCTCGCTCAAAAATAAGTGTGCCCACAGAAGAATCCATAATCAAGACATGGAGAGGGGAAGGAACACTACATCAGGAATGACTAGGTAGCAAAATCAACCTGAAGGGATTCAGAATGAGCTATGCTTGAACTGAGAGCCCTGATGGCTTCACGGAATTGACCCAGCTGGGATTCAGGGATGCGATTAACATAGCAGTAGTTACAGTACATCTGATACTTCGGATGAACTTGATTTCCTTCTGATAAATGGTCAAAAAGATGTTTATGATGAATTTGGAACCATTCAGAGAGAGAGAGGAGCTTCTCTGGGAGGATACCTGGCGCTTGAGCCTGACGAAATTTACTATACAGATCTCTGTTGCTCCGAGCCCACTGCTCTTCAGGTTTGGCTTCAGTCATGGAGAAAATTTTTGACTGTTGAGTCTTAGAGAGAGAGGTGTAAGGAAAGATGGTGGTAAGATGATCAGAAAGATTTTGGAAGGGAAAGCCAAAAATGTGGGCAAAAACTACTTTTGAAGATATTCTTCATAGATAAGTTTCTGCTTATTGGAGATAGAAAGGGAAAACCAAAGGGGAGGATAACAAGTTTCAGAGGAGACAGGATGGGTGGAAGTGAGTCTCTTTTTTAGAGACGGACTAAAAGAGCCTGTCCTGTGAGTATGAGTTGCCAACAGCCAAGACTGAACGAAGTATTGCTACCTCAAATTCATCTTTGATATCCTGGATTTCAACCTGAGAGAGTTGGGCACCCTCAGGAATAATGGTAATAAAGGAAGGAGGTGTAGGTGGATGGAAGATTGAGGCAGGAGTTATGGTAGGGAGAGCAGAGGGTCCTGAGGAGGAAGGACCAGAAGAAGAAAAGGGTCCAGGGAAGATGATGCTGGAGGAATCTGAAGAGAAGATGGGGAGGAGGAATAAGGTGGAAGAAACAGGAGATGAACCAGATTGAGAAGGAAATGGTGTAGGAGAGGATATAGGTCTTGGACGGGGTCGTTTAAAGGTGGTTTGGAGCTGGAGGTGCAGTGGATGAGGTAGGTGGAGAAAGAGTGGCTGGAGTGGGAAGAGTAGAAGTGGCAGGGGGCTCAGGAGCTACAGCTGTTCTGCTCTTTCAACTACAGGTTCCACTGGGATAAGAATCTCCTCTCCCGGTCAGATGGCCCAGACCCCTGACTGATATAGAATCTTCAATTTGCAAACTCTCAGATGGCTGAACTGAAATACTTGGCCCTGATGGCCCTGCTGGCGCCTCAACTGAAGTCCCTGATGGCTGCTCCTCCTGTTCAACATCAATGGGTCCGGATGGCCCTGAAATACCTTCATTTTGCCCTGGAGGTCCACACTCTTGAGGGGAGGGCCCTGATGGCCTAGGAACATCGCTTGGAGTGCTCTGAGGGACAGAAGGGCGAGGAGTAGAATCTGTAGGTCCTACTGCCTTCAAAATCTCAGACACCATTACTTTCATAGTGCTCATTCCTATGAACCATTTCATGGCATTACATAATTGAAAAACATCATTGGACATTGATTCCTGGCGCACAATAACAGAACTCACATCTGACTGAACTGAGGTCAAGATCTCACCGTGAATCCAACCTCTTCAAGATAGGCTTCAAGTTACCTTCTTGATTTTCTCTACTTTCTTGTGAGCAATTTTCTTGCTTTTGCTTCTCCTTTCCACTTGCTCCTCGACCTCTATATGAACTTCATTAGGCCTTTCATTTACAGGAGCATCTCTCAGTTTGCTCCCCTGTGATGCTGCTACCTCTTGCTCAATTTCTGCTCCCCCTGAATGGGAGCCCCTCCTTCAACTTCATCTTGCTCCCCCTGAATGGGAGCATCTTCCATCATAATCTTTCTGAATGGTGGATGGCTCCTTCTCAATTGGGACGGCTGCCACAACCTCTTCTGCCGAACTTCCACCAGTTTCTGGAATCACTGGGGTGGAGTGAATGGAATTCAACACTTCTCGGAGCACAGATGTCACTGTGGAGGTGGGTAGAGAATCCTCTGGTCTTCTGACAGAATCTTCCACTGCTACTTCTCCTTGAGCTATGGAGTTTCCATAGAATCTTCTCTGACTGCAGCTACTTCCTGTGAAGCTCTAGACACGCTGCGGCTTCTTCTGCTACTGCTGATGGTCCTTCTGACTCTACTGCTGCTGCCTCTAGCTGGACGTCTTGGGCTTCCCCTATGATGGGTTCACCCTCAGCCACAGAGGTCTTGGTCCATACTCCGTTGACCACTGAAAACCACTTTTCCTTAAATTTCTGGACCTAATTGCTTGGCCCATCTTTTCTACAACAGCGCCAGACACATCTACTCCAAAATGCTTAAAAACTTTGGTGAGCAGATGAGCATAAGACAGGGATACATTAGCTTACTCTTGGTATCCCAGATTGATCACAGGCAAACTTCATCCTTTCCATCCACTTCGGCCATGTTGATTTCTTTGTTTGAACGGCCCAATACATCATATCTGAGTCTGCCTTGGTGCAGGTTGAAAAGGTAGCACTTCTAGGAACGAGTATCTGGCAGACTATAAAGTACAGGAGACGGTGAAAGCATTCAGTTGATTTATGTCTATTTTCCCATCTTTTAACCGGAAATCAGGACCAATAATTCCTAGACCCTTGACCTGGGTGTCCACAGTGGGATTCCATTGTGTCCGGTCGTGCTTACGCCAAACAAGTCTTAGGAGATCATGATCAATCTTGATCGGGGTTCCCTTTACTAAGGATGTCAGGGACCCATCTGCCTCAGATTTCAAGCACACATAAAACGCCTTCACGAGGTTGGGTAGCTTACCTCTGAAAAGGTCGAGATGACTGTCCACTGCATTCTGCTCACGGCGGCCACTATGCTGTGCATACCGTTCTTTTCAAGATCAGCAATGTCCACTGCTTTATTGCCACAAAGCTTGATTTCACAAACGTAACCTCTCCTACTGCTCGGCTGTTAGAAACTCAGCAGTAGCCCCAAGACTGCCGGTAAACCTGATGCGGCCATGGATTTGGGTGGAGTAGGTTTTAGGAGGGAGGAGATGGTGACAGAAGTGAAATCCCTCAAGAAGTTCTTCGCGGGAGAAGAAGGAGAGACTCGAATTTTGCAGAGAGTCGGTGTCGGAATCGTTAGGGCATCGGCTCAGGCAACCAGACGAAAGAGGGAAAATATAAAGGTAGGAGATGAATCGTTCCCACATCGATTTTGGAGTAAATAAATGAATATTTATCAAAAATGAAGTGCCAAAAGGCGGGAGGAAACGACAAACAAGTTTGACTTTTCAAAAGGACTTTCCAAGAGTGACCGTCAAAAATAGGATAATTGAGTATATCGTTTGCTTAACTCCGGAGAGAAAATACCTTAATTCTGAAAATTTATATATCAGTATAAACAGAGATCTTTTACAAATTACACATGCCTAATTCCCTTCTAAGAGACGTGAATCTCTCTTCGGTAAGGCTTTAATGAAGATATCTGCTAACTGACCATTTGTATCAATAAAGATATTTCTAAATTACCATTATCTACATGATCTCGAATGAAATGGTATCTAACCTCAATGTGCTTGGTCCTTGAATGTTGTACTGGGTTTTTGGTGAGATTTATAGCACTTGTGTTGTCACACAGCAGAGGAATGTTTTGATGTGAAGTCCATAGTCCTCAAGTTGTTGCTTGATCCACAGGAATTGTGTACAGCAGCTCTGGCAGTAACATACTCAGCTTCAGCAGTGATAGTGCCACTGAATTTGCTTCTTGGAGGACCATGATATCAACATCCTGCAAGGAATTGACAACATCCACTGGTGCTTTTTCTATCTACTTTGCATCCAGCAGTCAGCATCAGAGTATCCTATCAAATAATTTCACATGATTTCGGATACCACAGACCTAAATCATGAGTTCTAGCTAAATATCTGAAAATTCTTTTGACACTGATTAAATGAGATTCTCTAGGATCTGCTTGATACCTAGCACACATACATACACTAAATAAAATATCAGGTCTGCTAGCTGTTAAATAAAGCAAAGACCCTATCATACCTCTGTAGGTCTTTTGATCTACCTTCTTACCATTCCTGTCACTGTCCATCCTTATTGATGTACTCATAGGTGTTGATAGTGGCTTGGAGTTATCGAATCCAAATTTCTTTAGAAGTTCCTTGGTGTATTCGGCTTGACAGATGTGGTGCCATCTCTTCCTTGCTTGATTTGTAATCCAAGGAAATAATTGAGCTCCCCCATCATGCTCATCTGAATTCTCCCTGTATCAACTTTTCAAAATACTTGCAAAGGGATTCATTAGTAGATCCAAAGATAATGTCATCTACATAAATATGTACAAGTAATATGCTTTTAACTTTCGATTTTACAAATAGAGTGCTATCTACCTGTCCTCTAGTGAAACCATGATTTAATAGAAAAGAACTAAGCCTTTCATACCAGGATCTAGGTGCTTGCTTTAAACCATACAATGCCTTATGAAGTTTAAAAACATGATTCGGAAATTCTGTATCATCAAACCTGGAGGTTGTTCCACATAAACTTCCTCCTTGATAAAACCATTCAAAATGTGGACTTAACATCCATTTGAAATAGTTTTAAATCTAATGCTGATGCATATGCAAGTAAGATTCGAATAGCCTCAAGTCTAGCTACAGGTGCATAGGTTTCATCGAAATCTATGCCTCCTCTTGGAATAGCCTTGAGCCACCAGTCTGGCCTTGTTTCTTAGGATCACACCAGTCTTCTAGTTTGTTTCTGAACACCCACTTGGTGCCAATAACCGGATGGTCTGGGAAACAAGTGACCATACTTGGTTTCTCTTGAATTGATTAAGTTCATCTTGCATGGCTATAATCCAAGATTCATCAGTAAGAGCTTCATTGACTGTCTTAGGCTCTATTTGAGACACAAATGCTAAGTAATCACAAGGTACTACATTACCTCTTGTTCTTACCCCTACAGATGGATCACAATGATGTTTTCGAGGGGGTGATCTTTCTTGTATCTCCATTCCTTTGGAAGATTATCATGTGTAATGTCCTTTTGTTGCAGGTCTTCCAGAGGTGGATCATCCTTGTCTTCGATTGATGTATCCTTTAATTTGTTAGACAATTCATCTGCATCATCAATGTCAATATCTCTTCCTTTCTCAAGGAATGGTTAGTTTCATCAAAAATGATATGAACACTGTTCAATTAAAAGTAAGGAGCGCTTGTTAATACTCTATAGCCTTTAGGTTTAGAGGTGTACCCCGTGAAGATGCCTTCATCTGATTTGGCATCCAACTTACCAATGTCCCTTTTTCCATTATGGATAAAGCAAGGACATCCAAATGTCCTGAAGTGGTGATCTTTGGCTTCTTTCCTTTGAACAGTTCGTATGCAGTCTTCTTAGGATTGGCCTGATCATTACTCTGTTGATATATAGCTTGCTGGTTTACTGCTTCAGCCCAAAAATACCTTGGTAAATCATACTCTGACAGCATTGTTCTTGCCATGTCCAATAAAGTTCTATTCTTCCTCTCAGCAACTCCATTTTACTGTGGTGTCCTGGTGCTGAGAAATTGTGCTCAATTCCTTGGTCATCACAGAATTTAGAAAATTTTCATTCTGAATTCACCTCCATGGTCTGATCGAATACAAACGATGCTGAACTTCTGGTCTTTCTGGCTTCTTGCTGAAATTGACAAAGCTTTCAAACGTATCATCTTTATGTTCTAGGATGACACCCATGTAAACCTGGAGTAGTCATCAACATTAACAAAACCAAAATTCTTTCCTCCTAGACTGGTGGTCCTCATTGGCCCAAACAAATCCATATGAAGGAGTTCCAAAGGTTTGAGGTGGTTACCACAGTCTTCGACTTGAAGGAGCTCTTAGTGTGCTTTCCTTTGGCACAAGGTCTACAAACACCTTCCATCTTAGTGCTGATTTTTGGCAGACCTTCACAAGATTTTTCTTAACAACTTTCTCATACGTTTATGCTGCAATGTCCCAATCTTCTGTGCCACAATTCAGTTGATTGATCTTTATTTGCTGCAAATAGACATTTTGATCCTTGAGTTCTTCAAGATAGAGCACATATAAGTCTTTTCTCTATTAGCCTCGAAAATTACTGCTCCATCCTTTAATATGCTGCACTTTGACTCTTGAAACTGGATCTGATGGCCTTGTCACAAAGCTGGCTGATGCTAATGAGATTATGTTTTAGCCCTTTGACAAGCAATACATCTTCAATAACTGTCTTTCCTTTATTGTTCACAGAACCACTGCCTATCACTGTCCCTTTTCCGTTATCTCCATATGTAACAGTTCCTTCTTCATTTTGAAGATGAGAGAATAGCTTTCGATTACCTGACATGTGCCTTGAGCACCCACTGTCCAGATACCATTGGATGCTCGAAAGTACCCTGAAATGAAAACATTAAGTTTTAGGTACCCAAGTTCTTTGTGGGTGATTGGTTAGTATCACTGGTTTCCCTTTTGATTATCCATTTCTTGTGTGTTGTTGGACATGTTGTTCTGATGTGTCCTAACTTGTTACAGTGGCTACAACAGGACGATTAGTTACTTTTTCTATATATTTGAAATCTGCCTTGTATGCAATGTTTTGTTCAGGTACAATTTTGGTGTTGGTTATATTTTAGGATAAACTATGGTTTCTTCATTATCTGGGGTGTATATCCTAATCCATTTTTCTTCTTATCTGATCTTCTAGCACCTTTTAATATGAGGGAGTTTTTACCATTTGTAATTTTTCCAATGTGCTGGATAACTTTTTATTTCTTCTATTAATGAGTTTATCTCTGTTTTCAGTTCACGAGCTTGCTTGTTTTTCCAATTTAATTATTTGTTCATTCTTATCTTTTAGATCTTCACATAATAACTCATTTCTTCTTTTAAGTTCAGTTAACTATTTTCTAGCTGTTCATTTTCTGATTTTAGATCTGAGTTTGTGTTTTCCAAACAAGTGATGTTTTTCTTACTAGCTTCAATAATTTAGATATCTCTATATTTAACATATAGTTCATTGAATGCTTCCTCTAAATTATCCGAATCAGAATTATTGCAGGAATCAAAAGAGGAGTCAGATGTTACCTTATCATCTGTATTTGAATGAACGCCAGGTGGCTTCTTCTTTATCACTACTTGAGCTTGACTCACTGTCTGAGTCGCTACTGTTTTCCCAAGCGGCTGCCATTGCCTTTTTCTTGTACTTCTTGAATCGTCTGAAGTTGTCCTTTTTCTTGTGTCCATCTTTCTTAAGCTTTGGACACTCTGCTTGATATGACCAGGCTTCTTACACTCATAGCATATCGGTTTCTCCTTTCTTCAGATCCTTTCTTCTGACTTCTTAAACTCTTTGTTTTCTTAAAGAATCTTCTGCCAGATTGAAACTTCTTTTTCTTGGCTAAAATCCGCTGCAGTCTTCTTGATAGCATTGCTTCTTCATTTTCACTGTCCTCAATACTTTTATTTTCATCTGAGCTTGTCTGATGAGTCTTCTTCAGCTTTTAAGGCATTGGAGTGCTTCTTTCTACTTGAGGACTCTCCTAGCCTTCCATATTGATCTCATGGCCATAAGGGACCAATGAGTTTTCCAAAGACATACTTTTCAGATCATTAACTTCCTCAATAGCTGTGACCTTTGGGGTCCATGAGGATGGTAAGGATCTAGAATTTTCCTCACAATGTCTCCAATCTCATAGGTTTTTCCCAGTCCAGCCAATCCATTTGTAATATCTGTGAATCGACTGAACATTTGAGTTATGGACTCACCTGATTGCATCTGAAATCTTTCATATTGTGTAACAAGAAATATCAATCTTGTCTCCTTCACCTTGTCTATGCCTTCATAGGTAATTCTGAGCTTTTCCCACATCTCCATTGTGGTTGTAGGCTGAAACTCTGTTGAATTCTTTTTGCTTAGTGCACAGCACAAATACTCTTTGCTTTACAATTCAAGGAGATCTTTTCCTGTCGTCATCTGTCTACTGAGCTTTCTCATTTGTGACAGGAGATCGCCTTCTTCTACTATTGACCATATCAGATAGTCGTGACCTTGTAGCCATTCTGGTCTTCCAATAGCATAATCTTCACCATCGAAGAGAGGGGGTCGGTTGACAGACTGACCTTCAATGTTACCTTGGGCTGCCATGGATCTTTACTCTTCAGATCGTTGGATCTTCTTCTTTGTCGAAGAGACTCGCTTTGATACCACTTGTTGCCCAGCTGACGAGCCCAGAGGGGGGGTGAATGGGTCTTTTTAAAAGATTAGTTAGTCAGTACATGTACTTAAACATACACAAAGACGTTCTTCGAAATAGGTTAATGAGGTTAGTATAAATAATAAACTCACAAGAAATCAATCACACAACGCAATGAATTATCTTGGTTCAGATCTCCTTTCCTTAGGAGTCCTACGTCCAGTCTCTGAGCAACACTCAGGATTTCACTAACTAGGGTACAGTCCCCCTATGGATAATACAACACCCAGCTCAGTGGTCTTCCTTCACAACGAAGGGAACTACAGCACCCTGGATACCCCACCAGGTCTTCCTTCACACCGAAGGGAACAACACAGAAAAGATGAGCAATGAAATCAAGCCCCTAGATCAAGCTTTAACAAGCAACGATCTGAAGCAGAAATAGCCCTGAGAGAAGGAGATCTACACAATTAGTCTCTCTCAGAACTACACATGCTCTCTTTCAAGATTTCTATTGCAACACAGAGAGCTAAAGAGCTTGAGACAGATCAGGAATGAGATTCTTGGCTCTTGGATTCTCACAGAAGATTTGAGTTGCTAAGACTTGCTTGAAGTATTCGTTGGTAACTCTCACTACTTTCTTCTGGAGCTACTATCTTGTATTTATATCTCCAGTTTGAAATGTATTCATTGAAGTAACCGTTGTCTCTAGCTTTGGTAGACGTTAGACTGTTTGATACTTGGAAGCTTCTAGTCAACAGTCTTTTATCCATTTGTGCGCAAAGAGATAGGATCTTATGGCGTCTATATTGTCCAACGTGTATGACAAAATGTCTTAAGGCCCTGCATACATTAAATGCTAGAACAGTAGACAGCTAGGCTGTCTCTTGTTGTCAGAAAACGTTGATGTGAATATTCACCAAAATGGTATGCCAAATAGCTTGTTCTAAAAGATGTTAACAGAGTATGCACGATAATGAAAAGATATCATCTGCATGCATGCAGAGATACGTTCTGTCTTCATTAAATGCACAGCAGTCATGGAGGTTCGTGCGAAGACTTTGACTATTCAGAGATAAGTCATATATTCAGTCGAAATCGATGCAAATGTGACTTATGAAATCGTTGTGTATAGATAAGTAAATCGTTATAACTCAATATCAAATCGTTATGCAAAACAAATCGTTATGATCACTTACCAATAATGTTACGCGAAGCAAATTGCTGTGATAACTTAACAAATCGTTACGCGAAGCAAATCGTTGTGGTAAACTTAACAAATCGTTACGCGAAGCAATCGTTGTGATAAACTTAACAAATCGTTATGCGAAGCAAATCGTTATAAGTTCTAAAGAAATTGATGCGAATGTTCAAATCGTTACGAAGTCCAAAGAAATCGTTGCGATGACTAAAGGAATCGTTGCGATGAGCGAATCGTTACGAAGTCTAAAGAAATCGTTGCGATGAGCAAATCGTTACGAAGTCTAAAGAAATCGTTGCGATGATCAAATCGTTACGAAGTCCAAAGAAATCGTTGTGATGAGCAAATCGTTACGAAGTCTAAAGAAATCGTTGCGATGATCAAATAGTTACGAAGTCCAAAGAAATCGTTGCGATGATTAAATCGTTACGAAGTCCAAAGAAATCGTTGCGATGAGCAAATCGTTACGATGAGCAAATCGTTACGATGACTTAAGGAGTCGTTGCGATAAGCTAATCGTTACGAGAACGATTCCTGTTAAATTTAAACGATGTTTCAGATTATGAAGAAATCGTTAAGGCATTATGAAACGTTATGATGAATCTTTACAGTTCTACTGAAATCTTGTAGCATAAGGAAAGTCGATGTGGACTTAGAGAAATTTCATGCTGAACTTAATATTGCTTCAGAAAGGTAATACTTACCAAATTTGCTTGATTTTCCTGTAGTATTCCTGTGCTCAAGACTTATGAAATATGAGTTAGTAATCTTTAACATAGTTTTGTTAATCACCAAAATAAATATTAATTAAAATTACAGGAGGACAGACTGATCATCAATAAAGAGGTTTTGGCCATGTTTCCTAGATGGTTAGGTTGGCTACTGAGGAAGTTGAGCGTCTGCAGGATGTCTTTGATGTGATCCCTTCTGAAGACAATCGATCGGCCTTGTATGCTACTAATGCTAAGTTAAATATTGCATTGAACAGGGAGGAGATTTTCTGGAAGCAGAAATCCAGAGTTGATTGACTTATGAATGGTGATAGGAATACTGTTTTTTACCATGCCACAGTGCAATGTAACAGGAGGAAGGGTTTATTCATAGACTGAAAATTGGTGAAAATGGTGGGTGGTGTGCTGATCAAGACATGCTTAGGAAGGAAGTAGTCAGTTTTTTCCAAAAACTTCTGAAATCGGATTATCAAGCTGTTGATCTTGATCTTCTGTACAATATTCCAACTCTGATTACTAAAGAACAAAATGATATGCTTTGTAAAGCTCCCTCTGAAGAAGAAGTAAAAGCAGTGGTTTTCTCTATGGATAGCTCAAGTGCTCCTGGCCCGGATGGGTTTTCGGGTTTATTCTTTACCCACTGTTGGAGTATTATCAGCCATGATGTGGTTTCTGCGGTGCAGGGGTTCTTTGCGAGATATGATCTTCCTAGAGGGCTTTCGTCGTCTCTTGTTACTCTCATTCCGAAGGTGGCTGAGCCTATATCTTTTCGTGATTTTAGACCCATCAGTTTATGCAACTTCATATACAAAGTTATTTCTTGTGTGTTCTGTGAGCGCCTTACCCTATCCTGCCTATTATTATTTCTCCACAAAAAAGTGCTTTTGTGAAGGGGCGTTATATTCTTGATAATGTCTCTCTTTTCTGCCAGTTGCTTAGAGACATTGAGCAGAAAGTTAGAGGGCACAATGTTATGTTCAAATTAGACATGGCCAAGGCTTATGACAGAATGGAATGAGATTTCATTTTGCAGGTGATGAAGAAATTGGTTTTGTAGCAGGTTCACTTCCTATGTTGGTATGATGCTATCTAACTGCTGGTCCTCTATCAATTTCAATGGGTTTGTCACTAGTTATTTTAAATCCTCCAAGGGTGTCACGCCCCCCAATTTAGCAGCGGAATAAATCGGAGGGAAACGCGAACAACGAGTATGGTAACGACAATGCGCATACTTCGCCAACATCAGAGCATCTAATGAACAATAATTGAAATAACTTGATTTCATTATAAAATCACTAAGACTATTACAACCACTAATTCGGAGCCAAACACAAGGCTCAATGACATCACTATATTGAAAAGAAATCAACAGCAATAACTACTAGACTCCATGGTACTAAGGTAACTTCATGAGTTGACTCCAGGTCGCTCATCACTCTGGTCTTGTCCCTTGGTATGTATAAGTCATCGTCCGACTTACCTGAGACACAATAAAAATAACGAAGGGTGAGCGATACGCCCAGTAGGACTTAAATCTCAGGCTCAAGCAGGCTTTAAATAATTAGTACATTAAATGGCAGAGTAACTAAAGATAGAGCGAGTCATGTAAAGTCGAGAAAGTAAGAGCACAAGTAACATGGTTCAAATAGCGATGAATCAAGTATAGTACAATGAATAAGATCGAGTCACGATAGAAAGCAAACAACAACACGATGGCACATAGCGTCAACGTCAAGCAATATCAAGCAACATGTATAGCAAGGAGAGAGAAAGTAGTTGCCATATAGAGAGTAAATTGTACTTTGATTGATTTTCTTATCAATCGCATAGTATAGCACTTTTGATTAACTTTCGTCAATCGAGATAGTAATTGCACTTTGGTTATCCGAAGATAGCCGAGAGAGAGTATAGCACTATTTGTCAAAAGACAACAAGAGAATATAGCACTTTGTGTTGATTGTCTTAGATTAATCTTGATAGTATGACACTTGGATGTAATGCCGACATCCTGATCATTTAACTCCCGCAGGCAAATGGCACTTTCGGGCGCTCCCCCCAGGACCTGATCGGGACCTATTGCCTAGCATTGGTTATATTGTTTATCTTTAGACAATAAATTAATGGCCAATTTGAGAGTACCAAGAAATAGATAAGAGCACTAGATGAATAGATGTGAATAGATGAGCGAGTAGAGTATAGATGAGAGCTAGTGGACATTGCACGTAATACGTCGAGTAACCAGGCGGTAGTAATAGTTGCACAACACACGCACTTGGTATTGGCAGTCAGGTGGAAATTCACGACCCTACCACTGGCCTTGTTATGCACAGGTCCAGAGGTCCGGCGTGATTCAAGACGAGGGTGAATTTCTAATAGCCGTTTGGATCATATAGATCCCTAAAGGGTATCATAGGTGTTAGGGTACAACCGGCTCATCGACCATGTGGGAATCCATGATCAGAGGAGACTTACGGAGGCCTTGTGCAAGGGTTCACTAGTCCGGCGAAAGGAATATCCGACGGAGAGTTCACCACAAGCCAAGTAAAGTGTGTATATAAAATAGGTGCACGACGTTCTAGAGGAATTCTAGAACAGTAGAGCGTCGATATCGGTATATGAACAACGCAAGAAACGAATAAAGTCCTTTAAAATAGGGCAATTAATATACTTTATTACAATAAATTACCAGATACATTAAGAGATATTTTATGCCATATTTCAGCCATATATGGATGGTTCATGTGTGTGCATGGGTAAGAGAGATCATAGATAGAAAAGAAGTCGTGAATATGTATTTTAAAGTATTCAATAAGCTCCATTTTAAAAGGGTGTTTTTACTGCGTGTATGACTGTTAAAAAGGCGTAAGGATATTGTAGAAAGTGAGAGTAACAAATTTTATGGGTTTTCATGCAAAATCCTGTGAAGGTGACGTAGGCCAGTAAGGATTGCGACAGGGGTAGGGCAGGTAGCGACAGGGCTGGCCAGACAGAAGGGCAGATCGCAACAGGCTTGCATGAGGGTCGCGCGCCTGCCTGGTCAGCAGATCGCGACAATTTGGACTGTCGCGATCAGATCGTGACAGAGCGCTCTGTTGCGACGGCCTTATGAACGCGGCCTATCGGGCCGTTGCGTTCACAGGGTCTGCGCCAGAGCCTGACAGGGTTCTGATCTATCTTGGATTGCGGTCCAAAAACTTGCCTTTTTGACACAGGGTAGTTCAGAAAATCATAACTAATTGTATAGTCAACGAAAAATCATGAAACCAATTGCAAATTAAACTAGACATGTAAGGGTACTTCCAGTAAATCGGAATTAGAGAGAGAGCATGGTTCATATAGGTTTTGAACATGAGCAAGAACGAGTTATTCAGAACATGACACAGAGAGAAAGATCGATTAAATTCGATCAACATGCTCGATGAAATTTAGGGCTTTTAGGGGCAAAAGATCCCTAACAACATGAAGTATTTACAGTAAAAGTTTCGTAGCATGGGATCAAGTGTACATGGAGATCTGATTTAAACATGATGACTCGGGGTTATCATGTTTGCAGATCTTCTAAAATCAAGAACAAAAGATTGGCTCGATGAAAAAGAGTGAAACAAGAGGGCTTTTGTTCCTGATGTATGGAACAATCTACAGATGGATTTAATTGAGTTTTGCTCGTGAGAATGCCTACCTTTGACTCGATTTATCTTCTAGGGCTTAGAACTCCAAGAACGAAGGAAGAAGCTTGATGGATCTTCCTCTCCTCGATTTCTCCTCCTCCTTGGCCTCTTCTCCACGTCCAAGAACCCCTTTGCACGAGCTAGGGCCGGCCATGAGGGTTTAAGAGGTGTATTTATGCTAGTTGTGTTTCTAATTCCTAATAGTACTCTAACTTCTATTAAATTCTGAATTTCCTTTTTCCTAACCTCCTCCCAGCTTTCCACTTCCTATTTAAGTTAGGATGGGAGTCAATTTCGTGGCAACCATTAGGGTAGGTTTAGGAATCCAATTCTAACTCAAACTTCCTATTTAATGCATTAATACTCCTTTTCTATTTAGGTAATAATTAGTTACGAATTTAGGGTATTTTCCTATTATTCTTCTTTTAAAAATCCATATTATGGCCCAATAAATTTATATGGTCCATTTAACCAAGCCCATTATTTATTGAAATTTATCTTATAGGTTTTCCCTTTTTTTTTATTAGGGAATAATAGAGTTATGAATTTTATTGTATTTCTTATTTGAATTTATTCATGGGCTATGAGAGGTCCATTGGTCCAAACCCGATAATGGTTAATCATCACATGATGTTGGAAGTCTCCCCGACATGATCGTTTAATTTATGAGCGTGTTATCTTTCTGTGTTAACGGTTTCCGACTTAGTTTCCTAATTTGGATATTAGTCATATTGTGACGTACACTTGGCCAATCGGATTTTTCTTTGCACGAATTTCTTCGTGGAACACTTAGGGATATTATTTGGGGTTGATTTATAATTTTTACAGAATTTTCCGGTGTATTCTTGCACATACATAATGGTACGTATGTTTCTATTATTTCAATTAATAAAAATATTATTTTGAATTTTTTTTAAGTATTAAATTTTCCGGGTTGCTACAAAGGGTATTCGGCAAGGTGATCTTCTCGCGCCTATTCTTTTCATCATCGCCTCTGAAGTGCTTAGCAGAGGTCTGCGGAGTCTGTTTGTAAATGGGCTTATCAAGTATTACAGTAGCCCACGAGGATGTCTGCAGGTTTCTCACTTATTATATGCAGATGACACTTTCGTGTTTATGAGTGCTGGGATTACGAATGTGAAACAATTGCTTAAGTTTCTGCAAAAATATGAAATGAGTTCAAGCCAGCAAGTTAATGCGGGGAAAAGTTGTTTTCAAATTTTTGCTAAAGCTCTTGCTATTTTGGCGTCCCGCATTCATAATCTTACAGGGTATAGGCATCACCAAGGTAGTATGAGATATTTGGGTGTTCCAATTAAACCTGGAAGACTCAAGGTTAATGATTTCAATTTTATGGTGGATAATGTTACTAACAACTCACTGGGTGGAGATCAAAAATGTTGTCTCAAGTTGGGCGGGCTGTTCTTATCAGATCGGTTCTTGTGAGTCTCCCTATATACTTGGCCAGTTCCACTTATATTCCTAAAAGGATATGTAAGCAGATTGACAGTCTCTGTGCAAATTTTTTTTGGCAGGGTGCTGATGGCAACTACAAAAGACACTGGGTGGCGTGGGCACACATGTAAAAACCATATGTGGAAGGTGGTCTTAACTTTAGAAATTTGGACACTTTGCAGGTTGCTTTGGTGGCTAAGCAAATCTGGAATATTTTACATGGCAATTTGTTGTGGTCCCTTTATGCTAAACAACGATTTCTTAAACAACATCATCTCACTGATATTTATACTCCTTTCCCCATAGGCATTTCCAAGAAAGTCTTTTATCAAGCTAAAGAGATGGTCCTTGCTAACACCAGGTGGATGGGGGGTGATGGGTCATGTGTAGATTTTTTCAAGGACATTTGTATTGGTGATAAAACCATTATGCAGGAGTTTAGGAACAGGGTTCCCAATGACCAACAGTGGCCAAAAATTTTAGTTAAAGACATGGCTTTGGATGATAATCACATGGGTTGGAGGTGTTACCTGTCAGCATGTTCAGGCTACTTTATTTGATAATCCTGATGAATTTATCTGGGCTAGTAATGCTAAAGGTATCTTTAGTGTCAAATCTGCCTATTCTCTTGTTTCTAATCTGGGAGTGAGTAGAAGTACCTGGATGAAAGTTTGGCACCATGCTATCCCTCCTCGTGCTGCCATGTTTGTTGGAAGTTATTACACAGAGCGGTTCAGGTAGATTCTAGAGTTGCTGATTGTGGGATTCCACTGGTGTCCAAATGTGTGTGTTGCAAGATCCTGAGCAAGAAACGCTGGATCATCTTTTTCATTTCTAGTGATATCGCTACTGAGTAGTGGAGGTGGATTGCACCGCTTCTTAGTAATAAGATTAATCATAGTGATCTAGTTACTATTAGGTGCTGGAGCGTTCTTACCAACACTAATCTGAAATTTGCCTTCCACTTTACTGGTCTGATTACTACTATTGTTATGTTGTGGGAGATTTGGAAATTCAGGTGCACTGCTCGCATGGAAGGGATTATTATGTCTCTAGATAGTATCAAGCATAAGATTTTGCTGAATGCTAGAAAGGTTTTGGACAATGTCAAGTTCAATCATCCTGTATCTTTGGGTCAAGATGATATTCTTAAGGACTTTAATGTTAAAGCAGAAATAGATTCCGAGCTCCTATTATTGTTAGATGGAATCCCATGTGAACAACTATAGTCTTAATGTGGATGGCGCTTGTAAAGGTAATCCGGGTATATGTGGTGGTGGTGGCTGCTTCAGGGATCACAATGGTGATTTTGTTTGTGGTTTTGCATTCTTCTATGGCACTGGGAACAGTCTTATGGCAGAGACCAGGGCTATTCATGATGGGCTTAGGTTGGCTATGGAACGTCACCTTAATGTTTCTATTCTGTATTCTGATTCGACTCTTCTTGTCAGGGCAATCACTATTGGTCAGTTACCTCACTGGGCTATCTTTCCTTGGTGGCGGGGTATATGTTACATGATGCAGATTCTCAAACCAAAGATTGTGCATACTTTTCGTGAGGGTAATCAGGTGGCTGATTATCTTGCTTCACAGGCCTGTGCTATTGAAAAGAATTCGGTCTTTCTATCTCTTGGTGATCTCCCTCTTGCTGCTGGGCGCTTTGATTATTGATAAAGCTAGGTTACCTAGCTTTAGGCAGAGACTCTAGATGGGTTGTTCCTCTCTTCCTATTGGTTGTTGGAGCTCGAATGTAATCTATTTCTTTTTTCTGGGTGGCTTTTCTTGAATGGTGTCAGGTGTATTACTTTCATATTTTTTCAGAAATAAAATTTTATCCTTTGGTTGATCGCCTGGTGGAGTGAGAACATCTCATCCCTTTGGGATGAGGTGCACTCTCCTGGTCGCTGACCCATCTTTTTTAAAAATATATATATATATAAGTTAATATTGTCATTAATACGATCATTAGTTTCAAGTTATCACGTCTATGTTTGCAGGATATGACTTCCTTTTGAACTTCTTAACATAAATATCCAACTTCACGACTTAATAATGATGATGATGTTGACATTTCAGTATCATATTTGGACATCTTAACACTATAAAACATATCATTTAATTTTTAAAAATAAATTTAGGACAACACTGTAAAACTTAGCTCCTAAGACATTTACTTCCTTTTGAACTTCTTTAATATGATATTTTTTCCTTTTATAATGTTTAAATGTTCAGTGATTCATCATTCAATAAAGAACTTTTTCATGTCATCTTTTCATTCTTGTGTCACTTCTTGACATTAACTTTTTCACATGTTAATAAGATCTAAGTCAAGATATTTAATGAATTGACAATAATAAAAAATATGTTTAAAATAATAAAAAACCAAACTCCTAACATATTAACAATGTGCAAAGAAAAACAACCTTTTGATAGCCAAGATATTACACTCTGAAAAGAAAGATTAGAACATGTAGATTCATTTTTGGTTTTGTTATTAAAATAATAAAATTCAACAACAAAACACAAAACTCAATTCAAATCACATATCAACATTCTGTTAAAAAGAATGAAATGTTAATGATGACCACCTCTCACACATACACATGTTTTATCTTCTGTCATGAAAAAGTGTATTACTTGTTTAGAGTTCCCTGTGACTCTAGCTATTCTAAACATATATAAAAAGTTTAAGAACCTAATACTCTAATCCAAAAGCAATGTACAATGAACATCAGAGAAAAATACACGCAAATGTAGGTAAAAGCTTCGAGAAAGACAAATACATATATATCGGAACAAATGTCAAATGATATAATATGTGGAAGAGAATATGAGGATCAGTTATCCCCAATGTATTTAGATAATTACATATCTATTGTTGATTAACAAAACTAAAATAAAGGTTAATCTAACAAGTTTTCCATGAGATTTGAGCACAGGAAATGAATCTCGAAAAATCAAGAAAAACTAGTAAGTATCTTCATCCTGTAATACTTAAAGTTCAGTGCATATAAATTTTCTAAGTACACATCGATTTCTCTAAATGTTATAACGATTTCATTGCAAGTCATAACGATTTCCACTCATAACGATTTCATGATTTCATAACAATTTCCTTACCCCTATCGAGTTCATTTTTGTAACGATTCGCTAAGTGATCGCATCGATTTCGATCTCAGAATGATTCGCTAAGTGATTACATTGATTTCGATCTCAGAACGATTCGCTAAGTGATCATATCGATTTTGATCTCAGAATGATTCGCTAAGTGATCGTATCAATTTCGATCTCAGAACGATTCGCTAAGTGATCGCATCGATTTCGATCTTAGAATGATTCGTTAAGTGATCGCATCGATTTCGATCTCAGAACGATTCGCTAAGTGATCTTATCGATTTTGATCTCAGAACGATTCGCTAAGTGATCGCATCGTTTTCGATCTCAGAACGATTCGCTAAGTGATCGTATCGATTTCGATCTCAGAACGATTCGCTAAGTGATCGCATCGTTTTCGATCTCAGAACGATTCGCTAAATATGTACAACGATTTGATTCTCACAACGATTTGTCTCTCATAACGAGTCGATAAGTTCCACATCGATTTGTATTTACATCGATTCGACAAGTTACAACAATGACTTGGTCATTATAAAGACTTGATAAGTTACACACCAATTTGCTTGCTGTAACGATTCGATAAGTCACAACAATGACTTGGTCTGTGTAACGATTCGATAAAACAAAACAACGATTTGGTTATAACGATTGCTTGTAATGATTCGTTCTCAAACGATTCACTCATACAACGATTTCATAAGTGATTCTCACAACGATTTCATGAATATAACGTCTTGATATTCAAATATATTGACAAGTCAAAGTCATCCCGCGTATTTCTCTTTTATCCATGCACTAAATATAACCGTACATTTCTCTGCACGATGCATGTCCAGTTATCTTCTATTCTTATGCTTCTGCATGTAATATCTTTTTGGAAAGACAAAATGGAACTTCTATTTTGATGTATTCTCATTCTAACGTTGACTGACAACAAGAGATAACTTAGCTGTCTATGTTTTAGCATTTAATGTGTGCAGGTCTTTGACAACACGACTATATACAATGTTGGATAAAGTAGAAGCTGGAGGATATCAAGAAGGATTTTCTTCTTACGTGCATGGAACGTAAAGGACCGTTGACTGCAAAGAAGAACCATGCAGTCTAACGTTCTCTGAACATAGAGACAACGAATACTTCAACGACTACTTTTCAAAAGAAGATATATATTAAAGACTGATGCTCCAGAAGAAACAAGTCCGAATAGAGAACGATAGAGAATACTCTACAATTCATGAAGCCTTCAATTTTAGTTTTTAGCGAGCATCTGAAGAGCGAAGCCTCACTTACCATTGTTCAAGCTCTTAGCTCTCTGTGTCTAGTGTAGAACCTTGAGAGAGCTTTCGTGTACTGAGAGTGTTCTTTGTTGTAGATCTTTTCCTCTCAGTCTTCGCTTCAGATCAAGCATTGTGCTATTAGCTTGGTCTAGGGGCGTATCATCCCTTGAACACATTTTTGTGTTTATTCCCTTCGTGTTGAAGGAAGACCTGGGGATTCCTGGGTGGTAGTTTTCCCTTCGTGTTGAAGGAAGACTTGGAGGGTTCCAGGGTGGTGTATTCCTCTTCGGGTTGTGAAGAGAAGACTAGCTGTGGCTGGGTGTGTAAGCATCCTTGAGGGGGAATGTACCCTTGGGTAGTGAATCCTGAGTTGTTGCTCAGGGACTGGACGTAGGACTCCTGTGGAGAGGAGGTCCGAACCAGGATAAAATCTTGTGTAGTGTGATTGCTTGCTTGTGTTTGTTGTTTTCTTTTCATTAACACTAACAATCATCGAAGTGTCTGTTGTATGAACATTTTTGTGGACAGGTTTAGATAATCAGTTTTAGAATCCCATTCACCCCCCCCTCTGGGCTTGCTAGCTGGGCAACAAGTGGTATCAGAGCTAGTCTCTCGATAAAGAAGAAGATCCAACGATCTGAAGAGAAAAGATCAAATGGCAGCCCAAGGTCACTTCGAAGGTCAGTCAGTAAACAGACCACCGTTGTTCGATGGTGAAGACTACACATATTAGAAAACAAGGATGGAGTTCTTTCTACAAGGACTTGACTATTAGATCTGGTTGATTGTTGAAGAAGGAGATCTTCTAGTCACGAATGAAAAAGATAATTGGACGGAAGATGACAAGAAGAAGATTTCCTTAAACTACAAGGCCAAAAGCATCTTGTGTTGTGCTCTTAGCAAGAAAGAGTTCAACCGCATATCAGCATGCAAATCCGCTATGGAAATGTGAGAAAAGTTAAGGACCACTTATGAAGGTACTGAAAAGGTAAAAGAAACCAGAATAGATATTCTGGTAACACAGTATGAGAGATTTCAGATGCAGCCCAGTGAAACAATTACACAGATGTATAGTAGATTCACCGATATCACAAATGGATTGGCTGGTCTTGGTAAGACGTATCAAATGGGAGATATGGTAAGAAAAATCCTAAGGTCCCTACCAGCCTCGTGGACCCCAAAAGTAACAGCAAGACCTCCTAAAACCATCTCCTTTGGCTCTAAGATATCCACTAACTTTCTTTTACTTTCACTACGCACATAAAAACTTTAAGAACATGAAACACTAGGCCAATCATTCTTAAGCAAGTAGCAAAAATTGAAAAAGGTATATCATTTATTTAATTTAATTTTTTTTGCTAATAGTTGGTCAAGCTAAGATGTCAAACGGTTCATTCAAAGTCAACACTATAAATTAATTCATTTAACTTTAAAAATAAATTTAAGACATGATAGTAGAACCTAGCTCCTGAGATATTACCAATCCGAAGACGATGCAATCTCTCAGTGCTAAGATGTAGAGTGCATTGAGTTATTATCAATCTATAAAGAAAGACACAATCAATTCATATCTATACAGCGCTAGGATGTAGACTGCGTTGACGTTATATGGTAAAGTAATAAAGGAAATAATTAATAAATTTAATTTAACAATGGTTTTTTATCACTTTTATATCTCCAGTGCAATGTAACAGGTGAGTGATTCTGAGGATTTTTCTGTGATTTTTTTTGTCTCTTTTATATCTCTAGTGCTTCCTAACAACTAGAGATTGAGTAAAATACCTGCATTCTATCAACATTTAATGATGACCACACCAAAAGTTCATTCAAGAAGTTGCATTATAACTTTAGACTTTAGCCATAGAGAAAAAGTATAATGCAACTTAAAACATGCTCTCCATGTATTCTATCAATATTTAATATAACTATGATGGCAACAGATGTGGATTTCAAAAACACTAAGGCACAATGATATCTAATAATGTATATAGGAGCACATGGTTAATATATAACAAAATGGCCATAGTAACATCTTCTAACAAATATATGAACAATGAAAAGAGATGTTGTATAATTTAAGAGTTCTCTTTCACATATTTCTTGTTTAATATAGAAGGAACATGAAAGGGCTTCTTCATGACATGGTTCAACAAAAGGAAAGTGAAATAGTGTCGGTCAATGTACAGATAGATGAGCAAACAGAGCAGATTGAATCAATTGTTATCTTTGTTCAAGAGCTATGAAAATCAATTCAAGAGTTCAAAAGCATAGTCATGTTGAATATTGAAAGGAGAAGTGCCAGGTCCTTGTTTCATGATTGTTACTATGTCTTTCCTATAACTTTTTCCACTTGCCAATTAGCAAAATATCAAATCTGTACTTTTTCCAAATTGTGATTCCGCTTATTATTATTTCTAAAGTCATTGTTAATTTATCAATATTGATGGGATGAATCTCTTAATGTGGACAATGTATTTACTTTGGAAATACTTAAGTACTCAATGTCCATGAAGCTTTTTATGTTCAAACAGCTTTTCTTGAACACAGCCTATCCACTCAGCTAGGATAATGGTAAGCCAAAATAATTGAAAAATAGAAAGGAAAAATATGCAGACTGGAGGGAGGGATGGGGAGAGATGAAAGGAAGAAGCAGTGAAACAAAGAGATAACTGGAGAGAGGTGGAGAAAATGAGAGCATGTGTGCATCGGGCATGCATGAATAGAAATAAACTTTGTAGTTTTGGGAAGCTAGTCATTGTTGATATGTCATGCAAATTTTTTTGCAAGGCTGCTATTTTCAACTAATGGGCATCTAATTTTTAATAGCACTTTATGCTGTTACCCCATTCAATTAATCCATTAACGCATTTTCCATTGAAGTATGAAGCTCTCTTATTTGCCGTTATTGTTTTCTCAGCTTTATTGAGACTATGGCACTCATGTGATTACTTCTATAACCATTGGAGGAAAGGAAGTAATTTACATCAAGCAACCAAATTCATCATCATTGTCAGCCCTAGAGATAAAAAGGTTCTCAGATAATGGAACTCCAACAACTTCAGGTCCAATGAAACTAAGGATAAGGCAATTTATTTTCCTTTGGCAATGCTTTTGACCATTTAGTTACCTTTATTTATTGTATAATGATGATGTGAGACATCTACCTTTTTGTCCTCGTAGGCTGTGAATCCTGGCTTCTTCAACAGTGAAGAAGTATCTTAAATTTCCATCTTCCCATAGTGTGATCTGCTTTGTTGTCTTATGAGCATGCTCATATGCTTCCTTTAGGGGTTATGAACTCTGAGTGTAGGGACAAATTTAACAACCTATCAATTAGTGAGCAATTTGCGGTATTTCAAAGTATACTATGTCAATTTTATCCTTGGTTTGTCCTTGTTTGTCCTCTTTTTTATTTTATACTTTTTTTTTTACTTATTTAATGTCTTGGGTCACAATGGCTATGGAACTTGATAACCTCAAGTCCCCAAGAATTGTTATTGGGTTGCTATACGTTGTTGGCAAAATGATCCTTATTGCTGACATTTAGAGATACTTAGATGAATGCCAAGAGACCATGCATCTCAGATTTACTGATGGAAGGTGTATGTCATGTGGCTGGCAAGTCAGATTTATATTTTTCTCTGTCTGGGTGACTCCTGGGTATGAGGTGTCAATAACAATTCCACTGGGCTTTTATCATTTAGAAGAGAACTCACTATTAATGAGACAACAATTTACATGAAAGGACATGTTATATCTGAAAATGATTAAAAAACTGAAAAATCTGAAGCAATAAAAAAAATTATCCATTAGGATAGAAGAAATAGCTTAGTAACCAAATTCTTAGTGCTACACTTTGTTCTTCTAGACTAAAAGCTAATGGCCAACTCTAATGTTTCCATATAATTTTTCTATAAAAAGGCCAAGCTGAACTCCACCATGTTCTAGGTGACCAAATCACAATTCTCCTTACTCTTAGAGACCCTTCACCAATAACTCTATCACTATAAAACTATACATTTGAAGTGCAAATCAATGAGAATTTAAATACAGATATATATATATATATATCTTAAAAAAGCCATAATAATAATAACATTATATCTTACTCACACCGATGGATTCCACTTTGAGTCAAATGGCTCAAGCAAGAAGGACTCACTAAGCTCCAAACCACCTGGATGTGAAGAATATTTTGTTAAAAGCAACAAATTGGAAGTTATCTGAACAACTAAACGTAAAAATATCAAGAGAAGAGAAACTTTCGAATATATAACAATGTAATTTGTAAGGAAAATTTTTTTATTGGACATTCAAAAAAACTAAATTAACAAGATTTCTTCACAGAACCTTGTTTCTGACATTTAGGAGATGCTTAGATGAATACTAAGAATTGCTATTGGGTTGCTGCATATTGTTGGCAAAATGATCTTTATTGCTGACATTTAGGAGATGCTTAGATGAATACCAAGAAACCAATGCATATCAGATTTATCTCAGAATATTATCAGTGAAAAAATGATTTCACTAACACCACATTTTATTCTCCCAGGGTATGCATGGACCCACTACACCATTCTTTCAAACTTTCACCTAGCCTATAAGTATTAAGAACATTGGATGCTACTCACACTGATGGGTTCCTATCAATTCTCATGTATACATAACATTCATGTCGATTGAAAAATTATGGATCTCAGTTTCTCAAGATACAAATAAAGTCATGTTCTGCTTTTTTTTACTTTTCTTAGTGCCAATGAAAAAATTATAATCACAAAATTAACTTATACTAACACCTAGGGTTGCTAATAGACCTCCGAATTCCATTTAACCGACTCGTTTCCGCATTTTTTATAGGATGCGGAACTCCGAAAAGAACTTTCCGATAGCTTAGCAGAAGCGGAAATGGATATCTGAATTCTTATAGGATGCGGAAGCGGAAACACCCAATTCCGCATCCACTTTTCCGTTTCCGTTTCCAATAACTTTTAATATATATTATATAATATTTTTATAATAAAATATCCTCAAACTTTGGCTCTTCAATTTTTAACTCATTGTCTCTCACCTCCCATCTATATGTAAATGTCATCTATTCTAGTCCCAATTATTGGAAACTTTTTTCTCTAATGATATTTATATCTACATATATTGATTATCTATTACTCAACCATTATATATCACTATATGATTTTACCATACTAGAATGTAATTTCTAATTGTAATTGTACAAATGTAAATTCTAATTCTAATTTTACCATATATATCACTATATTAGTAAGGTCATTATAATGTACATGATGAAGAAGATATGGTAGAAAAGATTATTAAATTTACATTTGAAACTATTCATAAATTTAATAATTAATAAACTTATAAATTTATAAATTAATTCTAATTGTACAAATGTTGTTACATCCGAAGTTTCCGTTTTGTTTCCGTTTCCGTTTCCGATTTTCCGATAGAAAGCGGAAATGGATGCGAAAGTGGAAACACCCTTTTCCGTTTCCATTTCCGACTCCAAAATTTCTTATAGGAAGCAAAAGCAGAAACACCCATTTCTGATTCTGACTCTGACCCGTTGGCAGCCCTACTAACACCACAACATAACCCTGTGTGAATAAATGTAGAAGAAAATATGTTGAACACAATATGAACACCAAATGGAGTCAAATGAGTGCCTGCAGGATCTTTTGACACTAGTGGCACCCTGACCCACCTTGTCTGGGTGAGCCCAAAGTGCGAGCATGGTGGTGGGGGGAGTTCGGCATTCGCAGCCTTGTGGTGGTGGCGACGAAGGGAGCGGGAGGGACGATGGTGGGAACGCAGGGGTGGGGTAGGGTGGCGCGCCAATGAAGGCTAGGAAGAGCTCGATGGCTTGCCATACGACTTAGTGATCCTCCTCTAGAGGGGTGGAGTGCGAGCATGGCCGATGTTGGCCGAACAGAATGTCTGATGCTGGCCAGACAGAAAGAACACAGTAGCACGGGTGTGACGTTGGCCGATGCTAGCCGAAAAGAAGGTCCTATGCAGCCTCTAGTTTCTAAAGGGAGGAAATAAGGTGAATGGGGCGGCATAGAAGGAGACCGTGCTACCCTTGGGATGATGAATCGACGGAGTAGGAGGAGGCTCCGGTAGAATAGGGAGAACATGGCGAATGGGAGAGAGAGAGAGGGAGTAGGATAGCTGGCGTTGGAGAAAACTCAGGTGCGTCGTCAGGCTCAAGCAGGTGGAAACGACGATGGAGATCGTGGCTTCGCCTCATGAGGAAATAGAAGCTGCGAGGAAGAGACGAAGCAGGAGTCGATCCCCAAGTGCCATCTTTATTTGCCGAAACTAGAAGGCGAAAGTTCACCATCCCTTCAGCTTCTCTCCGAGAGCTGAAGCGGCAGGACAGGGTGAAGCTTCAAAAGGGCATAAATGGGAGAGAGAGGGAGAGAGAGAGAGAGAGAGAGAGAGAGAGAGAGAGAGAGAGAGAGAGAGAGAGAGAGAGTGGACAAAGGCCGTGTCTGAACTCATAGAGAAAAAGTGAAATATCTTCTAATCATGCAACGTGTCTTGGGTTAAGTTTTGTCGGGAAATAGGGAACTATGTTATGTTATATATATAAACTAGGAGAAAGGCTTAGTGCACTGCCCAAAGTGCAATTTTGCCATGTCATATTGCATTTTTGCTCTCCCATTGGTCCACCTAATCATTCACTTTCAGAAAAAATACATAGTCCATAATGAGATGGACCAATGGAGAGTAGAAGTGTACTTTGACATGGCAAAATTGCACTTTGGGCAGTGCACTAAGCCTTTCTCATATACTAGTTCTATGTCCATACATCGCACGAAAAATTGTTAGGTTTGAATTAATAAATTTTATAAGTAGTATACATGAGGATAATATTTTTTATTATTTATGAAAATAGATTTTGAATAAAGACGTGAGTTTTTATGAATGGAGAGATGTTTAATGGGAAAGAAATGAGAGGAAAATTATATTACCAAGTTTTTATTAATTTAAGAAGGGTGAGATCTAGTGAGGTTGAGAGTTTTTTGAACGTTTAGATATATTTTGGGAAAGTTTAATAGGAGAGAAAGTTGGAGAGAGAAAGTAGGAAGATAATTATTTAGTTCATTTAAACTACCTATATTTTTATTTTTAGGGAGGGAGATGTTATGGAGAGAATAAGATTGTCCTAGTGCAGCCATGTGGCAGCACCAAGACTAAGCTATATATTATATTATATATATATATATATATAATATATATATATATAATATATATATGAGATAGTTGATGTGAGGGTGAGGATTTGTAGCATATGTTAGTTAACATGCTTGCCCTTTTTAATAAGTATTGTGGGGGTGAGATTTGAAACTAGGTTAAAAATGTATAAATATGTGCTAAGTAGAAATTATACTTGATTGGTCAAAAAATCAGATCACCTTCTCTCGACTTGCATACTCTAACTCCATTTTCACTTTATACATATATGCTTCTTTTTTCTTTTCATAAAAATCAAAACTATATAGATATTCTTCTTCTCAAATTATTTATTTATTTATGTAGACCCGTGACCAAAGACAACTGAACATCCAACCCCACCCCAGGATTGAACCGGGCTCCCCCTGGCCCACCCAAACCCATATCCAACTCTACACAGAAAGGAGAAGAAAACACAATATGAAGAGACCAAATACATCGATGGCAAAGATGAGATGCATCATAAGCTGGTCCCTAAACATTAAATCTCTAAAAAAAGATCTATCATCCTATAACAACTAAGGGCATGTTTGATAACTCTTATTGAGCATTTGAATTTGAACTAATCAATTTATAAGATTTCAAATTATTTGATAAAATATCTAAAATAATATCTAATTTAATGACTTAAATCTAAGAAGTCTCTTAATTTTAAGTAAGGGAAAAACACTTTTTTTTTTCAGACCCTCAACTTCCCAAACCCTACCTTGTACGACCTGCCCTCTCCTACCTCCCCTTCCCTCACGACGGTCCTCCCCTTCTGGTGCGGTGCCCTCCCCTCCTCTTCTCGTGACACTGAGGTAGAGTTGGTGTTCGTTCTTGTTGTCCTCGGCCACTTTTTTTTTTTCCGACCCTCAACTTCTGAAACCCTACTCCCCACAATCTGCCCTCTCCCACCTCCCCTTCCCTCATGGTGCTCCTCCCCTTCTGTTGCGGCGCCCCCCTCCTCCTCTCACAACGCCAACGAAGAGTTGATGTTCATTCTCATCGTCCTTGGTTGGCTCCTGCCTGACATTAGATGTGAGTGGTTCGCCGAAGCAAATTCTCGGACTCGTTTCTCTCTGGTGCATGCTAAGGTTCCTATTGAAGAAGAAACTCCTTAGAGATGTTGTGGACAAGATATTTGTTTTCAAAATTGTCACGCCCCCGCCAATTTAGCAACGGAATAATTCAGGGAAACGTGAGCCAAGTTAATAACAATGTGTCTTGCACAACAGTTGTGTGACTCAAAGCAACTAACATACAACAAATGGAATAAACTTCTCAATATATTGATAACTCAGCAAGAATATTACAACCACTAATTCAGAGCCAATACATAGAGCTCAAAGGCATCAATTCATTAGAAAGGAAATTTAAACGAGTATCTAACTAGACTCTATTGTACGCCCTTAGAGATGTTGTGGACAAGATATTTATTTTCAAAATTGTCACGCCCCCACCAATTTAGCAGTGGAATAATTTGGAGAAACGTGAGCCAAGTTAATAGCAATGTGTCTTGCACAACAGTCGTGTGACTCAAAGCAACTAACATACAACAATTGGAATAAACTTCTCAATATATTGATAACTCAGCAAGAATATTACAACCACTAATTCAGAGTCAATACATAGAGCTCAAAGGCATCAATTCATTAGAAAGAAAATTTAAACGAGTATCTAACTAGACTCTATTGTACTAGGGTAACTCCAAGGATATGTCACCAGGTCGCTCATCACTCTGGTCCCGTCTCAATGATATGTGTAATGTCATCATCCGACTCACCTGAAACACCTTGGTAAATAACGCAGGGTGAGGGATAACATCAGTAGGACTTAAATCTCATGAGCATGGTTTGATCCCTGATTCAGTTCGATTCGCATGGAATCAGACCGAATCGGCCCGATTCGCATAGGATTATATATATATATATATATGTGTGTGTGTTGTGTGTGTGTGTTACCCATGGGGGAACACGGTTTCTTCTTCATACTTATTTACATGAATATCATTTACATTTACTTAAGATATTACATGTAAATAAGGAAGTACCCCCCATTTGAATCTAATACAAATATCAAAAAAATCATATCTCTTATCAATAAAAGTCAACTCTCCCATCGAAGAAAACCGCGATTTCAGTGATTTTTAACGAAATGCTAACTTTCTAATCTCTCATAATTTGGCCTATCTAAAAGTTTGATAATTCAAATAAACCATATGGAATACTAAAATCCAAATTCCGTAAAAGAAATCAACGTGCATATGACTTGACCTTTTTTCAGTAGGAGAGAGGCTCTCTTGGAGGAGTCACATGCACATTTGATTTTTTTTTACCGGACTTTAGATTTTTAGTGTTTCATATGGTTTATTTGAATTATCAAGTTTTTAGATATACCAATTATAGAGATTGAAAGTTAGTATTTCGCTAAAATCACTGAAATCGTGATTTTCTTCTTCGATGGGAGAGTTGACTTTTTATTGGTAAGAGATATGATTTTTTTGATATTTTTATTGGATTCAAATGGGGTGCTTCATTATTTACATGTAATATCTTAAGTAAATGAAACTATAAATACTAACATTTACTATCATTCACTTAAATGATGTTCAGGTAAATAAGTATGAAGAAGAAAGGGAAGAAAGGGTATGTATGCATGTACCCATGCTAATCGGATCAGATCACCCGAATCACGGATCGATCTCCCCTCATCCGATCCGATTCGGCCGAATCGGCCGATCCGATTTGCCTTGCAAAACTCTGCTCATGAGACAAACACGCTTTAAATGATTAATGCATTAAAGAGCAGAGTAACTAACGATGGAGAGAGTCAAGTAATGTTGAGAGAATATAGCATAAATAGCGCGGTTCATGAATCAAGTATAGCACAAAGAACAAGCCTAACGATATAATATATGTCAAGTCATGATAGAGAGCAATAGAAAAACATCAGTGTCAAGCAAATAGCAAGTAACATGTATAGCAAGTGAGAGAGATTGACCATATAGAGAACAAATACCCACTAAGGCGAATAGCACTTTGATTTATTTTCATCAAATGAGATAGTATAGCACTTGGTTGTCAATAGATAGCCGAGCGATTATAGCACTTGGGTTGATTGTCTTAGATGAATCTAGATAGTATAGCACTCAGATGTAATGCCAAACACCCTAATCATTTAACTCCCGTGGGCAAATAGCACTTTCGGGCTCACCTCCCATGACAAGATCGGGCCCTTTATATATTGCCAGGCATTGATTATGTTTGTTATCTTAGACAACCAATAGATGACCAAATAGAGTACCAAAAATAGATGAGAGTGAGAAGAAATAGATGAGAGCGTAGAGAAAAACTTGAATAACTGAGTCTATAAAGAGATCTAAACAGAAGCAACAGGTTGGGCACGTAAAACGACAAGTAATACCAACAATAGTATCTGTTGCACAGCACAGTCGGTACAAGCAGAAAGTTTGGATTCCTTTTCTTCTTATTGGTGTGTGCATGTGAAGAAGAATCAAAGATGGTGGAATAAGATCGTGCATATCTCTCTCTTGAATAAAGAAATTTACATACTTTGAGCTTTATATTACTTGATATTATTACAGTCTTTACAGGAACTTAACGATATACTCAATCACGATATTATTGCATGACGGTTCAGAAACTTGGGGTTTAGGGCTAGAGGAAACCTTAGATCTCAAGGTATACGGCATGAAAACTTCTGGAACTAGTTTAAAACTGTAGCAACCCGTTATTTTTTAAAATAAATAAATCAATACTAAAAGTAATTAAAAGATAAATTAAATAAAACCCATAAACATTAAAAAGTAATGGTCTTGTTATATTGGCTCACTTAAAGGTTAATGGGCCAAATTAGAGTTGGATTATGGGTTAAGAGGAAAATACCCAAAATTCGTGACCATAATTATGGAAAACAGAATGAAGAATGAGGGATTTAAACCATGATAATTAGCCAAGAAAGGAATCAAATTCGTGACCCACCATGGCAAGCACCATCTAATGGCAATCCCACCCCAATTGGGAGGGAGATCATCAAAACAAGGAATGGAGCTAGCTAGAAACACACCCCATGTTTCCTAGTTATGTTAGGACATGGAATAAACCCGAGACCTATAAGTATTCATCCTAAGACTAAGAGGGAAGGTCCATCCATGTTTTGGGGTCGTGGGAGGTTAACCTAAAGCACCAGGAGCAGAGGAGAACGACTGGAGAACAGAGCTTCTTCCTCAACCGTGCTCTGTTGCGACCTGTGCACACCCTGGACTTTGATCTTCACAAAGGTAGGTATCTCAGACCAAAGATGAATCCAACTCATGCCATCTTGTAGTGCTAACCTGTCTATCTTCGTTTTCAAGTGATTTACTTAATTTTCATCATGAATCCATCGAGTTATAAGCATTTTCCCATCGTCGTGCATGTATGTGTCGATTCTTGTTCATGCTAGTTTGCATGCCTAACGAGACCAAATTGATTCGGTCCAAAGGCATAGATCTCTTCTACTTGATGTTCCTTACAAGTTTCATGTTCATCACTTTGTCCTAAGTGCCCTAGATAGAGAGTTATAAGCGTTGCATGATGATCGTTGCATGTTTCCTGTGTTTTTTGGGATGAGCCTTGAATCGCGACCGATCCAGCGACGCGATTCAATGGCCTGGTATCGCGTCGGTCTTGACCGTCGCGTTTACCTGAAAGGCGGCCGCCCATGTCGTCACGTTTTAGCCTCATCCCGTGCCTCAAACTGTGTGCGCGTTGACTATCAGAAGACCTCTGAAATGCGACCGCTAAGGTCGTCACGTTTCACTGTCGTTTCCCACCTCTGGGGAATCGCACCATTTGAACGATTGGGGTTTGCATGAACGCGATGGTCCTCGTCATCGTGTTTCTGTCCGCCTGCAAAACGCGACCATCATACCCGTCACAATTTACCTGCATTATTCCAGCAACGATTTTTGCTCTATTTAAATGATTATTTAGGCTTGTTAATCTTATGTACACCCTGTAAAATTGTGTAATAAACAGTAAACCATCATGTTATTAAATTTTGATATTTTTCACCTAATTTTTTTAATTTAAAAGTTAATGTGCACGATCATTCTATGTCTCATGATTTCATGCACATGCACACACCAAATATATATCCTTGCCATAAAACTATGCAGAAAATACTTGAATAATTTATCTGGTAATCTACTTCAATAAATGCACATTATTCACCCATGATAATAAAGACATTGTATTCCATTTTCTCACGTGGATTTGGATTACCGATATCACCGCTCCACTATTCTAGAATTCCTCTAGAACGTCGAGCAACTTGTTTTCTCTACACACTACCCTCTTGACAAGTTGGAACCTCTCTATTAGACATTCCGTTCTGGTAGACAAGGGACCTTTGGTTAAGACCTACGTAAGACTCCGTACTCTGTGGATTTCCTCATGGAGACCGAGCTGGTTGTACCCTAACGCCCATAACACCTTTAGGGGTCAATACGATCCAAACGCCTTTAGAAGTTCTCTCTCTTATCTTGAATCATGTCGGACCTCTTGACTTGTGCATAACATACCTATAGAAGGGTAGTGAGTTTCACCTGACTGCCAACACCAATTGCGCGTGGTGTGCAACTGTTACTATCGCCCGTTTAATCATCGTTTCATGTGCAATGACCTTAGCTCTCATCTATACTCTACTCGCTCATCTATTCCACTCATCTCTGCTATCTCGTCTATTCATCTTACTCTCATCTATTTCTTGGTACTATCTATTGGCCATTGACTGATTGTCTAAAGATAAACAATATACTAATGCCTGGCAATATTAAGGGCCCGGTCTGGTCCTGGAGTTGGCTCAAAAGTGCTATTGCCCACAGGAGTTATTGACCAGAGTGTTTGGCATTACACTCAAGTGCTATCTGTCTCAACTATCTAAATGACAATCAAAGTGCTATACTATACTCGTTGTGCTATTGTTATACATTGTGCTATTTGTGCTATGGCCATCCTGCTCTATGCTATATTTGGAAACTTGTGCTATCTTGATCCATGCTATTGTGCTACCTCGCACATTGCTTGACTCTCTCGCTCTATCATATAGTGGCTCTGCTTTTAATCTATTAATTATGTAAAGTTGCCCGCACCATGAGATATAAATCCTATTGGGTGTTGTCGCTCACCCTATGTTATTTGTCATTATGTTCTCAGGTGAAGCTGAGGAGAATGAATACACTCACGAGGATGGGGAGGACCAGGAGTGATCCACGAGTGCAATGTCGTCACCATGTTATCCTAGATTGTCTTAGTTAGTCTTTTATTTCCTTTTTATGTATTAGAGTCAATTGGGCCCTATGTTATGGCTCTGAGTTTAGTTGATGTAATAGATAGCAATTGAATTTTCAATGAAAGATATTTGCTTTTGCATTATTTAATTGTCCAATGGTTTGTTGTCTATTCTATGCTCTATACTCGCTACTTGCAACTGCCTCACGTTCCGATATTCCACGTCAGGGCTTGACAGTTTTGTGGTATCATAGCCTAGGATATCCTTACTAGGATAATTAAGTGTAGGATATTCTAGGACGGACTGCCATGACACGTGTCTAAGTCAACTAACATACCTATGTGTGATTTGGGTAGAACCCAGGGTTAATATCTAAAAGATAATCACACACGTACAAATTAAACTCCATATAGATGTCCTAATGATAAGCTACTTTTGTAGGAAACATAAGCAAGCTAAGATGACTGCTGAACATGCTCAAATGAGGGGCATGCAGCAAATGATCCAAGAACTCACCCGTGCACTTCTGCAAGCTACACAAGGTGGAGGGAATTGCGATGGTGCAGGCGAGCTGCATCATAACTTTAGGAGCTTGAACCCGCCTAAGTTTAGTGGTACAACTAATCCGGATGAGGCCGAGCACTGGCTGAAGGAGACGGAGAGAATTTTCCGTGTCATGTAATGTGCAGCTGGGGACAAGCTGCTACTAGCTACATTCCAACTGGAGAAGGACGCTCGCGCTTGGTGGGAGTCTGTGGAAGCAACTAGGGCGAATGGTCAATTCACCTAGAATGAATTTAAAGAAGCCTTTAATTCGAAGGACTTCTTCGAGCGTGTCCAGGAGAAGAAGGCTGCGGAGTTTGCTGCTCTTAAACAAAGGAGCTTATCTGTGGCTGAATATGAGGCCCAATTTTCAAGACTGGCAAGATATACCGAGCATTGGTCAACACCGAAAGAATGAAGGCTAAGCGCTTCCTCAATGGCCTAAAGCCTCAGTATATTACTCAACTGGCCCCTCTCGACATCCAGACATATGCCGAGATGGTGAAGAAAGCTCAACTACTAGAAGATGCTACGAACTTCACCGATCGTATCAAAGGGAAGTTCGTGAAGAAAGAACTGACATCTGGTCTATCATCTTCCAAGCCAACTAACAGCAAGAAGTGTCCTTTCAGCATCACGGAAGGACCTAGTCAGGAAAGGAAACCCAAGGTCTTTGTCTCCAATACTCCAGCGAAAAGCAATTGCAAGCATTGTGACAAGCCAGGTCACACAGCTGATGAATGCTAGAGGAAAGTCGGCGCATGTCTGCACTGTGGAAGCCGCGAGCACCGTATCCCTGAGTGCCCGCTACTAAATGAGAATGAGAGGCGCACTAACGTGCCTAAGAAACAGGGGAGACTGCAAGCCCTGCATGATGAAGAGCCCGCTGAGGAAGGTGGTGTGGTGGAAGGTACACTGCAAGTTTTCTCCCTATCACCATTTGTTTTATTTGATACTGGAGCAGCACATTCATTCATATCTCAAAACATTGCTGATACTTTGAATGCTAAACCAATATCTATGGGGTGTGAATTCTCTGTCACAACACCACTGGGGGAGAAGGAGAAATTGAGCAAATACTTTCCATTTGTCGATGTAATGATCAGAGAACATAACCTAAAAGATGACCTGGTACGTATGCCCATGGAAGGCTATGACGTAATTCTGGGAGCGACTGGTTGTCCACTTATGGGGCAAGTGTCAACTGTAAGAAAGGGAAAGTTACATTGAGTGAAATCCCTAAGTTGTCATTCATTGGAATTAGACATAAGAGACGGATGTCTCTAGTCTCTGCCATAAAGGCCCACATCATGATAAGGAAAGGTTGCCTTGCTTTCCTTGTGGCCGTAATAGTTGAAAAGAAGGGTTCTAAGATAGAAGACATACACATGGTTCAGGACTACCTCGATGTGTTTCCTGAAGATCTGCTAGGGATTCCCCCTAAACGTGATGTCAATTTTGCTATTGAGTTAATCCCTGGAGCTGCCCCGGTATCGCATCAACCGTACCGGATGTCAACTTCCGAATTAAAGGAACTGAAAGCACAACTGATGGAGCTGCTAGAGAGGGGTTCATCAGACCAAGTACTTCTTCATGGGGAGCACCCGTGCTGTTCGTTAAAAAGAAGGATGGATCGATGAGGCTATGTATCGACTATTGACAACTCAATCAACTAACCATCAAGAACAAGTACCCATTTCCTCAGGTCGATGAACTTTTCGACCAGATATCTGGAGCTCAATATTTCTCCAAGATTGACCTCCGGTCTGGATATCACCAAATGAGGATCAAGGATGATGACATCTTCAAAACAACTTTCAGGAGCAGGTATGGACACTATGAATTCATTGTAATGCCTTTTGGTCTGACCAATGCTCCTGCAGCCTTTATGCAACTCATGAACAGCATCTACCGACCTTGTCTTGATAAGCTCGTGGTCGTCTTCATTGATGACATCCTCATATACTCCAAGACTAAGGAAGAACATGAAGAACATATGATGATGGCTCTGCAAGTCTTGTGAGACAACAAGTTATATGTAAAGCTGAGCAAGTGAGAATTCTGGTTCGAAGAAGTGTCCTTCTTAGGCCATGTTATCTCAAAGGACGTCATCTCTGTTGATCCCTCCAAAGTCGAAGCCGTACTCAATTGGGAGAGACCAACCAATGTCACAGAAATCAGAAACTTCTTAGGACTTGCTGGCTACTATAGGCAGTTCATAAAGGACTTCTCCAAGATCGCCGTCCCTCTCATGCGTCTTACATGAAGGAGAATCCCTACTCCTGGAGTGAAGAGTGTGAGAAGAGTTTCCAAACTCTAAAAGAATGTCTGACCTCCACCCCTGTTCTCGCTCTTCGAATAGAGGGATAAGGTTTCTTTGTCTATACTGATGCCTCAGGAATTGGGCTTGGCTGTGTATTGATGCAGAAGGAGAAAGTCATTGCCTATTCTTCGAGACAACTGAAGATGCATGAAGTCAACTACCCTGTGCATGATCTAGAATTGGCTGCCGTGGTCTTCGCCTTGAAAATCTTGAGACATTATTTATATGGTGAGCAATTCACGGTCTATTCTGACCATAAAAGTCTGAAGTATTTATTCTCACAGAAATTACTTAACATGAGGCAGAGGAGATGGCTAGAATACCTAAAGGATTTTGATTTCAACATCCAGTACCATCCAGGCAAGAGAAATGTTGTGGCTAATGCTCTTAGTAGAAATCCGATGACATCATTATCAAGTCTAGTTCTTGGCGAGATGCAATTACTAGAACAATTCGCAAGATTAGACTTGAACATTGAACATAGGGATGATCGAGTCTTGGTTGCCAATATCAAGATTCAATCTGACATGCTGGAAGTGATCAAAGCACAACATGATAGTGATCCATTCTTGGTTCGTATCAAGGAAACCTTAGTTGAAAGGCCTGATTTTGCTATGACCGAGGATGGAAGGCCGATATTCCAAGGAAGGACATGTGTTCCAGACAATGAAGAACTGAAGAGAAAGTTAATGGACGAAGCTCACCAGACAAAGTATACTATTCATTCTGGAGGTACAAAAATGTATCAAGACATGAAAAGAACGTTTTGGTGGCCGAACATGAAGAGAGAGGTTGCCGAGCATGCTGTTCATTGCCTTACTTGCCAACAGATAAAGGCAGAACATAGGCGCCCTGCTGGCGTGCTTAGACCATTAGATATTCCGGAGTGGAAATGGAAAAGCATTGACATGGACTTCATCATGGGCTTACCCAAGACTCATGGTGAACTCGACGCCATATGGGTCATTATCGACTGACTAACCAAGTCCGCACACTTTCTACCTATAAAGAGTAAGTGGTCTGTGGAGGTACTAGCCGCATTATATGTCAAAGATATCGTGAGAGTGCATGGAGTTTCATCATCCATTGTCTCGAATAGAGATCCGAGATTCACCTCTCATTTCTGGAAGGGACTGCAGACTGCACTTGATACTAAGCTCAATTTTAGTACCACATTTCACCCGCAGATGGATGGGCAAACTGAGAGAACCAACCAGATAGTTGAAGATATGTTAAGAGCCTGCACCATAGATTTCCAAGGCTACTGGAATGAGCACTTATCCCTAATTGAGTTCGCCTATAACAACAGTTATCAGGCGAGTATTAAATGGCACCATTCGAAGCTCTCTATGGTAGAAATTGTAGATCTCCTGCATGCTGGAATGAAGTTGGAGAACAACAATGGCTAGCCCGGACATGGTACAAAATGCGACCAAGGATATACATGTGATTCGAGATCGGCTCAAGATTGCTCAGTCCAGACAAAAGAGTTATGCTGATAAGAGGAGGTGAGATTTAGATTTCAAGTGGGAGACCATGTACTCTTAAAGGTATCTCCTACCCGTGGCATTCAAAGGTTTGGTGTTAAAGGAAAGCTCAGTCCTAGATTCATCGGTCCTTTTGAAGTGCTCGAGCAAGTTGGTGAGGTTGCTTACCGGTTGGCGTTGCCGCCAAACCTTGCATGTGTACACAATGTGTTTCATGTCTCTATGCTTAGGAAATATGTGTACGATCCTACGCATATCATTCGCCATGAGAAGTTGGTGTTGAACAAGGACATGGCATACGAGGAGAAGTCAATCAAAATACTAGAACGAAAGGTGCAACAACTCAGGAACCGTCCCATCCATGTGGTTAAAGTTATGTGGAATAACCATGGAGTGGAAGAAGCCACATGGGAACCTGAAGGAATCATCAAGTGAAACTACTTCGATCTTTTCGGTAAGACATTCTCTTCTTTGTGGTCATATGAATTTGGGACCAAATTCTTTTAAGAGGGGGAGGATGTAGCAACCCGTTATTTTTTAAAATAAAATAAATAAATACTAAAAGTAATTAAAATAAATGATTAAATAAAACCCAATAAACATTAAAAAGTAATGGGCTTGTTATATTAGCTCACTTAAGGTTAATGGGCCAAATTAGGAGTTGGATTATGGGTTAAGAGGAAAATACCCAAGAAATTTGTGACCATAATTATAGGGAAAATAGAAAAGGGTAAATGAGGGATTTAA
The DNA here is from genome assembly GCA_014218235.1 of Colocasia esculenta. Taxonomy (NCBI): domain Eukaryota; kingdom Viridiplantae; phylum Streptophyta; class Magnoliopsida; order Alismatales; family Araceae; genus Colocasia; species Colocasia esculenta. Next base: position 29,050,545 of record CM024763.1, on the reverse strand, counting down.
ACCATGGTAATTAGCCCAGAAAGGAAATCAAATTTGTGACCCACCATGGCAAGCACCATCTAATGGCAATCCCACTCCAATTGGGAGGGGAGATCATCAAAATAAGAAAGGGAGCTAGCTAGAAATGCACCCCATATTTCCTAGTTATGTTAGGACATGGAGTAAACTTTAGACCTATAAGTATTGTAACGACCCTCTTTATACCGGTACGATTATACCAATCCACGTCGGTACAAAGGGCGCCGTCACAGTGGGACATTTGCCTAACACTATACAATGGGTTGAGATGTACATAATATCATAAAAGAGTACATCGGAAATGAAAGTTAAATCTCTTATTCCATCATCGTTCACATATTTCACAATTTATATAGCAAATGTAAATAACAAAAGTCCTCATTATTAC
>CM024763.1:28967420-29050039 GCA_014218235.1 Colocasia esculenta | reverse complement strand
GTTAATTTATCAAAATCAATAAAAATTATTTCGATATGTCATCAAAATTGGAATCAACTTGAAAAATAATTGAAATCAAAATTGATTATTTCAATATAAACTCAAAAGACAAAGTCACTACAAACACCTTAGTTTATCGAAATTCTAATTCTAATAATATAATCAAAATTGAATCGAAATAAGAAATAACTATTCAAATTATATAAAAATTGGAATCGAAAACTTTAACCAATTATCAAAATTGGTGTCCCCTAGTATTTGCTAACCTTTTTGTAAAAATTCAACTTCTCTTTGTATATTCTATAAACACATCTATACTATACTAATAATACTCAGTTCTAGAAGTACTGGTGGCAGCACTAGATTTTTTCAGAATCCCGCCAAAATTGAGATATGTGGCCTTTCTGTTTTCTTTTCCTCACTGCGTGGTATCACCAGCACCTATTTACACATTCTCTTTCTCTTTCTTCCTTGTCGCCACACTGCCTGCCCCTTCAATTCTCGGTGAAAAGCGGAGGACGTTTCGCCTTCCCATACCTGCCCCTGCATTTCCGGTGAAAATGGTATTGGGAGTCAGAGTTCCTCGCCGTCCTCCTTCTGCTACCGCGACTGTTCTCGAAGAAGCGTTATTGTTCTGCTCGCAAAGCAGCATTTCCTACCGCGACTATCCCTTCAGTTCTCCAAGTCGCATCCTCGTGAAGCAGCTCAACTACGATTGTCTTCTTCTACCCGCCATCGCATCCTCGCGAAGCAGCTTATCTACGATTGTCTTCTTCTGCCCGCCATCGCATCCTCGCATTCGCATCCTCGTCGTCGCAACAACTGCGACCATCGTCGCAACAACTGCGACCATCGTCGCATCCTTCACCGTCGCAACAGACCAAGGTAAGAACATTTATTTCCCCCCTTTTTCAACGCCTTCTCTCCTGATTTCCCCATTTTCTACGCCTTATCCTTTGTTCTCCCACCCCAAAAATCCTAGCCCCTAGTACGATTACGGCAACATATTGATTAGGCTCTGATTTTCAACCATTTTTTTTCTTGCGAGGTTGCACAAGACCCATTTTTTGTTCTTGCGAGACTGCCCAAGACCCTTCTCCCGTGATTTCTAGAAATTCTTCGCCTCTCCCTAAATCCTATCATGTAGAACCCCCAATTTTTTGGGGTTTGATATTTTTGCGGACTAGAATTCTTCCGCACACTCCAGATGATATTTGGGTTTGATGTTTCTGCAGACTAGATTAGTAGGTTATTTACCTTCATGGGTTTTGGCGCACACATCCATCCACCATCTGCCGATCCAACATGTCATGGGCAAAGAAAGAAGTAGGCATTATCAGCTGTAATTTCCTAAAAGGAATCTATTTTTTAGTTTTCTGGTTGGCTATTCACGAGATATTGATTTTTTGGCTGCATTCAATTATGCAGAGATTTTTTTGGGGTTTGATATTATAATTGTCTATTATATAGTTTTCCAGTCTATTATAATTATCTATTGTATAGTTTCAATGTTGATTGCTTTGCAGAAAATTCTTGCTTTTGTCCGTCTATCAGAGCTCTGACTAGGATATGTGACCAATGGTAAAATAAAAATTAACCATGTTCTCACCATATTACAGAATCTGCGCTCTCAAAGTTAAAAATAGATTAAAAAATGATATCCCCAAGATAACTCCCAAACAAAGTGGAGCTTATAACATAGCTTTTCATAAAAAATAACTTGCTAGAAATTATTTTGCATCACCTTCAAAATCACCGTTTTCAGATGATTAATTGTAAGCATGTCAATTATGATGGCCAATTCTTCTCTTTAGAACTAGATGTAATAAAATTTTGCAGTATAGATTTTTTTGGTTAATTGATCATTTAAATTCTTTTCTTTTAAAATTTGAAATTGGCAGAGAGGGATCTGCTTTGCTACCTATATGTCTGCCTATATAGTGAATGTCTATCATCTTCTTCAGCCTAGGCATTTTTAGAATTCTATGTTACTCATTTAATCTTCAACATATGCCTTATCAGAATGCACGGTCATCTTGAGCTTTTTGGTTATATATATACCACTGTTAAATGATCATTTAGGATTTGTGAAATTTAAAAATTTTTGGGTTTGATATTTCTAGAATTTCTAGATTTTGAGTGTTTCTAGATTTTCTGTATTTAAGCGATGATTAGGAGATTAGAACTTAAAATGTTAACATTAGAGTGGTGATAAGTCCTTGAGGCCCACTCACATGTTCTCACACTTAACGCTGTCGCTGGCGTCCCAGCAACAACCCAGGAGGTAGCGAAACTTCGGGGTCAGCTGCAGTAGCTTGCAAGGGTCTTCCAAGGCCTCCAGGCTCAACTCGCCCTGCAGCCAGACCTACCAGTTCCCCCACCTCTGGAGCAACAGGCGGAGTCATCACGAAGGCGACCCCCTGTTCCGTCGGCTCGGCAAGAGCGTCGTGAGGAATCGGCCCGACGCTCACGAAGAGCCCTGTCAGGCCGCCATTTAAGAAGATTTGTTTCCTGCATAATTATAAAATCAGCTCCCAACTCCAGAAGATCTGTGAAAATTTAAAGTACCAGGTATGAAAATTTAATGCTGATGTTGGAGACAAATTAAACCAATCATAGAACATTAGGATTCAATTATGAAGAGATATTTTTTTCGGATTCAAATTAAAAAGTAATGCCAATATATATTGGTAGCCAAAAAACATTCATCTACCTCCTATCCCCACTCGTGATGACTGTACAAGTTCATGTTGTATAGATGACACAACATACGATATTGAGTACCCATCCAATTACATTTTGCTCTTGATATTAAAAATAGTTGGAATATGTGCATGAAACAGGTGTGGAGAAAGGTGCATGTCTGTCAGAGCTTTGGCTGGGATATGTGGCCAATGTTAAAATAAAAATTAACCATGTCCTCACCATATTATAGAATATGTGCTCTCAAAGTTAAAAACAAGTTAAAAAATGATATCCCCAAGATAACTCCCAAACAAATTAAGTGAAGCTTATAGCATAGCTTTTCATAAAAAATAACTTGCTAGAAACTATTTTGCATCACCTTGGAAATCACAGGCCCCAGGTGATTAATTGTACGCATGTCAATTATAACGGCCAATTCTTCTCTTTAGAATGGATGTTACTAAAATTTTGCAGTATGGACTTTTTGGTTAATTGGTCATTTAAATTCTTTTCTTTTGAAATTTGAAATTGGTAGAGAGGGATCTGCTTTGCAACCTATATGTCTGCCTATATAGTGAATGTCTACCTATTATAATCGTCTATTATATAGTTTCAATACTGATTGCTTGACAAAAAATTCTTGCTTTCATCTATCTTTTTTATAGACTTTTTGGTTATATATATACAATGTTAAATGATTATTCAAGATTTATGAAATTTAAAATCTTTTGTCTATTATAATTGTCTATTATATAGCTCCCATTACAGATCCTCCTAAATTTCTAGGTTTTGAGTGTTTCTAAAATTTCTGTATTTTAGTGATGACTGAGAGATTAATTTTTAAAGTGCTTTACTTTTTCAGGTGTCTAGAGCAGATAAAGGAGCTTAATTTAGTGGATTGTTACTAAAACATTCACAAGGAGATGCTCCTTTTAAATCTTTCTTTTGTATTTGAGTAATGTTATGCAATGTACACTTAGATTTAAGAATTCTCAACTTCAAAATCTATTTCTGTTATGTAATTAGTTTTAGTACTTTGTCATAGCTTTATATGCTCTATTATGTAACTTTTTCATAGGTAAATATAATTTGTCTATTATATAATATTTTGTCTATTATAATTATCTATTATATAGCTTTTCTGTCTATTATAATCGTCTTAGAAATGACATCAGACAGATAGAAAAAATATCATGTCTTTTTTTTTTTTCTGACTTCTAAGTGGTCTGGTGCTTATAGAGTTCATGAGTATTTCCAAAATTCCCAATTCATGCAAACCTGATGTTCCAGGTGATTTTGAACACAAGAACTCCATGTTTGAATCTTTTGGTTTTTATTTTCTTTTCTTAGAGAACTCTAGTCACATCTTTCTGCATTGGTCAGATTTCTCTGTCACTTCACTCTCTCACACACTCTCTGTGCACGAACCCATATTTTATTATGTTGATTGATTTTTTTGTTCATACAAAATTCATTGTAATATATAAGCAAACTGAAGTATAGATTTCATCATCTGATTAGAATCTATAGATTTCAGTGTGTAGTATTAGATTAACAAAAAATTGGATTTTTACAGGTTAAGTACTATGTTCAATTAACTTGAGTGTGTATCATCTTCAAAATGGGTGCAATGTATCATCTTCGAGAAAAAGTCTTAAAAATGGCATCAGACAGATAAAAAAGACATCATGTCCTTTTTTTTTTTAACTTCTAAGTGGTCTGGTCCTTATAGTGTTCATGGGTATTTCCAAAATTCCTAGTTCATGCAAACCTGATGTTCCAGGTAATTTTGAACACAAGACCTCCATGTCTGAATCTTTTGGATTTTCTTTTCTTAGAGAACTCTGGTAGATCTCTCTGCACTAGTCAGATTTCTCTGTCTCTTCACTCTCTCACACACTCTCTGTGCACTGACTCAGATTTTATTATGTTGATTGATTTTTTTTTTAATTCGTTCATACAAACTTCTTTGTAATATATAAGCAAACTAAATTATATGAAATATGTTCATTCATTTATGTGTATATGTTTGAGAACTCTGGTCAGATCTTTTGGATTTTATTTTCTTTTCTTATAGAACTTTGATCAGATCTTTGAATATTATGGAATGTTAGCTATTCAGTAGCAACTCTAAATTTTCAAATTTGATAATTAAATTAATTAAAAAGAAAGGTGAATAAACCCATTAAGTAAAAATAAGTGATGGGTTTACATAAATGGTTCATGTATGAACTAATGGGCCCAAAAGCTAGAGCCCAAGGCTTGATGGGAGATAATTAAGCCTAATTTCATACCTAAATTATTAATATATTAAAAGGGTTAAGATACTCACTATTTTAACTCATAATTATCTTAAAAAGAGTCATAATCCTATCCTAATCTCTTGGCCGCGAAATTAGAGTTCTCCTGAAGACAATTAGATGGATAAATGCTAGAAAAGGGTGAGATAACACTACAAGAAAAAGGTGCATTTAGAGACCGACAATTTCGGTCTCTATTTAGTCACTATTCGGTCACTAAATGATCCAGAGACCGAATAGTGACCGAATAGAGACCGAAATTGTCGGTGAAGAATTTTTGGTCACAAATCTATGACCGTAAACTGTCGGTCACTAATCGGTCACTAACTGAATATTTGTGGTCGCTGATAGTCGTCATCAGCGACTGAAAACTTCAGTCACTATTTCGGTCACTAAAATAGTCACCGAATAGTGACTGAGCACATTCAGTCTCTATGATGGTCACTAATTTAGTGACTACGTTAGGAACCGAACTCATCGGTCGCTATCTGCGACCGAAGGCATTCAGTCACTATTTTGGTCACTAAAACAGTGACCGATTAGTTAGTTTTCACAACTAACTAACTTACTTAATGTGAATTTGAGCGTCAAGCTCAAATCGGGAGTCCGAATTGAACTCCGTCAGTTTTCACAGTCACACTCATCGCCCCGACCGTGTTGGAACAAACCGGAGGCCATTGGATTAGTATTTCTAATTTTGGACCCCCAAACCTAACTTCTTCATTTTAAAACTAAACTAACTTACTTAATGTGAATTTGAGCATCAAGTTCAACCGGGAGTCCGAATTGAACTCCGTCAGTTTTCACAAGTCACACTCATCGCCCCGACCGTGCTGGAATAAACCAGAGGCCAATCAGATTAGTATTTCTAATTTTGGACCCCCAAACCTAACTTCTTCATTTTTAAACTAAACTAACTTGCTTAATGTTAATTTGAGCGTCGAGCTCAAACCGGATTCCGAATTGAACTCCGTCAGTTTTCACAAGTCACACTCATCGCCCTGACAGTGCTGAAATAAACCGGAGGCCAATCAGATTAGTATTTCTAATTTTGGACCCCCAAACCTAGGTAAGTTCTTCCTTTTTAAACAAAACTAACTTGCTTAATGTGAATTTAAGCGTCGAGCTCAAACCGAGAGTCCGAATTGAACTCCGTCAGTTTTCACAAGTCACACTCATCACCCCGACCGTGCTGGAACAAACCGGAGGTCGATTGGATTAGTATTTCTAATTTTGGATCCCCAAACCTAGGTAAGTTCTTCCTTTTTAAACAAAGCAAAACAAAACTAACTTACTTAATGTGAATTTGAGAGTCGAGTTTAAACCGGGAGTCCGAATTGAACTCCATCAGTTTTCACAAGTCACACTCATCGCCCCGACCGTGCTGGAACAAATCGAAGGCCGATCGAATTAGTATTTCTAATTTTGGACCCCCAAACCTAACTTCTTTATTTTTAAACTAAACTAACTTGCTTAATGTGAATTTGAGCGTTGAGCTCAAACCAAGAGTCCGAATTGAATTCCGTCAGTTTCCACAAGTCACAATCATCGCCCTGGCCATGCTGGGAAAAATCGGAGGCCAATCGGATTAGTATTTCTAATTTTGGATCCCCAAACCTAAGTTCTTCATTTTTAAACTAAACTAACTTGCTTAATGTGAATTTGAGTGTCGAGCTCAAACCAGGAATCTGAATTAAACTCTGTTAGTTTTCACAAGTCACACTCATCGCCCCGACTATGCTGGAACAACTGGAGGCTGATCGGATTAGTATTTATAATTTTGGACCCCCAAACCTACTTCATTTTTAAACTAAACTAACTTGCTTAATGTGAATTTGAGCGTCGAGTTCAAACCGGAGTCCGAATTGAACTCTGTCAGTTTTCATAAGTTACACTCATCGCCTCGACCGTGTGGAAGGAACCAGATGCCATTCGGATTAGTATTTCTAATTTTGGACCCCCAAACCTAGCTAAGTTCTTCCTTTTTAAAGAAAACAAAACTAAAATTGACTGTTAAAATAGAAAAGCTAAAATAAAATCAATTTACTCACATGAGGGGCCCATGCTGATGTCGATAGTGTTGCCTGAGGAGGAATGCTAACCTGGGAGAGGGCCTGGGAGATAGCTTGGGAGAGGGCCTGGGAGAGCTGGGCTTAGACAGTGTTGGACACCTGTGTCTGTATCGTGTGGACTAGATGAGACTCCATCGTCTAGGCCAGACGAGACTCCATCGTCTCTGCCAGACGAGACTCCAAACTAGAGATCTCATCTCGAATGAAGCCCATCATCTCACTGGGAGAAGTACCTGGAGCACCAGCTGTGGTGAATGCACTAGTCTGTGAGGCTGAACTCGAGGCGCCAGATAACACCCTGCTCGTGTCCATACTGTGCCCAAAACCATACACATGGCCTTTCTTTGGGGCACCAGATGCCGCAATCCATACCTCAGGATCTAACTGCAGCTGCTTCTCCTCCCCGGCATACTTCTCTGTCATCTGTTGGCTATATGACTCCTGCAAAAAATAAAATTGACAATGTAATATTAATCTGTAACGAGAAAAAATAAATAGTGAATAGACTGTAAATACTTACTGCAACCTCTCGGGCTCTATCGCTAATGTACTGATCTGTCCCCTTTTTCTTATGTCTTATCAACACCTCCTGAAATGTCGGAGGCCGTTTTAGCTCCTTTTCCTATTTCACAGAAAAACATGACATAAATGAGTACCTATATGAATAAAATATATCAGAAACGGACATATGACTTACCAATCTGGACTGATGGGTCGCAAAGGAGACGAACCCACTGTATGCATATTGGCCTCTGGATTGGCCGCCCGATTCACTTTCATTGTTGTGGAGGTTTGTTGCCATCTCTCTGCGGCCCATATGTTGCACAAACTTTCCCAATAGTCTCTCCTCATCCATGTTGGTGCGCGCTCCCTCCAAAGAGTCGGGTCTGCACTCTGACAAACTTTCTGTGCATTTTTCCTTGCATTATACAACAAATGCTTAAAATTTGATCGGGCGGTGGTCGTCCATACTAATCAAGACCACGCCTCGTCTGAACGACGCGTGAATCGATGATTGCTCTGTACAGATAAGAGTTAGTTAACTGAATGTAGGAATAAGAAAACAAATAAATTATAATAAGAAATTACATACCATGAACACTGATACAACTACTCCTGGACCTCCATCGGGAAATCATTGAATCTATGAATAGGCCCAGGAAAGTGTGCCTGAATTGTTCTTGTGATGAATTGAGATGCTTGGGCGGGCTCTATTTTATCACTGTAATTATGTAACTTGTTAGTATGAATTTATGAACTAAATATACATCCTTAATAAAAGATACATATAAGTTTATTATGTACCCATTTATCCACACCTCCCGCAGAGTGCTTTCATGAAAACTACCTCCCCCCTCGTGTAGACTAACAACATCCTCTGGCCCGGACCTGGACAAAAATGCACAACGACATAAGTAATGTACAAGAATATAAATAATGACTATACAAATACTTACAAATTTAAATATACATACCTACTACTGTACGATGAGAAGGTGTAGACTGACCCGAGCCTGTAACATTTTAATGGCATAAGAATCAATGCACAATGAAAGTACAACTTTAAATATACATACCTGCTGCTACAGGAGGAGACATAGAGGAAGGACCAGTAGCTGTAACAAGAATATATGGCATAAATAATATGTATAAATTATGACTATACAAATACTTGCAAATTGAAATATACATACCTGGTACTCTAGGATGAGGAGGTGTAAACTCACCCGAACCTGTAAGAATTTTATGGCATAAGAATCAATGCACAATAAAGTGCAACTTTAAACATACATACCTGTTGCTACAGGAGGAGGGACAGAGGAAGGACCAGCAACTGTAACAATTTAAATGACATAAATAATATGTATAAATAATGCACAAAGAAAAATACAACTTCAAATATATATTGTACAAGAATATAAATAATGACTATACAAATACTTACAAATTGAAATATACATACCTGGTACTCTAGGATGAGGAGGTGTAAACTCACCCGAACCTGTAAGAATTTTATGGCATAAGAATCAATGCACAATGAAAGTGCAACTTTAAATATACATACCTGCTGCTACAGGAGGAGGGACAGAGGAAGGACCAACAGCTGTAACAATTTAAATGACATAAATAATATGTATAAATAATGCACAAAGAAAAATACACTAGAAAAATATACATACCTGATGCCGCCAACAAACCCCTCCCACGGCTGCTCCTCCCAGAACTGGAGCCTGATCGTGCTCCATGCACCATATCTTCATAGGGAACATAAAAAATTAATGTTCATTAGGCAATTGCTTATATTGAAAGTGGGCTACTTTAAATATACTAAACAAATGTGAAAAAATTCTACCCATTTTTAAATGATATCCATTTCCTCCTCAGATGATGACGATATATCTAATTCAGCCCCATCTTCAACATCATCTTCACATTCATCACTGGTATATTCCTCCTCTTCATCAGAACTTTCACGTTCAATATTTGTTCACCTTCCACTACTCCCTTTTATCTCACGTGGATCGACTTCTTCGACCTCATTTAATTTAGACAAGGAAATTGGCGCTTCAGATTGATTCGTCTTCTCCAATATGAGCTGTCAACTCTACATTTTCAACCAAGTCTTCTTGAAAGAATTCTGCGTTGACCTCTTCAGGTGTCTGATCAGTCATGTCCAATTCATAATCAGAGAATAGTCTTGACTTAACTCTGCAAACTACCCACCAATCATTTCGTTCTTTGTTTGTAGATGATGGATAACTTGTATAGTACACCTGCTGGGCTTGTGTGGCTAAAATGAATGGCTCATAAGTATTCAATTTCGACTTATGTTTAAGCTCAATAATCCCATTCGTTGTGTCATTTCGAATGGAATTCGGATCAAACTAATGACACTTGAACAAGAATATATGATTGTCTTATCCTAGATATTGCAACTGTAAGATCTCCTCTACAATACCATAGTAGTCATATTCACTTTCATTGTATGTACTTCCTTTAACACATACGTCACTGTTCAAGGTAGATTTACTCTGCCCATAGTCTTTTGTATGAAATCTATACCCATTCACAATAAATCCAGGATAGTTCTGTGCAATTTTCGATAGGCCATAGGCTATCTGATCAACTCTTTCATCAGTAATTAAACCTTTTTCAACTTACATATAGAGAAGACTAGTTAAAACGTGAACATAACTTATCTTGAATACTCTTTGAACATGTACACTTACGCGTTTTCTTAGCCATAAGGCCAATGACTTCTCTCGTTCTTTTTCAACCTCATAATTAGTGAGATGTGGATTCTTTGAATTATTTCTGAATCAAATTGTCTGCAATATGAATAGAAGACCACCTTCAATAGCTAGAATAAGGCAAAGAAGTTATATACACAATAAATTGTGAGTTTAGCACTTACTCAACATAACACTCTAGCTCAGCACAATTTAAAAGAATATATATCTCTGCGGCGCATAACTCTCTGTCATCCAACATGCGAGTTGAAGAACATTCGAAGGCACGTTCAGGATGATTAAATATGGAGAGTCGATCTGAACACACAGATCCCCCCCCCCCCCCCCCCCCCATCATCATTATGTAGAGGTTGAGTACGACGAGTTTGTATGTCTGCTTCAAAGTACATCGAACAAAAGTTTGAGATTTCCTCCATAATGTATGCCTCAGCAATAGAACCCTCCACTTTTGCTTTATTTCAGACTTTCATTTTGAGGTCATGCATACACCTACATCAACAATGTACAAGAAAAATGTGAAACACATCATATATAAGGAGCAATTCTAAAAAGAAAAAAGTTAAGATTCGCATATACCTCTCAAATGGATACATCCATCTATATTGTACTAGCCCTCCGACTTTAGCTTCATATGGTAGATGTATGAGTAAATGCTCCATCGAATTGAAGAATGCAGGCGGAAATATCTTCTCCAACTTGCATACGATGGTGACCACATTCTGTTCGATAGTTTGCACATCCTCAAGCCTGAGTTTTGATGCACACAGAATCGTGAAAAATTGACTCAGCTCAGACAATGCTCTCCATAGAGGCTTCGTCAACATGTCACGAAATGCAATAGGTAGCAACCTTTGCATGAACACATGGCAGTCATGACTCTTCATTCCATATATTTTTCCCTCACTGACGTTGACATAATGAGCAATATTAGACACATAACCGTCAGGAAATCTCAACTATTTCAGCCACTGATACACTTCCTTTACTTGTCCTCCTCCAAGCACATAAACTGCTTTTGGTTTAATTGATTTCCCATTTACTTCAACAAGTTCTAACTCTGGATGTTTACAAAGCATGGACAAGTCCAAACCTGCATTCCCGTTGTCCTTTGTTTTACCTTTTATGTCCATAACGGTGTTGAACACATTATCAAAGATATTTTTCTCGATATGCATCGCGTCTAGATTGTGCCGCACAAGAAGAGTTGGCTAATAAGGTAGCTCCCAGAAAATGCTTCTCTTCACCCAGTTGTGCTCCTTCCCAAAACCTGAAAGGTGTCGGGTACTGCCCATCAGTTGTGTGATATTTGGCAATTTTCTACACGTGCTGCCATATGATGACCGGACAACCTCTCAAATATAACTTCATCTCGTTCCATTCTGTTCTTTAGGAATGCATCTTTTTGTCTTATGAAGGGTGATCAGCTGCTAAAAATTGTCGATGGCAATCAAACCAGCAGGACTTCCCACCATGTTTAAGTACAAATGATTTGGTATTATCTGATGATTAGTCTGTCCCCATGCAATTTTAATTAATTATATATATATATATACATATTTTGATGATTACAAAACCAAACAAGATTTATCATTATATCTGATGAATATTTCATAAGTCTTAAGTACAAGAAAAATATTGAGGTCAAACAAGCCAATAAAGGTATGCATTACTACACTGAAGCTCAATCTTTTCAACATGAGATTTCTCTAAATCCATATCGATTTCTGTTGAAGTTCATAACGATTTTCTTATAAGACTGAAAAGTCATGTTGTTTTAAACAAATCGATGTCGTAACGATTCTATAAGTGATCGCAACGATTTTCTTATAAGACTGAAAAGTCATGATGTCTCAAAAAAATCGATGTCGTAACGATTCTATAGTAATCGCAACGATTTTCTTATAAGACTGAAAAGTCATGTTGTTTCAAACAAATCGATGTCGTAACGATTCTATAAGTGATCGCAACGTTTTTCTTATAAGACTGAAAAGTCATGTTGTTTCAAACAAGTCGATGTCACAACGACTCTATAAGAACCGCAACAATTTCTTTAGAAAGCGCAACGACTTGCTTGTTGTAACGACTTCATAAGTTTCATAAACGATTTCTTTAGAACTCGCAACAACTTGCTTGTTGTAACGACTTCATAAGTTATCATAACGATTTCTTTAGAAAGCGCAACGACTTGCTTGTTGTAACGACTTCATAAGTTATCATAACTATTTCTTTAGAACTCGCAACGACTTGCTTGTTGTAACGACTTCATAAGTTATCATAACGATTTCTTTAGAACTCGCAACGACTTGCTTGTTGTAACGACTTCATAAGTTATCATAACGATCTCTTTAGAACTCGCAACGAGTTGCTTGTTGTAACGACTTCATAAGTTATCATAACGATTTCTTTAGAACTCGCTCGCAACGACTTGCTTGTTGTAACGACTTCATAAGTTATCATAACGATTTCTTTAGAACTCGCAACGATTTGCTATGACTCATAACGATTTCATAAGTCATACAGTCATCGATTTCATATCTTGATATCTTATTCATGTTAAAGCATTGACCAGTCAGAGTCCACGTAGACATCTCTCTGACGCTTTTGCATTTATGAGATCTGAACATATCTCTGCATGCATGCAGACCATATCACCTTTATCGTGCCTACTCTGATAACGTCCTTTAGACTAAAGCTATTTGGCATTACTATTTTCTGACTATTGCTACTGACGTTGACTGACATCAGAGACAGCTTATCTGTCTGCTATTTAAGATTGACATATGTGCAGACCTCTGAACTAGCTTCATGGTACAACGTTAACAAATATAAGCCATCGGATATCTTTGAAGATCTCATCTCTTTGCGTGCTCAAGTGATCAAAAGACTGTGACTGGAAGCTTCCAAGACTCTAGACGTCATTCAGTCTAACGACTACTCAAAAGAGACAACGGACACTTCAACGTTTAGATTTCAAATTGAAGTTATAAATCCAAGGCAGAAGCATAGACAACACAGATTTTGTATATTCAAGCATTCAAATTCTTCTGAAGAAAGTCGAGAGCCAAGATCCTTCACTCCTCTTAGCTTTTGCTCTTTTGCTCTCCACTAGTTTGTGAAAATCTTGAGAGAGCCTGTATAGTTCTGAGAGTGTGAATTGTTTATAATCTCTTTGCTCTCAGTTCTAGTTGCTTCAGATCCTCGCTTATCAAAAGCTGGATCTAGGGGCTTGAAAGTCATACATTCTTCTCTGTGCTGTTCCCTTCTGGTGTGAAGGAAGACCTGGTGGTATCCAGGGTATTGTCCCTTCGGGTGTGAAGGAAGACCTGGTGGTATCCAGGGTATTGTTCCCTTCGGGTGTGAAGGAAGACCTGGTGGTATCCAGGGTGTTGTTCCCTTCGAGTGTGAAGGAAGACCAGCTGAGCTGGGTGTTGTAGCGTCCTTAGGGGGACTGTTCCCTAGTTAGTGAAATCCTGAGTTGTTGCTCAGGACTGGACGTAGGACTCCTAAGGAAAGGAAGTCCGAACCAGGATAATCCTTGTGTTGTGTGACTGTCTTCCTTGTGTGATTGTTATTTGAACTAACTGTAACTAACATAGTTCGAAGAGCGTTTGTGTGATTGTTTTGAGTTATCTTCTAGATTAATTTTAAAAGACCCATTCACCCCCCTCTGGGCTCGTCAACTGGGCAACATTATCTATGACGGAACACCTTGTCCAAGTCTGTTAAACCGGTAACGTACTTGATCCGAGTCCGTCTCCCGCGAATGGGCCAAAGCCTCGCAAGGGATATCACACCACAGTCCGTGTAAACACAAAGTAACACACCATTTCATATATATATATTTCACAAGTTTACATAGCCATATTTCCAAGAAAAGAAAATAAAGTACAAGAGCCTGGGGCATACCCCGAGGTACAACTGAAGAAAGTAACCAACTAGCTACACTACATTGCTGGAGGTGCTGACCCTGCACCGCTACGACGCGGCTCCGAACTGGACGATGGTCGAGAAACGTCCTCCTCGCCTTCACCTGTGGGGGGTAGGGGTGAGCCTCGCTAGTCACTGGCTCAGTAGGGAACTCCCCCAACACCGAGCAAACCCAACACAGGTACGAAAGCAGTAAACAGTACCAACAATTTATAGAACAGTTAAGCAGGATATGAAAGCTGTAAAAGTACTCACTGTCTGCCGACTACAAGAAACAACTGTAATAATTAAATGGCAAACCAGTACAAGTGTACGAGCTAAAGTAGAGACAGCCAAACACGAGCCACGTGAACTGGTTCGCCACATCAGAGATTGACTCGGACAAGCTAACACAGGTCTACCTCTCAGTATCGCAACCACGGACGAAAGGTCCAGCTGCCGCTCCACGTGAAATGGTCAAGCAACTGTGGAGACCAACTAAACACCACCACCTGCGGACCACACGGTCGCAGGCCCATGCCTGACACCTCTAGAGACCCTGGCCTGGGCTCGCTAGAGTGAGGCACTGGAAAAGGACTAGCTGGGGACCAGTGTCGACTACTGGTGTTCGTATCCCCAACTACGAGCGCGCTACAAGTGACCAAAAAACAAGTACAACAGTCACTGTCCCACTGTCGTCTTTCCCTTAGCCGACGTACAACTCAAGCAAAGGAGTGACGGTGTCCAGGTCAGATGACACAGACCTCGACGGTACAATACAAGTACCGGGACAAAGCCCCGAACTAACAGCCTGGCTCACAGAGAACCTGGGGCACCCAACTGGAGAGGTAACCACGGTAGGCGTCGTACTACTCGCCATGTACCCAAAACCACGTGCACGTCACACACAACCACGTGAAGTCTCACACAAACCTCGTGCACTGATAGTTCACCACACGTGAACACTACGTAAACATGTAAAGAACTGACTAACTGCGTACCCAGTACGCTAGTCTCAGAAACCACGTGCACCTGTGCACTACAAGTACCAACACACCACTTATTACGATAAACACCCTGCATGGCAATATTTAAATAAACACATGTTGGTGGCAACATCGACTGCCGTTAATGGAATATAGACGGCAAGGGATCTAGCCGTTTAGTTCCCAGTTGAAGAACTTGGCGTCAATCGATGTTGACGCCAAGCTCCTCGGCTACCAGTTCTCACAGAAACCCTAGGGCGACTCCACAAGTGTCCTCAGCCCTAAACCTGCGGGAAAACACGAGGAAACACTTCCTCTAACATGCATGCATTCCAATCAAACCGAAACAACATGTTTCATTCCTCAAATTGCTCAAACCACCCATTTACCCCACATGGATACTCTTACTCAAAAACATAATTAACATGTAGATCCACGCGTTCCAGATGCATTATCACGTCATAAAGGAACTAAAGGGTCATTCCCTACCTCAAAACGTGTTTAGATTCCCTAAATCCTCCCGATCCGCATCAAACCCTCCGCGAGCTCCTACAGAGATTACACCTCGCTCCGGTGTTTCCTGGCACAATTGGTCGCCGCCACTCATCCCACGATCCTCCAACTAGCCTTCCGCAACCATTGGAAGCATTGGGGAAGCAAGGGCATGAAAATAGGGCGATGGAGAGGGAGAATGGAGTGAGGGAACTGCCCTCGGGTAGACCTATATCCTGCAAGTCGCACAGGTTGGCGTCTACCCTAATGTCGTTTAGAAAACCGCCACCATAAACGTCCACAAAGCTAGCCGTTAAGTTCATAAGGTCGACGTCACCTTCGATGGACGTCAAACAGTCAACGTCCACACCTGGCCGTCAACCCTTACTCAACTGCAGCAGGTCCTATTTTATTTCAGGACCAAACCCGCGCCAAACCTGCGCACACCACACGACCAAACCACATTGGCCTCACGATGGCCACCACAACCATTACACACATGATCCATAAGGATCCGAAAACACGCGACATTACATTACTATCATCTAAAAAGAATTTCAACCTCGAAATTCATAACACAACTTAAGCAACACAACTTAAATATACACATTTTTACAAGTACTATCATCTAAAAAGAAACATCAAATCTTACTCAAACAGATAGGGATACCCTTTAGCCATCTCATCGGCTAACTCCCAAGTATCCTCACCTCCCAATCTATTTTCCCATCTCACTCTAACTAGCTCAATTTCTTTATTCTGCAGCTTCTTGTCTTCCGACCAGTGATCTGCACTGGATATTCTGGCATAGTCATATCCGGCCTCAGATCACTATCTTGATAGCTAATTATTTGAGCTGGATCTTCAATACATTTTCTTAACATAGAAACATAAAATATATCATGGACGTCCGCAAAATCTGCTGGCAAATCCTGCCTATAAGCTGTTTCCCCATCCTTTCAATTATCTGGAAAGGTCCCACATACCTTGGGCTCAATTTTCCAGTCTTGCCAAACCTCATAATACCTTTACTAGGGGAAACTCTCAAGAAAACAAAATCTCCCACTTCAAACTGAAGTGGTCTCCTCTGGTTATCTGCATAACTCTTTTGTCTGCTTTGAGCTGCCTGTAATTTTTCCATAATAAGTTTCACTATTTCTGTGGTTTTTTGAATTAATTCAGGACCCACTAATTGCCTTTCTCCCACTTCATGCCATTTCAATGAGGTTCTACATGGCCTTCCATATAAAGCTTCATATGGTGCCATTCCAAGACTGGTATGATAACTATTATTATAGGCAAACTCAACCATTCCCAAATGATGCTCCCAGTTACCTCCCCAAACTAAACAACAAGCTTGCAACATGTCTTCAATTGTCTGAATAGTCCTCTCTGTTTGACCATCTGTCTGGGAATGATGTCACGCCCCAATATTTAGCAGCGGAATAAATACCAGGGGACGTGAACGATACAACAGGCGTATCATAGTTGATTAACACAGAGTCACAATTGTATATAATAACACATCCGAGGCTATAATATGGTCACCAAAAGTATATACTTTATTCCATTCCATTCAACTAGATACAACCTCACATAAGAAGAATCATCTAAAAAGGTTCATTAATCAAATAACAACATTTCTCTAATACATCAACTACTTAAATTTCTATTCCTAAGCTGACAACTATTCATAGGACGGTGCTCGTCACTCTTGCCCAGTCCCATCCGACTCCACAGGTTCTTCATCACTACCTGAAAAAGGGCAGTATGATAGTGGTGAGCGAACTAGCTCAGTAGGATTTACATCTCAATAACGTGCGGGCACTAGTATACATGATTAACATTTTAAATAGGCAGATATGCACATGAATATGATGACAATGCATACTTTTCTAATAAGTTGAATAGCAAGGTAGAACGAATATCATATCAAATCCAATGTCGAGTTCCATACACAATGGACAGATAATTCAAGAATAAAATCATGTCAGAAGAGATTGGCCATATTCAAGCAGATCTCATGTGTTCACAAGAACAAACGTATCATATCATGTCAAGTCAAACTTATCACGCTAACAGGAGGCACATTTTCACAATCTTGCATGTCAGTGTGCTATGCCAAGCACCAAGAGTCCATACTCCCGCGGTTAACAAGTACGTTGGGGCGCTCCTCCCCAGGACCGGACAGGGCCCCTATTGCAGGTATTAGATCAAGTTTTGGACCGGAGTCCCACGTTGTGCCGAACAAACAGGTTCATGTTATGGCCACAGAGTTTCAATAACAAGCTCGTAGTAAAAGAACATGATCATTCATAGAATCAAGGAATGACAAACAGCTCAAAAGAACAAGGCAAGATAACGACGTATCTTATGTTTCATAGTTCTTTAATGTCTTGACACGAGGATGTTTCTAAAAACAGATCGTATGTGGAACAAGTGCTTTCCTAACATGTGTGCATATGACAAGTACTTAATTGAACACCGGAAAACATGTAACCATGAAACTCATATGCAAATCATAACATTAACACCACTAACATGTCCATACTAACATGTATTCATCCCCACATTCATATTATATTCTTATTTTATCAATTGACAATAAGCAAGATCACCAGATAATTCAATGGACATAAGATCAATCACAATTACACATTAGAATCGTATTCATATCATTACTATTTTTCAATGGGTTGATTTATTTTAGATCCATGCATACTATATAACATCATGCACAAGCTAGTAATCATCATGAGATGATTAGACCTAAATTATGCAAATTTCTTGTAAGGTAGTGTCGACACTAGATCAAGTGGTGTCGACACCATGCTCCAAACACAAGACAAAATCATGCAAAATTGGTCAGGTAGTGTCGACACAGTGCATCAAATACAAGGCAAAAAGGTCAAGTAGTGTTGACACGAGATCAAGTAGTGTTGACACTAGAGACAACTTCCAGAAAACCTTCTAGCCAATAGAGGACAGTGTGTCGACACTAGCACAGGTAGTGTCGACACTAGATCAGCTTTCCAGAAAACCTTCTGGTCAACTGGGACAGTGTGTCGACACTAGCTCAGGTAGTGTCGACACTAGAGACCTTCCCAGAACATCATCTGGGCAGTTTTGGGACAGTGTGTCGACACTGGCTCAAGTAGTGTCGACACTAGTGCCCTTCCAGAACAAAACTTATAAGTCATGTGGAATCTGAAAACACATCTCATGCAGCTAATCACTTTCGCCTCTTATAACTCTCTAACGAATGACATATAGACAAAATGTGCAACACGAAAGATGACAAAGACAACTAGAAGAAGAATTTTGATGTTGAGGGTTGGATCAAATTCGGTCTCGAATCCCGAGAAAACATGTGAATAACAAAAATCAAATGTAGCCCGAAATCACAGTATCGTGCAGAGACTCTCTTGTCATGCTCCTAACTCTCTAAAGAAGGACTTTTGGACAAAATGTCCACATAGAAGATGGTCTTGACTTCAAGTAGAATACTTTCATGAAGAAAGTTTAGTCAAATTCGGTCTGGAATCATGTGCATAATAAGAAGAATGGAAAACGCCCTAACTGTGCCAGACTTCGGAAAATCACGAATACTCAATGTATACTCCATGAAAACTAGTCAAACCAAGTGCAAATGATCCTAGACTCAAAGAACTACATGATGGTGTTGATTTTCTTTAATCTTGGCCCGAGAACACCTACCTCTACAAAGATCTAAGACCAGTCGATATTCTGGATGCAACAGAAGATGCAGGGGATGAAGCTCCGGGTTCCCAGCCTTGCTCCTGCTCCTCAGAAGTTCTAGCCTGCCTCCAACGACCCCAACTCGTTGTTAAAACTTCCCCAAGAGTTTGAGGATGAGTTCTTATAGATTTAGGTTGTAGTTAAGAGTCCTAACGATACTAGGAAAGGGGCTGCGAATCTGCTCCCTGTTTTTCCAAGAATCTGGGACTCTTTCCTCCAAAAGAGATAGTAGTGGTTTAGGATACCTCCTCTTAGGGTTGGGTTCGGTTTTGGCTTACCATACATGACTAATCACCCTTATTTTAAGCCTAAATTACCCTATCTAATTATGGCATATTTACCCACACGAATTTCTGGGTAATTCCCTGTCCCAGCTCATTTACATCCTTGGGCCAAATGTCTTCTATTGGACCAATCTTGTTAATGGATCATTATTACATGGTGTTGGAAGTCTCTCCCATATGTTTAATTAATTTATCCCCCTTTATTTTTGAAAATTTTAAATCGTTAAATTTCCGGGTTGTTACATCCTCCCCCACTTAAGAAATTTGGTCCTCAAATTTACGCATAATAGTGTTGGTTCGTACCTGAGAATAGTTCTGGGTGGTTTTTCTTCATTCTTTCCTCTGTTTCCCAGGTGGCATTAGTAACTCCGTCTCGACTCCATTGGACCTTCACCATAGGTATGGTACGGTTCCTGAGTCGTTGAATCTTTCGATCCAACACTTTGATCAGCTTCTCTTCATAAGTCAGGTCCTCCCGAATATCCAAATCCTCATGGTCAATTACATGGTCGGCATTGAATAAGTACTTCCACAGCATGGATATGTGGAACACATTATGCACGTTTGCCAGTTGCGGAGGTAGTGCAAGTCTATACGCCACCTGACCAATCCTTTCCAGGATTTCAAATGGCCCTATGAATCTGGGACTTAGTTTTCCTTTGATCCCAATCTTTGTATTCCCCTTGAAGGTGAGACCTTCAAGAAAACATGTTCGCCAACCTGAAATTCCAGTTCTCTCCTTCTCTTGTCTGCATAACTCTTCTGTCTGGATTGTGCTATCTTTAGACGTTCCTTGACAATCTGAACCTTCCTGACAGTCGCCTCAATTAAGTCGGGTCTAACCCATTGGTTCTCCCCAACCTCTTCCCAACAAGGGGTGATCTGCAACTCCTGCCATATAATGCTTCAAATGGAGCCATCTTGATACTTGCCTGATAGCTGTTGTTATAAGCAAACTCCATCAGGTACAACTGATCATCCCATCGCCCTCTGAAATCTAGCACCAGAGAACGAAGCATATCCTCCACAATTTGATTGATCCTTTCAGTTTGTGTCCATCAGTCTGAGGGTGGAAGGCCAGTACTAAAATTTAATAGTACCCATTGCTGCTTGTAAACCCTTCCAGAAGTGTGAAGTAAATCTAGGGTCCCGATCTGATATTATGCTAGATGGAACCCCATGCAATCTAACTACTTCCTTCACATATAATGCAGCCAATACATCCACAGACCAGGTGCTCTTAATCGGCAAGAAATGAGCCGACTTAGTCAATCGATCAACGATTGCCAGATTGCATCCATACCACCTTGAGTCTTGGGCAATCCCATGATAAAGTCCATACCGATACTATCCCACTTCCATTCCGGGATTTCTAGTGGTAGCAGTCCACCAGCCGTACGGAAATGCTCGGTCTTGACTTTCATACATGTTAGACAGTATGACACATGATCGGCCATCCCTCTTCATGTTTGGCCACCAGTACGACCTTTTCAAGTCTGGTACATCTTTGTTGATCCAGGGTGAATCGTGTACTTGGACTGATGAGCTTCATTTAGTAACCTCTTCTTGAGTTCTCCATGATCAGGGACACATGTCCTACCTCGGAACAGTAATCTACCTTCCGTAGATAGAGTGAAGTCAGGCCTTTGCTCTAGTTTCTCCCTGATCTCAACTAAGAATGGATCCTCTCTTGTTTCTCCTTGATTTCAGTCAGTAGGTCGGATTGTATCTGGAGGTTTGAAATCATTACTTGTTTTTCTTCTTTCCCACGTCTATGTTCAGGACTTGAAAATTGCTCCAGTAACTTCCATTCGCCCAGCATCAAACTAGCTAGCATAAACTCTTGGTTGTCTACTTAGAGCGTTGGCCACTACATTGGCTTTCCCGGGGTGATACTGAATGGAAAAGTCAAAGTCCTTAAGGTACTCTAACCACCTTCTTTGTCTTATGTTCAGCTCCTTCTGTGAGAACAGGTATTTCAAATTCTTGTGGTCAGAAAAGACCTTAAATTGCTCACCATAGATATAATGCCTCCAAATCTTTAGGGCGAATAATATACAACTGCCAACTCCCAGGTCATGAACCGGATAGTTCACTTCATGGATCTTCACTGTCTGGAAGCATAAGCTATTACCTTCCCTGTGCATTAAGACACACCCCAATCCAATACCAGAAGCATCTGAATAAATTCAAATCCTCCTCTTCAGTAGGTAGGCGAGGACATGAGCAGTAGTCGACACTTCTTCAAGTTATTGAAATTTCCTCACATTCATTGGTCCACACAAATGGATTTTCCTTCGGGTCAACTTGGTCAAGCACTGCAATCTTTGAGAAATCCTTTATAAACCTTCGATAATACCCAGCTAATCCGAGGAAAGCTCCTGATCTCCGTGACGCTTGTCGGTCTTTCCCATTTCAGTACGGCTCAACCTTTGATGGATCAACAACGATACCATCTTTGGTTACCACATGCCCTAAAAAGGATACCTCCTCAAGCCAGAATTCACATTTACTTAACTTGGCATATAGTTGTTCTCCCTTAAAATCTGCAATGAAATCCTCAAATGCTCCTCATGCTCTTCCTTTGTCTTGGAATAGATCAATATATCATCGATGAATACCACCACAAACTTATCAAGATATGGGCGATAAATGCTATTCATCAACTGCATGAAAACTGCAGGGCATTTGTTAGTCCAAAAGGCATAACAATAAATTCATAATGCCCATACCTGCTTCGGAAGGCAGTCTTGTGAATGTCTTCTCCTTTGATCCTCATTGATGATACCGGATCGGAGATCTATTTTAGAGAAGTATCTAGCTCCAGATAATTGATCAAACAACTCATCAATTCTCGGCAGAGGGTATTTGTTCTTGATGGTTAGCTGATTTAGTTATCTGTAATCTATGCATAGCCTCATCGACCCATCTTCTCTTGACGAAGAGGACAGGTGCACCCCATGGGCGATGTGCTTGGTCGGATGAAACCCTTCTCTAACAGTTCCATCAATTGCTCTTTTAATTCTTTCAGTTCTGCGGGGACATTCTATATGGTGCCCTAGACCGGTGCTACTCCAGGGACCAATTCGATGGTAAAATCGACCTCTCGCTCAGGAGGAATTCCTGGCAAGTCTCGGGGAAAACATCAGCGTATTCGCTGATGACATGGATGTCCTCAACTTTGACTTCTTTCTTTGCGATGATCACAACAGCAAGAAAGGCCATACAACCTTTCTCATCATCCTTTTGGCTTATAATGCAGAGGATAATTGACAATCTTCTGCGGTTTCTATCCCGGTGAACACTAGTTTTGGGTACTGGCTAAAATTTATCTGACTTCTCCTGCAATTGATACTAGCCCCATGTTCCAGACATCCAGTCTGCTCCCAGTATCACATCATACCCCGCCATGTCCAATATATTAAATTTGCTGGTAGGTTTTGGGTTTCAATCAACACCTCACTGGATGGTATATGGTTTGCAAGATTGGTACCAGGACCAATCGGGGTTGACACAACTATTCGGATTTCATTGGGACGGGTTTCACAGGTAGGGTATGTGGACGATCCGTTTCGCCTCCGGCCGTGTCCCCGTTGTCGACGGTGGATATCCTCTGGGTGCTCGCGAACGTCTCATGGTCTCTCGGTGGCGATGATGGATTGTTGGTTGACTTGGTTGACTCCCCGGTTGACTAGGTTGACTGAGGAGGAAACAAAGAAAACCAGAAATGAAAGGGGAGGTTTGTGATCGCCAGGGCCTTACCTGTGCCTAAGGAAGTACTTTGACCACGTTGTTGTAGTAGCCTCACGCAGCGGGCAGAGATGGGGCTCAACTTCTCCTTCTTCGGCCGGCCAAAGGAGGAGAGCTCCACGGTCACGTTCACAATATTCCCGCCACAAACAAACCTCTATTAGACTAAATGCAGTGTAGCAAATGTTCAGAAGGAAGAAAGGAAAGCCCAAAAGGCGAGTCCCGTACCGGTTGCGGGCTTGAGAAGAGGGGTGGCCAAATGCTATGACCACCTTCTTCCCTCCGTTTTTGGTTGGGAAACCCTTTCTAGGTGTGTAGGAAGGTGACCTACGTGCCTAGGGTG
This sequence comes from Colocasia esculenta, assembly GCA_014218235.1. Classification (NCBI taxonomy): domain Eukaryota; kingdom Viridiplantae; phylum Streptophyta; class Magnoliopsida; order Alismatales; family Araceae; genus Colocasia; species Colocasia esculenta. The sequence goes on along the minus strand of CM024763.1, from coordinate 29,026,211 downwards.
AGTGGGAAGATGTGTGCAACATGCAAACTAGCTAAAGTAAGAGGAAAGGAAGAGAGGAAGAGGAAGGAGATGATCCTCGTTGCTGATGTGTAGCTCCTTGCAGGGGCTCCTCCAGCTCCAAAGCAAGCCTCCTGGACGTCCCAAGTGTGAAGAGAGTGAAGAGGATGAGTGGGGAAGGTAAGGTGCAAGTTTCTCTCTCTTCTCTCAAAGTGGCAGCATAAGGGCGTCCAACCTTCCTCCCTTGGCTCAGAGGGCTCAAAGGGCTATATATAGACAGTGGAGCTCGGGGTTGAGAGCCTTGGATGCTCAAGTGTGAAGAAACACACTTGCACACTTGGCAATCCTTGCATTAAGGTCCAACCAATGGGTAGAGGCCTGTAGGATTTTACTGGGTCAAGGGGTGCCTAGGTGGCCATATGCCGTTGGGAACGGCTACATGCGTTGCATGGCGAGAGAATGGTGCAAGTGGGCTGGAATCTCGGGGTAGTTGCGCAGACCAGGTAAACCCTATTAACGTCCAGGGATCAGGCCGCCAACCTCATGCAGGCGTCCAGGGAGGTGGACGCCAACTTGGGTCAACGTCCAGGGGGATTGCCGCCAACCAGTAGTCGGCGGCCATCAATGCTGCCGTCTACATGGGATCCGAGGTTGGTCAACAAATGGTCAAACGAGGCTTAATGGGCCGAAAGAGCCTTGCGGGAGATGGGCCAAATCGCCCGTCTACAGGGTATCAACAAATGTTTGAGATATGAGGAATGCGTAGCCCGTATCAAAGAAACATATGCGGGGCGGGAAGAATAATAAGTGTACCTTCCACGATACCTCCTTCTTCAGCAGTTTCTGGTTCCTGGACAGCTTGCAGTCGGCCTTGCCTCTTCTGTCCATTCGAACGTTTGTCTTGAGGGGCTTGTTCTTTCAACATTGGGCATGTCCGAGATCCTATGGTCACGACTACCACAGCGCAGGCATCTCCCTTGCACTCTCCAGCATTCTTTAGACCGTGACCAGCTCTGTCACAATGTTTGCACCTTTCTCCCATTGTCAACACTATCTGCTTACCTAAACTCCTTCGGCTTCTTATCCGCTGGTTCATTACTCCGCCACTGGGCCTTTTCTTCCTAATAGTCGGCTGATAATCCCAGCAGAAGACACTTGCTCCCGTTTCACGGATTTTCCCTTACTTCTTTCGGCAGTCTCCATGGCATCTCCAATAACTGAGCCTTCTTAACCATGTCAGCATAGGTTTGAATGTCCATTGGCACCAGTTGAGTGATGAACTGGGGCCTCAAGCATTTAGAAAGCATTCGCCTTCATCCTTTCTGTCCCAATTAAGTGAACATCATATCGGGATAGACGAGAGAATGGGCCTCATACTCGGCCACATTGAGTCCTCTCTGTTTCAAAGCCGTAAATTCGGCTGCTTTCCGTTCTTGGACCCTCTCAGAAAAGTACTGGCGTTGAAACGCTCAATGAACTGAGCCCATGTCAGTTGTTGTCCATTTAGGGTTGCTTCTACCGACTCCCACCATGCCCTGGATCCTTTTCCAACTGAAAGTCCAGGAGCACCTTGTTCTGGTCTGTGCATTGCATAACCTTGAATATCCTTTCAATCTCCTTAACCCAGTGTTCAACAACATCTGGGTTATACTCCCTTCAAACCTAGGCGGATCATGTTCAGGAAATTCCAGTGGAGCTCACCGCTCCGCGGTTACTCCACCTTGGGTGGCTTGTAAGATAGCCTGAGTCAAGTGTCGTATGGTTCGTTGCATGTCCCTAGCCTGGGCACGTTCAACGACATTGAGGTAATAATCACCTTCAAGATAATAATGTGAGTTAGTCATCTAAATATATCACATGTGACTTCTATTCCCATGGCTCTACCAAGCTCACATTAGGTACGACAGATTTTGACTTGTGTGATCTAGTTTCATTCTATGTTCCTATTCCTTGGACCTTACGTTGAAGTTAGGCTCTGATACCAACTGTCACGCCCCAATATTTAGCAGCGGAATAAATACCGGGGGACGTGAACGATACAAACAGGCGTATCACAGTTGATTAACACAGAGTCACAATTGTATATAATAACACATCCGAGACTATAATATGGTCACCAAAAGTATATACTTTATTCCATTCCATTCAACTAGATCAACCTCACATAAGAAGAATCATCTAAAAAGGTTCATTAATCAAATAACAACGTTTCTCTAATACATCAACTACTTAAATTTCTATTCCTAAGCTGACAACTATTCATAGGACGGGTGCTCGTCACTCTTGCCCAGTCCTATCCGACTCCATGGGTTCTTCATCACTACCTGAAAAAGGGCAGGATGATAGGGGTGAGCGAACTAGCTCAGTAGGATTTACATCTCAATAACGTGCGGGCACTAGTATACATGATTAACATTTTAAATAGGCAAATATGCACATGAATATGATGACAATGCATGCTTTTCTAATAAGTTGAATAGCAAGGTAGAACGAATATCATATCAGATCAATGTCGAGTTCCATACACAATGGACAAATAATTCAAGAATAAAATCATGTCAGAAGAGATTGGCCATATTCAAGCAGATCTCATGTGTTCACAAGAACAAACGTATCATATCATGTCAAGTCAAACTTATCACGTCAAACAGGAGGCACATTTTCACAATCTTGCATGTCAGTGTGCTATGCCAAGCACCAAGAGTCCATACTCTGCGGTTAACAAGTACGTTGGGGCGCTCCTCCCCAGGACCGGACAGGGCCCCTATTGCACAGGCATTAGATCAAGTTTTGGACCGGAGTCCCACGTTGTGCCGAACAAACAGGTTCATGTTATGGCCACAGAGTTTCAATAACAAGCTCGTAGTAAAAGAACATGATCATTCATAGAATCAAGGAATGACAAACAACTCAAAAGAACAAGGTAAGATAACGATGTATATTATGTTTCATAGTTCTTTAATGTCTTGACACGAGGATGTTTCTAAAAATAGATCGTATGTGGAACAAGTGCTTTCCTAACATGTGTGCATATGACAAGTACTTAATTGAACACCGGAAAACATGTAACCATGAAACTCATATGCAAATCATAACATTAACACCACTAACATGTCCATACTAACATGTATTCATCCCCACATCATATTATATTCTTATTTTATCAATTGACAATAAGCAGATCACCAGATAATCCAATGGACATAAGATCAATCACAATACACATTAGAATCGTATTCATATCATTACTATTTTTCAATGGGTTGATTATTTTAGGTCCATGCATACTATATAACATCATGCACAAGCTAGTAATCAGCATGAGACATTGACCTAAATTATGCAAATTCTTATAAGGTAGTGTCGACACTAGATCAAGTGGTGTCGACACCATGCTCCAATCACAAGACAAAATCATGCAAAACTGGTCAGGTAGTGTCGATACTAGTTCAGGTAGTGTCGACACAGTGCATCAAATACAAGCAAAAAGGTCAAGTAGTGTCGACACGAGATCAAGTAGTGTCGACACTAGAGACAGCTCCAGAAAACCTTCTCGCCAATAGAGGACAGTGTGTCGACACTAGCACAGATAGTGTCGACACTAGATCAGCTTCCAGAAAACCTTCTGGGTCAACTGGGACAGTGTGTCGACACTAGCTCAGGTAGTGTCGACACTAGAGACCTTCCCAGAATATCATCTGGGCAGTTTTGGGACAATGTGTCGACATTGGCTCAAGTAGTGTCGACACTAGTGCCCTTCCAGAACAAAACTTATAAGTCATGTGGAATCTGAAAACACATCTCATGCAGCTAATCACTTTTGCCTCTTTAACTCTCTAAAGAATGACATATAGACAAAACGTGAAACACAAAAGATGACAAGACAACTAGTAGAAGAATTTTGATGTTGAGGGTTGGATCAAATTCGGTCTCGAATCTCGAGAAAAATATTGAATAACAAAAAATCAAATGTAGCCCGAAATCACATAGTATCGTGCAGAGACTCTCTTTTCATGCTCCTACCTCTCTAACGAAGGACTTTTGGACAAAACGTCCAACATAGAAGATGGTTCTGACTTCAAGTAGAATAACTTTCATGAAAAAAGTTTAGTCAATTCGGTCTAGAATCACGTGCATAATAAGAAGAACAGAAAAATCCCTAACTGTGCCAGACTTCGGGAAAATCACAAATACTCATTGTATACTCCATGAAAACTAGTTCAACCAAGTGCAAATGATCCTAGGCTCAAAGAACTACATGATGGTGTTGGTTTTCTTTAATCTGGCCCGAGAACACCTACCTTTACGAAGATCTAAGACCATTTGATATTCTGGATGCAACAGAAGATGCAGGGGATGAGCTCCAGGTTCCCAGCCTTTCTCCTGCTCCTCAGAAGTTCTAGCCTGCCTCCAAACGACCCCAACTCGTTGTTAAACCTTCCCCAGAGTTTGAGGAGAGTTCTTATAGATTTAGGTTGTAGTTAAGAGTCCTAACGATACTAGGAAAGGGGCTGCGAATCTGCTCCCTGTTTTTCCAAGAATCTGGGACTCTTTCCTCCAAAAGAGTAGTAGTGGTTTAGGAAACCTCCTCTTAGGGTTGGTTCGGTTTTGGCTTACCATACATGACTAATCACCCTATTTTAAGCATAAATTGCCCTTTCTAATTATGCATATTTACCTACACGAATTTCTGGGTAATTCCCTGTCCCAGCTCATTTACATCCTTGGGCAAATGTGTTCTATTGGCCCAATCTTGTTAATGGATCATTATTACATGGTGTTGGAAGTTCTCCCATATGTTTAATTAATTTATCCCCCTTTATTTTTGAAAATTTTAAATCGCTAAATTCCGGGGGCTACAGATGATAAGCGGAGCTATATCTCAGCTCAGTACCAATTACCTTTTGCAGACTTCTCCAGAAAACTAGAAGTAAATCTTAGATCTCGGTCAGACACAATAGTCTTCGGAATACCATACAGTGGAACAATTCTATCAACATAAACCTTTGCCAATCTGTCCACTGTCCAAGACATGCTTACTGCCACTAATCTGCATACCTTGGTCAATCTATCAACAAATACCCAAATTCCATTATGCTCGGAACTTGATCTTGGTAAGCCTGCCACAAAGTCCATGGCAATATCATCCCATTTCCACTGTGGAATGGGTAACGGTTGCAATAGACCTCCAGGCTTCTGATGTTCTGCCTTAATTTGCTGACACACGAACATCTTGAAACAAACTCAGCTATTTCCTTTTCATATGAGGCCCCAGAAATATTTCTTTAATCCTGGTACATTTTAGTACTACCTGGATGGATAGTGTACCTGGATTTATGAGCCTCTTCCAACACTCTCTCTTTACCTCTCTCTCTGCTGGAACAAACAACCTGCCTCTGAGCCTTACCACACAATTATCATCAATGGTAACTCCTTCCATTTTCACAATTTCAACCAAATTCGCATCTATTTTCTGAGCTCCACAATCTGCCAATACAAGAATGGCTCTACAGCACTACTGGCTAGTACTGCCCGTCGCTGACTGCTTGGCACATACAAGGAGTTCTCTACTATTTCTTCATACAATTTCCATTCCTTGATCATCATCAAACTTACATATACTTTTCTGCTCAAAGCATCAGCCACAACATTGGCGCCTTACCCGGATGATAAGCCAAACTGAAATCATAATCTTTCAAGTATTCGATCCATCTGCGCTGACGGAGATTTAAATCTTTCTGCGAGAAGATATACTTCAAGCTTTTATGATCTGTAAAGATCTCAAATCTCTCGCCATACAGATAATGCTCACAATCTTCAAGGCAAATACAACTGCTGCCAACTCCAAATCATGAGTGGGGTAATTTTCCTCTGTTGGCTTCAATTGTCTAGATGCATAAGCTATCACTTTGCCATGCTGCATAAGCACTGTGCCAAGTCCTTTCTTGAAGCATTTGTATATACCACAAAACCACCACTTCCTGCCGGTAATGCCAATATGGGTGCTGATGTAAGTCTTTTCTTAACTCATAAAACTTTCTGACATTCACCGGACCACACAAATGGCACACCCTTCCTGGTCAACTTGGTCATGGGTGCCGCAATCTTAGAAAAATCTTGTATGAAGCGCCTATAATAACCTGCCAATCCCAGAAAACTTCTAATCTCAGTTATTGTTCTAGGCACTTCCCATTTCATCACTGCTTCCACTTTACTCAGGTCTACTGCCACTCCTTTAGCTGAGATGACATGACCCAGAAACTGAATTTCTTTCAACCAAAATTCACACTTACTGAATTTGGCAAACAACTGGTTATCTCTTAACAACTGCAGGGTAAACCTCAAATGAGCTGCATGCTCCTCTTCAGATGCTGAATAAATCAGAATATCATCAATAAAGACCACAATAATTAGTCTAAATAGGATGAAAAATTCTATTCATCAGACATAAAAGCTGCAGGAGCATTGGTCAGCCCAAATGGCATAACCATAAATTCATAGTGACCATATCTGGTTCTGAAAGCTGTTTTATCTATATCCTCCTCTTTAATTCTCAACTGATGGTACCCGGACCTTAAATCAATTTTAGAAAATACTTTGCTGATTGGCAACTGATCAAATAGATCATCTATTTTGGGTAACGGGTACTTATTCTTAATGGTCACTTCATTCAACTTTCTATAATCAATACACATCTGAAAACTTCCATCTTTCTTTTTCACAAACAACACCGGTGCTCCCCACGGGGAATGACTTGGTCTAATAACAAACCTTTCTGCAACAGCTCTTCTAATGCTTTTTCAATTCTTTAAGTTTTGCTGGTGCCATCCGATATGGAGCTTTAGAGATCGACATGGTACCTGCAGCAACTCAATGGTAAAGTCCACCTCTCTATGTGGAGCTAAACCAGGCAAATCTTCAGGAAAAACATCAGCAAATTCCCTAACCACGGGAACTACTTCCACTGACTGACTAGCTTCTACCAGACTTACCGAGGCTAAATAAGCCACACATCCAGCATTTATCAGCTTTCTAGCTCTAATTACAGAAATTAGAAAACTTAGAGGTATAAAAAGGCATACCTTGATATTCAAATACTGCACCATTAGGATGACAAAACCTGATCCTTTTCTTTCTGCAATCTAGCATTGCTCCATAAGTCTCAAGCCAATCCATACCCAAAATAATATCATAATCTATCAACTGCAGGGCATACAACCGACCTGGCATCTGGTTTCCTTCTATCACAATAGGAGCTTCATCTACATAGCTCGAAGTGAGCAGGAACTCACCCGAGGGAACCTCCACTACTAACTCACAAGATTTTTCCTCTAAAGGATGGTCATGCATCCAGAAACTTTCGAAATAAAAGAATGAGAGGCAACCCGAATCAAATAAGACTCTTGCTGAATAGTCATAAAGAGTAAAGTACCTTCTATCATGTTCGATGCCTCCGCTTGGGCTCGGGTGATAGCCATAACCCGACCCCTTCCCCGCTGCTGCGGTGCTCCTCTGCACGACCTGCTGTGGCTGCTGAACCTGCTGCGGCTGCTGCTGCACACCTCTTCCATATCCATACTCTCTTGGATAGGGAAATTACGAATCAATGCTCTGGTTGATTGCAATTATAACATCTATACCCTGGTGGAATAATGGGCTGCCTGGCAGTACTCTGCTGCGACCTCTCCACCTCTGGCCTACTACGACCTTGCTGAAATTGCTGTCGACCTCTCCATCCTCTTCCTTTACCTTTAAATGCTTGCTTCAATTTCTGGCCCCACTTACCAAAACCTGATGGAGAAGGTCCTGCTGGTGCTTTACTTTCTCACAACCCACTGACTGCTGCGGTAGCCGAGAACTACCTGAATCTGACTCGCCAACTGACGAGTTCTAATAGACCTTTCCAACGTAGCTGCCCTCTGAGCTGCTTCTTCCACTGTTTTACACATGAGTGGCACTATTGCATTCTGCAATTCTACTCTTAAACCTCGAATAAAATATTCAACCATCATATTATTGTCTGATACTACATAAGGTGCATATCTGCTGAGTGCCATAAATCACATCTGATATTCTAAAACTGAAGAGTTACCTTGCTGGAGTGTCCGAAACTGTTCCCTTTTCACTTGCTGCACTTGAATCGAAAAGAATGTATCGTTAAACACATTAAGAAATTCCGACCAAGTGATAGCCTCTTCTGTCCTGCCTGCGAAGGTGGTCTGCATCTTCAATCGCCACCATTCCAGTGCAAAACCCCGCAACTGATAGGCAACTAGCACAACTTTATCTATTTCCGGACATCTCATGGTCGTAAAGACCCTCTCAATCTCATGGACCCAGTGTTCCGCTGTATCTGGAATCGGCCCTCCTGAATAAGTAGGCGGCTGTAATCTTAGAAACTTTTCTACCTGCATCACTGGCTCCTCTGCTGCTAAGACTGGCGGTGGCAAGGGTGCTACAAAAGGCACCTCTACTCCTGGCGGAATTGGAGCTAGGTATAGTCTCTCCATCCCCAGGTGGCACGCAACTGGTGGTACCGGCGCCTGCTGATCCATCCTCCTTCTAATATCAGTGAGGCTCTCCCAGATCCTCTCTATCATACGCTAAGTGCTCTCCTCTGTATCATCTCCTCCACCGCCCCAATCTCTTCTATCATCCATTTCAGAAATTTCTGCTCAAACAAAACATCAAACAGAATCACAGCAACGAATCATCAGAAACCAGGGTCCCTACCAGAAATGACTTAAGACTGGAAATAAGGCTATGTAATCTTCTAATTCCTTTATATTAACACGGACCTTGCTCTGATACCAACTGTGATGGAACACCTTGTCAAAGTCCGTTAAACCGGTAACGTACTTGATCCGAGTCCGTCTCCCGCGAACATGCCAAAGCCTCGCAAGGGATATCACACCACAGTCCGTGTAAACACAAAGGAAACACACCATTCATAATATATATATATATATTTCACAAGTTTACATAGCCATATTTCCAAGAAAAAGAAAATAAAGTACAAGAGCCTGGGGCATACCCCGAGGTACACTGAAGAAAGTAACCAACTAGCTACACTACACTGCTGGAGGTGCTGACCTTGCACCGCTATGACGCGGCTCCGAACTGGACGACGGTCGAGAAACGTCCTCCTCCCCTTCACCTGTGGGGGGTAGGGGTGAGCCTCGCTAGTCACTGGCTCAGTAGGGAACTCCCCCAACACCGAGCAAACCCAACACAGGTACGAAAGCAGTAAACAGTACCAACAATTTATAGAACATTTAAGCAGGATATGAAAGCTGTAAAAGTACTCACCGTCTGCCGACTACAAGAAACAACTATAATAATTAAACGGAAAACCAGTATAAGTGTATGAGCTAAAGTAGAGACAGCCAAACACGAGCCACGTGAACTGGTTCGCGACACCAGAGACTGACTCGGACAAGCTAACACAGGTCTACTTCTCAGTCTCGCAGCCACGGACGAAAGGTCCAGCTGCCGCTCCACGTGAAAAGGTCAAGCAACTGTGGAGACCAACTAAACACCACCACCTGCGGACCACACGGTCGCAGGCCCATGCCTGACACCTCTAGAGACCCTGGCCTGGGCTCGCTAGAGTGAGGCACTGGAAAAGGACTAGCTGGGGACCAGTGTCGACTACTGGTGTCTGTACCCCCAACTACGAGTGCGCTACAAGTGACCAAAAGACAAGTACAACAGTCACTGTCCCACTATCGTCTTTCCCTCAGTCGGACGTACAACTCAAGCAAAGGAGTGAGGGTGTCCAGGTCAGATGACACAGACCTCGACGGTATAATACAATACCGGACAAAGCCCCGAGCTAACAGCCTGGCTCACAGAGAACCTGGGGCACCCAACTGGAGAGGTAACCACGGTAGGCGTTGTACTACTCGCCACGTACCCAAAACCACGTGCATGTCACACACAAACCACGTGAAGTCTCACACAAACCACGTGCACTGATAGTTCACCACATGTGAACACTACGTAAACACGTAAAGAACTGACTAACTGCGTACCCAGTACGCTAGTCTTAGAAACCACGTGCACCCTGTGCACTACAAGTACCAACACACCACTTATTATCGATAAACACCCTGCATGGCAATATTTAAATAAAAACATGTTGGCGGCAACATCGACTGCCGTTAATGGAATATAGACGGCAAGGGATCTAGCCGTTTAGTTCCCAGCTGAAGAACCTGGCGTCAATCGATGTTGACGCCAAGCTCCTCGGCTACCAGTTCTCACAGAAACCCTAGGGCGACTCCACAAGTGTCCTCGGCCCTAAAACCTGCGGGAAAACACGAGGAAACACTTCCTCTAACATGCATGCATTCCAATCAAACCGAAACAACATGTTTCATTCCTCAAATTGCTCAAACCACCCATTTACCCTGCATGGATACTCTTACTCAAAACATAATTAACATGTAGATCCACGCGTTCCAGATGCATTATCACGTCCTAAAGGAACTAAAGGGGTCATTCCCTACGTCAAAACACGTTTAGATTCCCTAAATCCTCCCGATCCGCATCAAACCCTTCGCGAGATCCTACGGAGATTACACCTCGCTCCGGCGTTTCCTGGCACAATTGGTCGCCGCCACTCGTCCCACGATCCTCCAACTAGCCTTCCGCAACCATTGGAAGCATTGGGGAAGCAAGGGCATGAAAATAGGGCTAGGGAGAGGGAGAATGGAGTGAGGGAACTGCCCTCAGGTAGACCTATATCCTGCAAGTCGCACAGGTTGGCGTCAACCCTAATGTCGTTTAGAAAACCGCCACCATAAACGTCCACAAAGCTAGCCGTTAAGTTCATAAGGTCGACGTTACCTTCGATGGACGTCAAACCAGTCAACGTCCACACTTGGCCGTCAACCCATACTCAACTGCAGTAGGTCCTATTTTATTTCAGGACCAAACCTGCGCCAAACCTGCGCACACCACACGACCAAACCACATTGGCCTCACGATGGCCACCACAACCATTACACACATGATCCATAAGGATCCGAAAACACGCGACGTTACATTATCCATACAGTAAGAACATGCTAGCCTCCCATGTGTGCTCCAACCAGATAGCATTACATATGCAGAAAAATCACTTATCGTCCACATTAATGCTGCCCTCATGGTGAAATTTTGCTTTCTAGATGCATCATAAGTATTGACCCCCTCAGTTCATAATAATTTCAATTCATCAATCAATGGTCTGAGATAGATGTCTATATTTTTTGTAGGAGTTTTCAGACCAGGAATCAATAAGGACAGAAACAAATTCTCTCGCTTCATGCACATGCTTAGAGGAAGGTTGTATGGTGTCACAAACACTGGCCAGCTGGAGTAGGAAGCCACTGAACCTCCAAATGGATTGAATCCGTCAGTGCACAAACCAAGCCTCACATTACGCGACTCCCTTGAGAAGATAGGATGAGCATGGTTGAAATGAGTCCAAGCTTCGCCATCTGTAGGATGAGTCATAATATCCTCATCCCGACGTACTCTTTTTACGTGCCACCTCATATGTCGAGCTGTCTTTGAAGACATATACATCCATTGCAGTCTGGGTGTAAGGGGAAAATATCGCAATGACGCATAAGGTATATCCTTTCCCCTAGAATTGGCCCCTCTTTTAGGTTTAAACCTATCATGATGGCAAACTGAACACGATACCTTATCTGCATCCTCTTTGTCATACAATATACAATGATTAGGACATGAATCTATTTTCACATATCCAAGTCCTAAATCATTGACCATCTTCTTGGCACGATAAAAATTTGGAGGTAGCTTCTCCTCTCGAGGTAACATGCTCTTGATGATGAGGAGGAGACGATCAAAGCAATTCTCACTTATATGACATTCAGATTTCAAGTTCAGCAACAGTGACACCGCTGACAACCAAGTGTGTTTTTTGACAACCATCCTACAATGGCTCATCATCATCCTTAAGTAATTGATAGAATCTTTCGGCTCCCTTGTTCGGCACGTCTTCAGCATATACAGGATCCACATGTACAATGAATGTCGGACCAGCAGCATCTACAACCATATCCATATACGTACTTGTGCCTTCCACATTACTAGGCTCGTGCGACCATAGCTCCTCACCATGACATGTCCAATTCATATAACCTTCAACAAACCCTTTTCTGTATAAATGGCGTTGAACCTCCCATGGTGAATTCCACTTCAAATTTTTACAAATCATACAAGGACATTGGATGCAACCTTCGCTGTCTACTGCAGCATTTGGATTCGCCAATGCAAACTGAATGAAAGTTTCAACTCTGACCCTAAACTCCACAGACATCACATGATCAACTATTCTACGATACATCCATGAACGTTTGAAGCCATATTTTCTTGTGCCCAACCAATATTAACAGACAAATAAGTTAAAATTCAAACTCACACATCCTTCGACGCAACCGAATAAATAGGAAGGATATATTATTTAGATTATCACTTTTTACCCATCTGTGATATTTGATCGCACTCAGATGGCCATTTACTATGTGTTTGTATAATTTGTTGAAAATTTCGGTAGCATCTCCCCACACCTCTCCGATAATCAAAAATATTTATAGATTAAGATATTTTCTTAAATACTTACTAATAGTAGTTAAGTAAATATTCTAAATCAATAAGGTATATCAGACAGGAGTGAGTAGACGCACCCGAATTTTCAACAAATAATACAAACACATAGTAAATGACCACTTAACTGCGATCAAACATTCACAGACTGTCCAAAACGGGACAATTCAAGACTTTGAGTAAGATATACACGTTCTCATCATTGAAAATAAGACTCGTGCACATCAATCTCAAAGTCTTGAACGGGAAGGTTCATTGACACGAGCTTAACACGCTCTCGTGAGGTGTGTGCAGTGATAAATTGCTATACATGTATAGATCAAATTTAAAAACCACATAAATATGAAAGAAAAGTGAAAACAAAATATTACATGTGAACAAGTGCAATATTAAACCAAATTCACACATACATGTAAATGAATTACATGAAAGTAAGAACTGTAATACTAATCAAGAAAAAAAATTCGTATTAAAAAAATTTCTTGCAAGGCGTTGAACAACTTCAAAGAAAAAAAAAAGGGTGCACTGTGTGATGGTCCACACCGTTCAAGCCCGTTAACCCAATAACGTGCCCGACACGACACCGCCTTCCGCGATCTGGCCGAAGCCTCGCAAGGGATATCAACTACACGTGTCCGTGAGAATACAAAAGAACGTGCTGAACACATAAAAGCTTTCATTGCTAATATATATCCACATGAAATGTACATATTCAGTTCCATACAAAGCCATAATAAAGTACAATAGCCCGGGACAAACCCCCCAAGGCTCCACAAGTAATAACGATCTGCTGGTGGCGAGGGCCCGACTCCACTACGACGCTGACCCGAACTAGAGGAAGGACGCGAGTCCTCCTGCTCTCCTTCACTTGGAAGAAGAAGGGGTGAGCCTCACAAGTCATTGGATCAGTAGGGTAACTCCCCCAAAGCCATAAAACACAGTTTATAGCAAAGCTGTAAAGCATTTAAAGAATGTAAACACCTATTCATGATGCTACAGCTGAAAGTAAGTAGACAACAAACCACACACGAGTGCACAAGCCACAGAAGGGCATGCCGCACACGAGTCACGTGCACTGGTTCACGACACCAGCCACAGACCCAGACAAAGGACACAAGTACACCTCTCAGCCTCGCAGCCAAGGGCGAAAGGCCCAGTTGCCGCTCCACCTCAACAAGTCAAGAAACGTGGAGACAACAAACCACCACACCTGTGGACTACACTGCCGCAGGCCCAAGCCTGACACCTTTAGGGGATCCGACCGAGAACCCTAAAGTGAGGCACTGGAAACCGGACTAGCTGGGGACCAGTACGTTTACTGGTGTCTGTCCCCCAACCAAGAGTGCACTACAAACGGCCGCACACCCACAAACACGAGCCGCTGTCCCTTGCTGTCTTTCCCTCAGTCGGACGTACAACTCAACACAGGAGTGAGAGTGTCCAGAAAGATGACTCAACCCTGACGGTACTCTCGTATCGGGACAAACCCTGAGCATCCGGTGCTAGGGTAACCGACTAGAGAGGCAACTGCGGAAGGTGTGACTCCCAACTTGCTATGCACGTAAACCCACGCAAAATACCTCGATAGCGATCCTCACGTAGGTCAGCATGACCACACAGACCCTACATTGCCTTGGGAACACCGCCCAAGCAACGTAGGTCGGAAACCAGACAAACTGGCCAAGAACTCCCAAAGCTCGGGTGGCCACTTATTAAAACGCGTCCAACACAGTGGACATTTCCATAACACACATTGAATTGCGTCCAACATGGCAGACGCGTTCACATGAACGCGTCGGCTGTCTTGGCCGCCTTTCAACCATCGGTTTCACAACCTATAACCTGCTCCGGAACACCTAACACAGTCCCTTAAGCTTGTAAGCAGTAAATAACAGTATTAAGAGACTCCTACTCATGCTTTCTACCCTCATTCGTACAATTTCCATACGGAAACCCAACCTAACACATGCTCATTCCAAACACCTGAACTCAGAGTAGAAACTGAGGTAGAATTCCCCTACCGAAGTGAGAAACGCAATCCCAACGATAGCCCTACGTCCTCCGCACTCTGAAGCTCGTCACCGCGCCGGAAGTACGCCGAACGACCGTCAAACGGGCGAGATCTCCCCAAAATTGCCACCAAAACCCCACAGCAACCCCCCTGCAGCTGAGCAGTGCGAAGGCTCTGCTCGGCCACGGTGGAAGGCTGTCATAACATAATCGAATCGCGGCGGGCTTTCCGGCCGCGTTAAGAAATGCGTCCGACCTATTTGCCGCATTTAAAAGACGCCACCCCTGCATGCACCACGCGGTACGCATGCAGCGCCGCTTACGTGAAGGCGGTACGGAAACACGTCGCTAACGCGGGACGTGACACAACTTCAAAACGCGCCGACTCTGGCGGCTACGTTAACCCATGAGAATCACGTCCTCCTGTCTGGACGCGTTCTCAGTGAGCCTCCCAGAAGCTGTTTTGGGCAAGGATGCCCAAACCCCACATCTTCCTGCCTGAACCAGAATACTTGTAAAAGACTTACAGACCTCCAAATCTGACAATAGGCCACACACTGGCCCCCCAAACCCAGTAAACCACGATCCGAACATTCTGGATATTACATTACTAACACCTACAAAGAATTTCATCCTTGAAATTAAAGAAATAATAATGCAGAACAAATATAACATATACAACTAACACCTAAAAAGAACAATGCTTACTCAAACAAATATGGATATATCTTGAACATCTCATCGGCTAATTCCCAAGTGTCTTCGCCACCCTGCCTGTTCTGCCACCGAATCCTTACCAGCTCAATGTCTTTATTCTGCAATTTCAGTGTCCGTCTACCTGTGATAATAACGGATACTCTGGCATGAAAATGTCTGGCATCAAATCATTTCGGGTGAAACTCACAATCTGGGAAGGATCTCAGATATACCTCCTCAACATTGATACATGGAACACATCATGAGCATCCGTAAAGTCGGACGGAAGCTCCAACCTGTAAGCGGTTTCCCCGATCCTTTCCAAGATTTGAAACGGACCCATGAACCTGGGACTCAACTTGCCTCTTTTACTGAATCTTTGAACACCTTTTGTTGGAGAAACCCTAAAAAACACATAGTCTCCTACCTCTTTTTTTTTTGCCCGAATGAAAATATAAAAACATAAAGAACAAATGCACATGGATAAGGCACTACGCAGAACTGGAAATGGAGCAAACAATTCTAGATTACAGCAATTACTACATGGAAAGCACAAAATCTTCAAAACTTCGAAGTAAACATGTCCATAAGGGGCCTACGTCGAGTATCCGCATAACTCTTTTGCCTGCTTTGAGCTGTCTGCAGTTTCTCTTTAATGAATTTCACCATTTCAGCACATTGTTGCACTAACTCTTGTCCCATTACATGCCTTTCACCCACTTCATGCCAGTTTAATGGAGTCCTACAAGGTCTCCCATAAAGCGCTTCATACGGTGCCATGCCGATGCTTGTGTGGTAACTATTGTTGTAGGCAAATTCAACCATGCCAAGATGTTGCTCCCATCTGCCTCCCCAAACCAAACAACATGCCCGAAGCATATCTTCAATAGTTTGAATTGTCCTCTCCGTCTGCCCATTAGTTTGGGGATGATAAGCTGAACTATACTTCAATTGGGTGCCTATAACCCTTTGCAAACTCCTCTAAAAATCGGATGTGAACCGAGGATCCCTGTCGGAAACAATTGTAACCGTACACCATGTAAAGGTATAATCCTCTCTACATACAACTTCGCCAAATGGTCTACCATCCATGACATGCTAACTGCCACAACCGGCACACCTTTGTCAACCTGTCAACAAAAACCCAAATGCCATTATGACCCGTAGCTGTCCTGTGCAGACCGGCAACAAAATCCATGGAAATGTCATCCCATTTCCATTGTGGTATTGGAAAAGGTTGCAATAAACCACCCGACCTTTGATGCTCTGCCTAGACTTGCTGACATACAACACACCTTGCTACAAACTCCACTATCTCCCTTTTCATACTTGGCCACCAAAGTATCTTTTCAAATCTTGATACATTTTGGTGCTTCCTGGATGTATAGTATACCTGGACCGATGAGCTTCTTCCAACACTTTTTGCTTTACACCTGATTCATTTGGAACATATAACCGGTGCCGGAATCGAACCACACAATTATCATCTATGGTAACATCTTCCATTTTCACAATCTCTGCCAGGCTCTCATCTATTTTCTGTGCCTCTATCACAAGCCAATACAATGATGGCTCAATTGTGCTATTGGCTAATACAGCTCTTCGTTGATTGCTTGGAACAGTTAAAGAACTTTCTGCCACGTTTTCATATAATTTCCATTCCCTCATCATCAAATGACTCATAACAACCTTCCTGCTTAAAGCATCCGCCACCACATTTGCCTTCCCTGTGTGGTATGCTAAGCTAAAGTCGTAATCCTTGAGATATTCCATCCATCTCTGCTGCCTTAAATTCAAATTCTTCTGCGAGAAAATATACTTCAAACTCTTGTGATCCGTGAATATCTTAAATCATTCTCCATATAGGTAATTTCGCCATATTTTGAATGCAAACACTACTACGGCCAATTCAAGATCATGGGTGGGGTAATTCTCTTCATGCCGCTTCAATTTCCGGGACGCATATGCCACTACCTTCCCATATTGCATAAGTACTGCCCCAAGCCCTCTTTTGGATGCATCAGTGTATATCACAAACCCACCTTGGCCCGACGGTAACACAAGAATCGGTGCTGAAGTGAGCCGCTTCTTCAACTCCATAAAGCTTCGCCTATAGTCGGATGACCATACAAATGGTACCCCCCTTTTCTAAGCTTCGTCAATGGTGCTGCAACCTTAGAGAAGTCCTGGATAAACCGCCTATATACCCTGCCATGCCAAGGAAACTCCGAATTTCTGGTACTGTCTTTGGCTCCTCCATCTCATAACCGCTTCTACCTTTGCTGGGTCCACTGCAACACCCTCACCTGAGATAACATGTCCCAGAATTGTATTTCTTTCAACCAGAATCACACTTACTAAACTTGGCATATAATTGATGCTCCCTCAATGTCTGCAATGTGGTCCTCAAATGAGCTGCATGGTCTTCCTCTGAAGCTAAATATACTAGAATATCATCTATAAACACCACAATAAATCGGTCCAGATATGGATGGAAGATTCTATTCATCAAGTTCATGAATGCTGCCGGTGCATTGGTTAGCCCAAATGGCATAACCACAAACTCATAATGGCCATACCTTGTTCTAAATGTTGTCTTGTCAATATCCTCCTCCCGAATTCTCAACTGATGATACCCTGATCTCAAATCTATCTTGGAGAACACCCTTGCTGATTGCAACTGATCAAATAAATCATCTATGCGTGGGAGCGGATACCTGTTCTTTATGGTGATTTGATTCAATTGGCGGTAGTCTATACACATTCTCATGCTACCATCCTTCTTTCTTACAAATAAAACTGGTGCTCCCCATGGTGAATGGCTTGGCCGAATAAATCCCTTTTCAAATAATTCTTGTAGTTGCTTCTTTAGTTCCTTTAATTCTGCAGGTGCCATCCTGTATGGCGCTTTGGAAATGGGTAAACTTCCTGGCTGCAACTCAACGGTGAAGTCCACTTCCCGGTGCGGTGCCAAACCTGGAAGCTCCTCCGGGAACACATCCACAAAATCTCTAACCACCGGTACCTTATCCACTGTCTTCCCTACCTCAACTAAACTAACAGATGCCAAATAGGCTACACACCATGCATTAATCAATTTCCTAGCCTTAAGGGTAGAAATGATAAATTTTGGGGTGTAGAACGACATACCTTGAAATTCGAACACATCCCCTCCTGGATAGCTGAATCTCACTCTCTTCTTTTTGCAATCCACAACTGCCCCATACGCTTCTAGCCAATCCATGCCAAGTATCATATCATACTCTTTCAATTGTAATGCATACAATCTGGCCGGCAATTGATTACCTTGTACCAAAATGGGAACTTCATCCAAGTAACACGTGGTAAGCATGAAATCCTCAGATGGTACCTCCACCACAAGCTCACACTGCCTTTCCTCAAATGAATGCACCATACTATCAAGGAAATCTTCGAAAATGAAGGAATGCGATGCACCCGGATCTATCAATGTTCTAGCTGAAAATTCAAAAAGTGGAACAATATCTTCAATCAGATTTGAAGCCTCTGCTTGAGCCCTTGTGATCTCCATCACACGTCCTCATCCTCCTCCCCTCTGGTAGGGTGTGCCTCTACCCCGCTCTACTGGAGGTTGCTGTTGTTGTTGTGGTGGTGCTCCTCCTCTTCTTGGATATGGGCAATTCCTTGCCAAATGCCCCAATTGATTGTAATTGTAACACCGAGTTTCAGCAAGTGACCTCGTTGTACTTTGCTGAGATGCTTCCACTTCCGGCTTGTAACCTCGCCCTTGCTGAAATCCTTGCTGTTTGCCACCTCCCTGGCCTTTGAATACCTTCTTTATCTTGTTACCCCATTTGCTGAAACTTGATGAGGAAGCTCCCCCCGAAGGTGCTTTACCCTTGCTAACACCCGTCGATTGTTGTGGAAGCCAAAAACTGCCACCACTCGAGCTTGACCTGCTAGATTGCCGGGTTTGCACAGTCCTTTCAAGGATTGCTGCCCTCTGTGCCACCTCTTCCACTGTACTACACATCAAAGGTCTAATGACATCTTGCAACTCCGGCCTCAATCCCCGGATGAAGTATTCAACCATCATTGCATTGTTGGTCATCACATACAACGCATATCGACTCAAGGCCATGAACCGCATTTGGTACTCCAACACAGACAAGTTCCCTTGCTGAAATGTTCTAAATTGTTCCCTCTTTTCTTGCTGAATTTGAACTGGAAAGAAAGTGTTGTTGAATACCTCCAAAAACTCGGCCCAAGTGATAGCATCTTCCGCTTTACCTATAAACACCGTCTGCATTTTGAGCCTCCACCACTCTTGTGCAAATGCCCTCAATTGATATGTTGCTAATAACACTCTATCTTCTGGAGGACACCTCATTATAGTGAACACCCGCTCTATCTCATGTATCCAATGCTCTGCAGTGTCGGGGTTCGGACCTCCAGAGTATGTGGGTGGCTGCAAACGCAGAAACCTCTCTACTAACTGTGTAGAGTCCTCCACTACGGTTGGCCTCACTAGTACCACTGGAGGTAAAGGTCCTATAGGAGGTACCTCTACTCCATAAGGTGGAACTAGTGGTGCTGATGCTGCCTCCCCTGCCATAGGTACGACTGGCTGGACTGGCGGCTGCTGGTCCAACCGAGTCCGAATCTGCGTGATGCTATCCCACAACCTCTCAATCATTTGCTGCGTGATCTCCCCAGACTCATCATCATCACCTCCACCTCCCCATTCTCTTCGGTCAGCTATTTATAGCCTCTGCACACATAAATTTCATACACACATATACAAATATATCATTACCTAAACATGGCCAACTACCAGCAGAAGACCATTGTAAGGAACACACTATGTACAATTCCTATTCCTTCATATTAACATGGACTTTTGCTCTGATACCAATTTGTGACGGTCCACGCCGTTCAGGCCCGTTAACCCAATAACGTGCCCGACACGACATCGCCTCCCGCGACTGGGCCGAAGCCTCGCAAGGGATATCAACTACACGTGTTCGTGAGAATACAAAAGAACGTGCTGAACACATAAAAGATTTCATTACTCATATATATCCACATGAAATGTACATATTCAGTTCCATACAAAGCCATAATAAAGTACAACAGCTCGGGACAAACCCCCAAGGGCTCCACAAGTAAGAACGATTTCTCTGCTGGTGGCAAGAGCCCGACTCCACTACGACGCTGACCTAAACTAGAGGAAGGACGCGAGTCCTCCTGCTCTCCTTCACCTGGAAGAAGAAGGGGTGAGCCTCACAAGTCATTGGCTCAGTAGGGTAACTCCCCCAAAGCCGTAAAACACAGTTTATAGCAAAGCTGTAAAGTATTTAAAGAATGTAAACACCTATTCATGATGCTACAACTGAAAGTAAGTAAACAGCAAACCACACACGAGTGCACAAGCCACAGAAGGGTACGCCGCACATGAGTCACATGCACTGGTTCGTGACACCAGCCACAGACCCAGACAAAGGACATAAGTACACCTCTCAGCCTCACAGCCAAGGGCAAAGGCCCAGTTGCCGCTCCACCTCAACAGGTTGAAATGTGGAGACAACAAACCACCACACCTGTGGACTACACTGCCGCAGGCCCAAGCCTTACACCTTTAGGGGCTCCGGCCGAGAACCCTAAAGTGAGGCATTGGAAACCGGACTAGCTTGGGACCAGTACGTCTACCGATGTCCATCCCCCAACCAAGAGCGCGCTACAAACGACCGCACACCCACAAACATGATTCGCTGTCCCTTGCCATCTTTCCCTCATCCAGACGTACACTGTGCGTTATGGAAATGTCCACTGTGTTGGACGCATTTTAATAAGTGGCCATCTGGGCTCTGCGAGTTCTTGGCCAATTTGTCCGGTTTCCGACCTACGTTGCTTGGGTGGTGTTCCCAAGGCAATGTAGGGTCTGTGTGGGTCATGCTGACCTATGTGATGATCGCTATCGAGGTATTTTGCGTGGGTTTACGTGCATAGCAAGTTCAGAGTCACGCCTTCCGTAGTTGCCTCTCTAGTCGGTTACCCTAGCACCGGGTGCTCAGGGTTTGTCCCGGTACGAGAGTACTGTCAGGATTGAGTCGTCTTCCTGGACACGCTCACTCCTGTGTGGAGTTGTACGTCCGGCTGAGGGAAAGATGGCAAGGGACAGCGGCTCGTGTTTGTGGGTGTGCGGCCGTTTGTAGAGAGCTCTTGGTTGGGGGATGGACACCGGTAGACGTACTGGTCTCCAGCTAGTCCGGTTTCCAGTGCCTCACTTTAGGGTTCTCGGCAGGAGCCCCTAAAAGTGTCAGGCTTGGGCCTGCGGCAATGTAGTCCGCAGGTGTGGTGGTTTGTTGTCTCCATGTTTCTTGACCTGTTGAGGTGGAGCGGCAGCTGGGCCTTTCGCCCTTGGCTGCGAGGCTGAGAGGTGTACTTGTGTCCTTTGTCCGGGTCTATGGCTGGTGTCACGAACCAGTGCACGTGACTCGTGTGCGGCGTACCCTTCTGTGGCTTGGCACTCATGTGTGGTTTGCTGTTTACTTACTTTCAGCTGTAGCATAATGAATAGGTGTTTAATTCTTTAATTCCTTAATACTTTACAGCTTCGCTATAACTGTGTTTTACAGCTTTGGGGGAGTTACCATACTGAGCCAATGACTTATGAGGCTCACCTCTTCTTCTTCTAGGTGAAGGAGAGCAGGAGGACTCGCGTCCTTCCTCTAGTTCGGGTCAGCGTCGTAGTGGAGTCGGGCCCTTGCCACCAGCAGAGTAATCGTTCTTACTTGTGGAGCCTTGGGGGGTTTGTCCCGGGCTATTGTACTTTATTATGGCTTTGTATGGAACTGAATATGTACATTTCATGTGGATATATATGAGCAATGAAAGCTTTTATGTGTTCAGCACGTTCTTTTGTATTCTCATAGACACGTGTAGTTGATATCCCTTGCGAGGCTTCGGCCCGATTGCAGGAGTGAGGGTGTCCAGGAAGACGACTCAACCCTGACGGTACTCTCGTACCGGGACAAACCCTGAGCACCCGGTGCTAGGGTAATCGACTAGAGAGGCAACTACGGAAGGCGTGACTCCCAACTTGCTATGCACGTAAACCCACACAAAATACCTCGATAGCGATCCTCACGTAGGTCATCATGACCCACACAGACCCTACATTGCCTTGGGAACACTGCCCAAGCAACGTAGGTCGGAAATCGAACAAACTGGCCAAGAACTCCCAGAGCTCGGGTGGCCACTTATTAAAACGCATCCAACATAGTGGACATTTCCATAACACACATTGAATCGCGTCCAACATGGCAGACGCGTTCACATAAATGCGTCAGCTGTCTTGGCCGCCTTTCAACCATCAGTTTCACAACCTATAACCTGCTCCGGAACACCCCACACAGTCCCTTAAGCATGTAAAGCAGTAAATAACAGTATTAAGAGACTCCTACTCATGCTTTCTACCCTCATTCATACAATTTTCATACGAAAAACCCCAACTTAACACATGCTCATTCCAAACACTTGAACTCAGAGTAGAAACTGAGGTAGAATTCCCCTACCGAAGCGAGAAACGCAATCCCAATGATAGCCCCGCGTCCTCCGTGCTCCAAAGCTCGTCACCGCACCAGAAGTTCGCCGAACAGCCGTCAAACAGGCGAGATCTCCCCAAAATCGCCACCAAAACCCCACAGCGACCCCCTTGTAGCTGAGTAGTGCGAAGGCTCTGCTCGGCCAGGGGTGGAAGGCTGTCATAACATAAATCGAACCGCGGCGGGCTTTTCCGCCGCGTTAAGAAACGCGTCCGACCTATTTGCCGCATTTAAAAGACGCCGCCCCTGCATGCGCCACGCGGCGCGCATGCAGCGCCGCTTACGTGAAGGTGGTACGGAAACGCGTCGCTAATGCGGGACGCGACACAACTTCAAAACGCGCCGACTCTGGCGGCCGCATTAACCCATGAGAATCACGTCCTCCTGTCTGGACGCGTTCTCAGTGAGCCTCCTAGAAGCTATTTTGGGCAAGGATGCCCAAACCCCACAGCTTCATGCCTGAACTAGAATACCTGTAAAAGACTTACAGACCTCCAAAATCTCACAATAGGCCATACACTGGCCCCCCAAACCCGGTAAACCACGATTCGAACATTCTAGATATTACACACTGGCCCTGTGTTCCTTAATTTTACCTACTTACACGGCAACCAGTAGCTGACAGGAAAGATTTGGGGAGTCAGGTTCGGAGAAATGAGAGGGACTGCCTACTTGCCCATGGGGCTGCTGCGAACCTTCACGAACGCCTATTCACACTCAGTGACTCCTTACAGATGCATGTTTGACAAACATGCACAGAAGTCACGAATGTGAATAGGTGTTCGTGAAGGTTCGCAGCGGCCTCATGGGCAAGTAGGCAGCCCCTCTCCATTTCTCCGAACCTGACTCCCCCAGATCTTTTCCTGTCAGCTACTGGTTACCGTGCAAGTAGGTGAAATTCAGGAACACAGGGCCAGTGCACCTTTTTTTTTTTTATTTTCCTTTGAAGTTGTTCAACACCTTGCAAGAAATATTACATATAAACAAGAACAATACTAAACAAATACATTAAAATAAGAAGTGTAATACTAAACATTAACAGAAAGTGAACAATTAACGTAAACTAAACTAATGTCTAGAAGGAAGAGTTTGTACTAATTTTTTCCCTAAACTGGGTACCTCAATTCCATGCTTGGTTGAGTAACTTTATTTCCAAGACCCTAGCCAGTAAATTGAATTCAGGTCCAAAAAATCAACTTAGTTTCTATTTTCTTTTGTTTCTTCTATTGATTTCTTCTTAAGACTAATATAAATCTATTAAATACGTGTTGTTGAAATTGTGGCCCCCACTTTTTTTTTCATCCACATCGACTGGTGGCAATTTATTGAATTTGTCTTTCATTTAATTTTTTGTGTTCAGGCGTATGGTATATGTTATCTATGTTGTTTATAGAGAATTTTCTTTTCTATTTTTTTACAATTTTATTTTCTTGATTGCAAAATTTTATTTCTGTTATATATCTTCTTTTCAGATACTTCTTTCACATATCTTGGAACTTTCCTATTGGGTTGGGGAACACATATTTGTTGTTGTTTTTTATATTTTTAGAAGCTTTAATGATGTATATTGCTTATAGTTTTTTATCTATATTTCTAATTTGTAACTCATTTCCTTTTTTTTTTCCTTGACCTGGCTACTTTACCTATTAGATTGAAATATGTATCTAAACTTCTAATCTGGGTGTGATATATATTGACCATACTTTGGTATATTAAATGTAAAATAGGAATTGTATTCTATAATTTCTATTCAACAAAAGCCCTAGATTTAATATAATTTTAATTTTCTCATTAATCAATATATTAAACATATTGTGTCACTTAAACAAAAAAAAATACAATAACAAATGTGACAAATATTTTTCATGCCAGATTAATGGAAGTACTATTCATATCTATTTTTTCTTCAAAGAGGAAGTTAACCCAATGACATATCTGCAATATTTTCAATTTACCAGGGTATTTTTAACAATATCTTAGCAACCATAATGACACATTTGTAAATTTTCATGTAAGAATACTCTATAGATAAGAAACCCCTTTTTTTTTCTTCCATAAAATCTCCAGTAAGTTTCCCACACTTGGGATGACTAATGTCAAGTTTAATATTAGGATAGATTGGGAATAAAGTGAAAATATCTTCAATATTTTTTTTAAAAATCAATTTATTCTCAATCTATTCTAAATTAAAGCAGCAATGGAGTCATCAGATAGTGTGCCCTGGACTAGCCATGAACATGTGTGGAGGAAAAAGCATATCAAAATGTGCCATATGCAGAAAATAATTTATTCACAAGACCCCCCGACTGTTTACCCCCCCCCCCCACACCCCCTGCCCCCCCCCCCCCCCCCCCCCCCCCCCCCCCCCCCTCCTCGCACCCCCACACAGCCAACCCCCCCTCCCACCCCCACATTGCCACTGCCCCCCCTCCCCCACACCCCCAAACCCCCCCTCCCACCCCCACACACCCCCCCCCCCCCCACCCCCACACACAGACATTAGAGATATTAAGTGACCTAAAAATCAGAAAAAAAGAATTAAAAAACCTGTAAAATTTCTAAACATATATAATACCATAAACAATCTCTAATATTCCTACAAATAGCATAGAATGAAAGTTGATGTACTACTTGTGACGACCCTCATTATACCGGTACGGTTATACCAACCCACGTCGTTATAGCAATCATCACAGTGGACATTTACCCAAACGATACAAACAGCTGAGATACACGCGAATATACAACAGAGTAGCGGAAGTAAAAGACAACTGTCTTCATTCATTCATCATCCACATTAAACATACATGAAATTTGCAATTAACATTAAGAGCTAAAGTTCACATAATTTAAATTGCTAAAATTTAATACATGGATGTCCACAATAATGCCTTTTTCCCATGATAACTAAACAATATTCAAGTTCTTACATACTATGAAAACATAAAAGGGGTACACTGCTCCAACAATCTAAACTCCGCGCTCGGAGTCTGTCTCTACCGTCTCCTCCACGAGAGTCTCGTCACCGTCTATACCTGTACGCCGAAGCAAGAAGTGAGTCTTAAAGACTCAGCAAGCAACACTACTCATACATACACGTATAAGTCATAGCGTTTCTACATGCACATTCACAAATTTCAACATATGGCATGCTAGTCATTTGAAAGTTGCAACCTATCATAAAAGTTCTACAATTTAATACATGGATCATGCTTTCAGATTTCTAAGAATAAAACTTACCTATCACATGCTCTCTATTCAATTTACTCGTGGAATTTTGCCTTTAAAGAACCAAGACATGAGAGCTACCAACATGAACACTGTGCATATATGAAGGGAAAACACAACTAGCATGGATTTTACATGTTCCTAAGCACATACATAGACATTTTCACATGCTTTAAGTTGCTGGTTTCACATGGTTTAATGGCTGTAAACCTACACATGAGAGCTACAATGTTGTTTAAAACATACCATGTGAACACCAATCATGCCATTTTGTACACGTGCTCATCAATTATCCCTAACATGGATTCTAGACATTTTCGCACATATAAACATGATGATAACAACATGAAATTACTGATTTCACATGGTTTCAGATTTGTCTCACATGGATTTCAATGTCATATTCTCACATTTTTAGTTTCACATTTTCTTTACACAAGTTTCCAATTCACATGGTTGCACTTTGCACATACACATTTCACATTGTTCACTTACACATTAACACATGAACACATACACATTACACATTACACATTCACATTTTAGGTGCCGTGACACATAGTCCAAACCACCAAAGAAGACATATACACATCACATTACACATAGACGCCATCTAGGCATTACAATGGAGACTCTTGGACTGCGCAGACCGGGAGAACAAGTCTCCACCCTAACCAGTGGTACTTGTCCACCTCTAGGATTTCCCCCTAATGCCCTTAGGGTCACTTACACATTGAACTTTCTCAGGGGACTTTTCCCTGATACAGTTCCACTGCCCTCTACGGAAGCAGTGTCACATTGGCACAGTTACACATTTACACATTTTACCGATTTTACACATGGTTTTACCATATCACTTTTCATCCCATTCACTTTCTCACTCACATGCATATCTCTGTTTCCTGACATGACACTACAGATTTCAGGAGTTTAACACACAGTAATTCACCAATCAGGTTGGGTTTAAAATATCTAATCACTTTACGATGACATGCATAATTTTTACATTTCACATGAAAAAGTGCATAACTCCTTATATACTGGTCCAAATGACTTGGAAATTTAACCACATGCTATTTTCGGGTTCAAGATCATACCTTCAAATTTTCAGATTTTTCTGAGCTAAATAGAATTTACAGAAAATCAAATACCTATTTAGCATGCCATTCATAATTTAAGTTGACATAGAGTTTAACACCATCATACATTTTTGCCACTTACTGTCTGAACCCTAACATGCCCATAATCATAGAATTTCTTCAGAGTTTTCTGAGCAACATACCATTTTCTCAAGTTTTATAACCCTACACATGCTTTTCTAAATTCAATTTCAGAAAGCGTAATAATTCAGATAAGCATGGAGAATTTTCCAAAATTTCCGAACAGAGACTAACTATTATATGCATGATCTGAAAATACAGAATTACCCTAAATCATACAACCATAGATCGATCACAACAATTCTTTCTTGCATGCCTTTTTATTTACCGAACCGAAATTAATAGCAATTTATAAAGCATGGACAATTTATCAAATTTGAGTACACATATACTGATCCACTAACTTCATGATCTGACAAAACTTAGGGCACTCAGACTAGTCCTAATCATAAAACATGGATTGGCAAGATCACCAACAAATCATGCTTGAAATTTCATGGATAATAATCTCTAACATTCACCACCACACATCATGACTCATCCACACACCACATTTACCAGTATACATAGTGTATAGGGTTACCATATATCCTCATCAAGGAACCCATCGAAAATAGTAGTATAGAAGGAGAGAACAGGCTTCTGTTCTGTCCTGAAGAACTAGACGTCAAGCTCTGGCCGTCAAAAGGAGGTTAACGGCATGATCGCTTGCCGTTAAGTTCAAGTCTGTGCAAAACACAACCCGAGCTCTCAAGTTGGGGTGAATTTTGGGGTCAAGGACACGAAGAAAAATACATAAAAATGTTAAAACCATCCTAGACTCATACGGGAACCTTATGGTAGGGTCACTTGCCTCTAGAAAATTTCTCCAATGGATCTAAATGCTCGGAGAAGCTCTCCTTGGGCCGTCCCAAGAAGTGCAGAAATGTCCTCCAAGATCTCCTTCCTTCGGGCTCTTGGATGATCTCCACAGCAAAGAAATGTCGGGGAGGCCTTCCTCGATGATCCCTCTAGCCTCCAGTTGCAGTAGAACGCCGGACAAAGCTTCAGAAGTTCGGATTTTGGGCTGAAAAGATGGGGTTTTTTCACAGTACGAAATAGGGTTTTCTCCTCTTGTTTCTCTCTTGCAAAAGGGTGAAGAGAGGGGTTGGGGAGCAGATTCTGGTTTAGACATATGGGAGAGGCTTCTCTCCCACTCACAGGGTGACAAGATGGCTCTCAGAGCCGTTGGGGACAGCTCCCCAATGGGTGAGCTACCTTGTTTCCGGAATTTCTGGTTCTGCAACGCATGCAGGTCAGAGAAATCGGCGTCCACATCGTTAGACGCCAGGATTAGTGTTGGCGTCCGTGGGTGGACGCTGACACCTCATCGACGTCCTGATATTGACGCCAATCTGGCCTTCGGCCAGAACTCTAAAACATGCAGAAAACTATGCATGTCATGCATATATACATGCAATATGTATATGGTAGTGTATCCATACTATCACCATTCAATACATGCATTATTTACATCTAGTATAAACACATGCACACTAATTGTACTAATTAATACGTACGTAAATATGTATATACATACACAAGCACAATATACACACACAAATACAAATAATGAGATGGAAATTCGAGGCCTTACACTACTTGACATTAAAAAATACTAAGATTTCCAATGTCATACATAAAATTACATGTCTCACATCTAAATTACATGTCCAAGTTCTCTTCAATTTCAAAGAAACAATCAAATTACTTTAAAAATTGAGCATAAAATTCTGCAAAAAAAATTGAAACATTAGTAGTGGAGGGGATGAGAGGGACAGACAGAGGGAGGGCCGGAGGGGGGAGGGCAGGTGGGGGGATGAAGGAGAGACTATAGACAGAGGGAGGGCCGGAGGGGGGGAGGGCAGGTGGGGGGATGAGAAGGAGAGACAGACAGATAGAGGGAGGGCCGGAGGGGGGGAGGGAGGGGGGAATGAGAGGGATATACAGAGGGAGGGGGCCGGAGGGGGGGGGGAGGGTAGGTGGGGGGAGAAGCCGGAGGCTCCTCTGGCATGGAGGCACTAGTAGGGAGAGAGATAGAGAGATCTAGAGAGAGAGACAGAGGGACAAAGAGAGGTCAGAGGGGAAGCAACCAAGCCGTGGGGAGAGAGAGAGAGAAAAATCCAGAGAGACAGAGAAAGACAGAGAGACAGAGGGAGGGGGGAGGACAGTCGAAGCCTCCTCCGCCTCCGGCAACCGGCACCAGTTCCAGAGAGAGAGAGAGAGAGAGAGAGAGAGAGAGAGAGAGAGAGAGAGAGAGAGAGAGAGAGAGAGAGAGAGAGAGAGAGAGAGAGAGAGAGAGAGAGAGAGAGAGAGAGAGAGAGATTGATGGAGGGAGGGAGGGCTTACCCGAGGAGAAGATGACAATGTCACCGGGCATCAACGGCGGTGACAGTGGCGTCCGACGATGGCAGCGCACGGTGACGGCGTCCAGCGACGGTGACGCGAGAGAGAGAGAGAGAGAGAGAGAGAGAGAGAGAGAGAGAGAGAGAGAGAGAGAGAGAGAGAGAGAGAGAGAGAGAGAAGAGAGAGAGAGAGAGAGGAGAGATCGTAGTAGTACGGAGGAGAGAGAGAGAGTGCGAGAGGCAGAGTGAAATAGAGAGCAACATACAACTATAAATACCGAATAGCGACCGATAATATCAGTCTCTATTCGGTCTCTAAACACATCGACTATAGATCGAAAATTTTCGATCACTAATCGGTCACTAATTAGTGACGATGTGACTGAACATAATTGGCCACAAAATTTTCTTCCATACCTGGGAAAATGTGAAAATATGTAACTGAAATAAAATCGGTCACTAATCGGTGACTAATTAGTGACTGATTAGTGATCGAAAATATTCGGTCGCAAATGTTTCCTCCATTTTCTGAAAATGGAGAAATACAGTCACCGAAAGCTTAACGGTCACTGTTCGGTCACTAAATAGTGACTGATTAGTGACCAACTATAATCGGTCACTATAATATTTTTAGCGACTGAGTAGTTTCAGTCACAATTCGGTCACTAAATCTCGGTCACTATTTAGTGACCGAATTGCGACTGAAATTATCGGTCGCTATATCGGCCTCTAAATGCGCTTTTTCTTGTAGTGTAAATATGAAATTTCGTAGTTGGAGAAGAGGGAATATTTTTAAGTGTTTCGGAGACTTACAACATACAAATACTTCTCCATTTAGTCTCTAGCCAACCCTATGAACCCTTGGAGCTTGGAGGATGAGGAGGAGGAGCTCTTGGATGTGGAGATCTTGGAGAAGAAGACTAGGAACAAGGGATCTTCAAGGTTCTTCACAACTCTTGCCTTAGGATTCAAAGTGCTCAAAGGTAGACAATCTCTCAAGCAAAAATAAATTAAATTCGACCATGGGTAGACCATAATCCCATCTTCAAAAACCCAATGTTTTCCCCAAATCCTAACATGTCTACTAAGAGTATTTCATGCTCAAAGTTCTGTCAAGAACATGTACCCGACTTGACTTGTTCCTTTTAAATCCAAGTCCATGCTTGATTTCGTCCCATGAAACATTTATTGTACATGATACTTGAAGTCAGGGATCTAGTGATACTATTTTCCCCAATTTTTATCGAGTACTTTTTTTGAATTTAATCATTTTCCATCACTGTGTCAGATTTTAGGTTCATCAAGAAGAACTTGTTAAAGCATGACCATACCCTGTCAGAAATCTAATTACTCCTTATTGTTAATACCTCTACATGTCTAGTTTCATTTAAAACTAATTTCATGATTTTTCATCAAGTATACGAATTGTTATGAATTTATAGAGACCCCTGTGTCCAACCCTTGGTTGCATGGACCGCAGCCCAAGGGAACCTGTGCATCTTTCTGAGCTCGGGCCGAGACCCTGAGAACGCGACGACCCGATAGATCACGTTCTCAACCGGGTTGCGACAAGGCCTCACGTCACGTTCTTATCGCGACGGGACCCTGCATCGCGATCTTCTGATCAGGCCGATCTCGACTTGAACGCGCCACCCCGACACGTCGCGACGAGAACCTTGTCGTCGCGTCGGCGTCTCAACTGAACCGGATTGCGTCGGCTTGTCGGTCATGACCCGAACACGTCGGCCTGACCCGTCGTGACCAGATCATGGCCGTCATGTCGGCCTTTCCTACCGCGACCTAAACGTGACCCTGACCGACGTCGCGACCTGACCTTCTGTCCAGAAACCCTAATTTGCATGCAAACCATGTTAATCATGCCATTAAATCATTATTTAACCCCTGTAATACACTGTTATGAACAGTAACAATGTGTTAATGAATATTTTCTAATATTCACATGATTTTGTTAATTAAAAGATGTGTGCACAACACTCTCTTGCTAACTTGATTCTCTTACATATACACACCCTAAACATGAATTTTTGCCATGCAACCTTACTTAAATTACTCAATAATTTATCTGGTAATTAAGTGTAAATAATCATATAAATTTTACTATTATTTAAATGAACTTGTCTTCATTTTATTCGCTTGATTTGAATATCGTTATCGCGTCCCTCTGATGATCAGTTCATCTCCATATAAAATTTATCATGAATTATATATATATATATATATATATATATATATTGGTGATTAACAAAACCCTGTAAAATGCTTTCTAACAACTGTTTCTAAAACTTATCCACAGAAAATAAATCTAGCAAATTTGTAAGTTATCCTCACACATTGCTGTAAGTTCAAATGCATATGTTTTGTCTAAGTACACAACGATTTCCTTTATAGAAACAACGATTCGATCGCCATAATGATTCTGTAAGTCACGTAAAACAACGATTTCAGTCTCACAACGATTTCATAAGTGAAACAACGATTTCATAAGTAAAACAACGATTTCAGTCTCACAACGATTTCATAAGTGAAACAACGATTTCATAAGTAAAACAACGATTTCGGTCTCACAACGATTTCATAAGTGAAACAACGATTTCATAAGTAAAACAACGATTTCAGTCTCACAATGATTTGCTTTCACTTGAACGATTTGATCGCAACAACGATTTCGGTCTCACAACGATTTCATAAGTGAAACAATGATTTCATAAGTAAAACAATGATTTCGGTCTCAATGATTTCATAAGTAAAACAACGATTTTGGTCTCACAACGATTTCATAAGTGAAAGAACGATTTGATCGCAACAACGATTTGCTTTCACTTAAAGAACGATTTGATCACAACAACGATTTACTTTCACTTAAAGAACGAGTGATCGCAACAACGATTTGCTCTCACTTAAAGAACGATTTGATTGCAACAACGATTTGCTTTCACTTAAAGAACGATTCGATCGCAACAATGATTTTCTTTCACTTAAAGAATGATTTGACCGCAACAACAATTTTCTCAAAACAACGATTCACTTTTACTTAAACAACGATTTCTTCATGAAAACAACGATTTCATGATCGATTTCACTTAAACAATGATTTCCTTATCGATTTCATTAACACAATGATTTCATTATATAATAAATAGATTATGTTCACATCGACTGGTTTCAACATGGATTACGTTCTCACATGATTGAATCATCAATTTGATATCAATATCATTTCTATACTGAATGTTCTTCACTTTCAAGTAAATTTATAAAGCTCTTGAATAGTCTTGCTTTATCTTCTTATTTAAGAATCATTCCTTATAATATTTAAAAATGCATATGCTTAAAACTCTGTAGATTTCAAAAGCCTTCCTGCGCATCATACTGTATCCTAAGATCTTGATCATTTATTGTGGTAGTACAATATTTCCACATGATATATCCTTGCTTACTTCACGTGTCACATAAAGTCTTGCTTTGTGTGATGTCAGAGTAACCTTTCCTATTTGGTATATCTTCATACTGCACGACTACGAATGTTGACTGACAATTTAGATAAAGAGAAGTTGTCTAGGTGTCAGCATTTATTGTATGCAGGACTTTTGTAGTAAAGCACGTCAAAGATGGATCTGTCAACCTGTCAAAAGGATAGAAGATTCAGATAATCTTTCCCTGAAGGTGTAAGGATCAATCCAAGCATTAATGGCTGCAGGCTCACCTACTCCATGCTTCAGACCAGTCTCTCTAACGTGCATGAAGCTTTGAGACAACGGACATTTCAACGGCTACTACAACGGTCAAAATATTTCGCAGAAGATAAAAAGAAGACTGGTGACTCCATGGAATCTAGTTAGATCGTTTGAACTCTTGAATCTTCAAAAAGCTTGAAGTTCCAGTCACCTGAAAAAGAACAAGTGCCAGCTCGTCCATGCCAACCTTCCAAAGCTCTTAGCTCTCAGAGATCTCATTCCATTCCTTTTGAGAGCTAGCGTAGGTCTAAGAGAGAGAGTTCATTCAAGTTTATCTGGTGTCTCTCAGACTTCGCCTCCGATCAAGCATTGTCTATAAGCTTGGTCTTGGGGCCCTCCTCTTTCAACAAGATCTTTGTGGGGATTCCTCTTCGGGTGTGAAGAGAAGACCTATTGAATCAGGTGGTGTAATTCCTCTTCTGGTAGAGAAGAGAAGGCCAACTGTTTCTGGATATATAAGTGTCCATAAGAGGGACTGTACCCTTGTTTAGTGGAAACCCAAGTTGTTACTTGGGGACTGGACGTAGGACTCCTTAGGATAGGAGGTTCGAACCAGGATAAAAATCTCCTGTTGTTTGTGTGATTATTTTTGTGTCTTCATTATCACTAACTCTAACTATCGAACTTAGTGTTTTCTATTTAGTTTATTTTATTTACAGGAATTTCTACTAAAAGATTTTTTAAGCAATCCATTCACCCCCATCTAGGCTTGCTATCTGGGCAACAATCCCTCTGCCTTCGAGCACTCGAGGCAAGACGAGCAATGTTTCTATACACACTTTATCTTGGTTTGGATGACCTCTTCATTGGGAATACTCCTGACAGGACCAGGAACTCCTTGTCGAGGCCTCCGTAAGACTCCTTAGCTTTGGCGGACATCCATTGCCGACGAGTAGGTTGTACCATCAATACCTATTTTACCCCTAGGAATCAACATGATCCAACGGCCTTAGCTTGTTCTCTCTTACCTTGAGATCATGCCGGACCTCTGGCATGTGTTCGTAGCATGGCTATTGGGCGGTTGTGACTTCTACCGGACTGCCGGCACACGATCGTGTGTGTTGTGCAACAGTTACTATTTCTTGTTTAACGTCGAATTGTGAATGTGGCCTTCATTCTCATCTACTCTCTTTACACTCTCCTCTATTCACGATCTCTCTATACTCTCATCTATTCTTCAATTACTCTCATCTATTCTTGGTACTCTATTTGACCATCATTGACTGTCTAAGATAACAAACATAATCATGTCAGGCAACATCTTCTAGTCCTGGGAGGAGCGCCCGAAAGGCTATTTACGCGCCGGGGGGGGGGGGGGGGGGGTAATGATCAGGGTGTATGGCATAACACCAAGTGCCATACGATCAAGATTTAATTGAAGACAATCAATCCAAGTACTATGTTCTCGCGGTTGAAAGAATATCAACCAACGCACTATCGTGACTAGTGCACTTTTGTGCAACCATACATGCTATCGCGTTATATAGACAATCCGTTATCATACTTGTGTGCTATTTTCATGTGAAAGTACTATTATTCTCTTGCTATCGTGTGATATTTGATGATCAGTTCATCCCCATATAATTTCATGAATATTATATCTATTTTGGTGATTAACAAAACTTCAATAAAGTGTCATCTAACAAGTTTTCATGAAGCTTAGGCACATGAGGTAAATCAGGCGAAATCAAGAAAATGTAAGTATTTCTTACACTGTATGTAACGCCCCGACGCGGAATATCGGAGTGGGATTACAGTTATTAAATAGTACAGAACGAGAAATAAATAACAAACCATTGCATATCTGGATAACACCAAATAAACTTCCAATTTCATTAATGATCCATTAGTCATCATTACATTCACTAATAACTCATCAAGCTTCAAGAACTAACTATTACATCAATGTATTAGAGCCAAAACTAGGGCCCAGAGTACTTTATTCAAAATCAAACTATTACATTATGACTAACTGACTCACTAACTCATAACTATACTAATTGACTACTACTAAATAGCACTAGTTGCTGAAAAATGGTCACTCCTGAGTCTCCTCATCGGTCCCATCCTCGTGAGTGTGGTCATGATCCGACTCACCTGAAACACATTAAACAAATATGCTGGATGAGCGAATAACGCCCAGTAGGACTTAATATCTCATGAACACAAGCATGCTTTAAATAGTTAATATTTTAATGGCAGGCTAACTAGAGAGAATAGTCATGTAGATCATGTAACGATAATGAGAGAATAATAGCAACTGGCACAAGGAAAATAGCACAACGAGAATGATAATAGAATGGCCATGTAACGATATAACATGTAAATTGCACAACGTGCACTAGTAATGATGACAATTGTACTGGTATAGATAGCACTTTGATTGTCATAGATTAATCTTGATAGTATGCTGGCACTGGATACATGCCGTAACACATCCTTGATCAATTTAACTCCCATGGGTACTGGCACTTTTCGGGCGCTCCTCCCAGGACCTGATCGGGCCCCATTGCGCTAGCATTAGTCATTACCTTATCTTAGACAATCACAAGAATGGCCAATAGAGTACCAAGAAGAGATAAGAGAGTACTAGACGAGATAGATAAGAGCGTAGAGAGAACTGTAATCACGGGGATTGGCCCCCCCTAGACACGGACAAAAATACCAAATATGGTGGTGTGTGGATATGGATGTGTGTGATCGCCACCTAGTCGACTGCTCTATGAATAGAAGATAAACATGGCTAGTCTAACTAGGAAAAGGAGAGAGAAAGAGGGGCGGACCTGATGTCGCGGCGCCAGTAGAGGTCGCGATAGTACTGATAACGCGACGTCGAATACCGTCGCGTCTCCGTCGCGTCGTCGCCCGCCGCCGCGTTCTCTTGTTGCGGGAGTTGTTGAGTGTGGACCTTCCCGTCCCCGGTCGGCGGGAAGATGAGAGCTCCTCGTGGCATGAACGGTCGAATGCCTGCCAAAGAGGAAATAAACAAAGGAAGCCCTATTAGAATACTTAAAACGTAGTATCTACTCTAAAATGGAAAGAAATGATTGAAGCATGGAGGGAACGAACCTGGGGGGGTTTTAAACCCCTTTGGGTGTGGGAAAACGTGGGTGTGTGGAAATGTGCTATCTAAAAATAAACATAAAAATGCATGCGAGGAAAGAAGGAAAGAGGAGATGAGAGGAATGAGCCCCATTGGGGCGACTCCTTGGCGGTGATGTGGCTTGAAGGATCGTCCAAAGCTTCTGGAGGATGCTGGAGCCGCCCTCTTCACGTCCCGTACTCCATGGATGAAGAAATGATGGTTTCGGTGGAGAAGGGTGTGAAGGAAATTGGGGAGACGGGGTGCTGCGAGGTTAAGTATGGATGAGGAAGATTTCGGCAGCACTTCGGGGTAGGAATGAGGCTCTCCTCGTCCTTGAGGAGGGGCCTTTCTTTTATAGAGCTTGGAGAGAGAAAATGCCAATATTATCTCCTTAAAAAGGGGGGAAATTAAAATGGGAGATAATATCCATTAAAATTGCATGGGAAGAGTCCATAGGGTCCTTCCAAGAGTCCCTAGGGCCGAAATCTCGCCCCAAGGGTTGAGATAATCCCTAGGGATATGACTTGGTCAATGGGAGGATAAATAGGAGGTTGTTGCGGAGTTTGGCGCGCTCTGCTGCTGTCGCGGCGCATCGTGGCGTCGCGCTAGAGACGCGGCAGGTCTGGACGTCGCGACAGGGACCCCCACATGCACGTAAATCATGCATGGGCTGTCGCGGCGTCCATAGCCGTCGCGACAATAATCGCGGCGCTACGATATGTCGTGACTTGGAAATCGAATTATATTGTATTATTCAACCTATTATGTGAAGAATATGAGTTAAATGGATAAAGACTCTCCTAAAGTGATATTGGGCGGGATTTCAAGGCAATTTTAAAGTGTTGATGGGCTCAATCAAGGTTAATGATGGGCTCAAGGTGAGTGATCAATTAGGGGCTAACAAAGACTACATGAAATGTGGTTGTAAGGCCCTTGACTTTCACCTTGTTTATATGTATGTGCGTATAAGTGTATACTATTAATATATAGATTATTGTGTATAAGTATTATTTATATAAATGTAAAGAGTTAGTATTATTGAAATGTACATAGTGTATTCAAGTATATATATATATATATATATATATATATATATATATATATATATTTAAGTGTGTAGTGATATAAATTCTGCATAATTAAAGTGAGTTTTGTCGGCCAGTCGGCGCCCACATCGGCTGACGCTGACCAGGGGTAGGGCAATATTGATGGACGCCCATTTTGGATAGGCGACCATGGATATGGACGCCAATATCCCAGACCTGTTACGTTTTCAGATCCGGAAACGCCTCCGAAATTGAGCCTCTTGTTTTGGAAACCTTTCCCAATGGCTCTAAGACTTGCCCCTTTAACCTATCCGACCCCCAACCCTTTATAATACCCCGTTTTCGGCCAGATCCATCCCTTTGGCTCTTGGGTCAAAAACCTATCTTTTCTATGCAAAAACCCTAACTTGAACCTGAAAGATCCGGCTTCGGGAGGCTTCGTCTGGTGATCTACATCGACTGGTGTCAACCTTGAACATCCGGGAATGACTCCCACGCTGGTGTGCTGTGAAGATCAAAAGAAGATCCGAAGAAGGAGGGATTTGGAGACTCTTTGGCACAGGCCGAGGAGGGCTTCTCCGGCTTAAATCGTCATTTGTAGATTTTACAGAAGGCAAGTACCCATTCACATCAACTTACATGTGTCTAGTATGTCCCAGGAATTTCTCAGATTTTTCTCGTGTCCTGGAACCCCCCTTTCAAGTGATTTGTTGGCTTTCAGTCTGTTTTGTGCAGACAGGATATTAACGGCAAGATCCCTTGCGCTAATATCATGTGTGGCGGCATCATATAATGCCGTTAACCTATAGACGGCTACCCCATGCCGTCTAGTTCTTCAGACTGCAGCAATGTGCAAGTTTGTCCTTATAAAACTAATTTTCGAGTTTTTCCGCATGAGGATATACAGTAAAAATTTCATATAATATGTAAATATATATCTTTGGTTGTACTGTGAGTCATTGTGCATTTTTGGAATTTTTGCTAATTATTAGAATTCTTGGAATGTTCTACCAACAAAATTTTAATCTTGGAAAATGTGTTTATGAAATATGTGTAGAATTTAATTGCCATAAATTTTTGTACATTGTTCATAAGATCTGATGCATGATATAAAAATTTGAGCAATTTATAATATCTGTACAGTTTATTTAAATTTCTGAACCAAAAAATAGTTAATATGTCTACTCAATGTATAAAAGTTAAGAATTCTTGCGAGACTAGTTAAATTCCTAAAATTTGTGATAAAATTTGTACTATCAGTATTCATGCATGAAATAAATTGTGAATCCGAATAATGAAAATTTGTGTCAGTTTGGCTATTTTTACAGTTGATAACATCACTGTTAGAATTTTCAGAAAATATGTGTAACTCAGAAAAATACAAATTTTGGTATGCGTGATGGCTAAGCTGTGATGAATTTCTGGTTAAATTTATGTACTGAACAGATGATAGTAGCTATATAAACTTGCTTATTGTTAGATATTAATAATTAATACATGCTAATATGATTAATGTTTAATTCTGCAAAATTTCAGCATGATTAGAATTGTTGTAAAAATTTGATTAATACTGAAAAACAGTAGTACCATGCTAGGTAATACTGAAGAATGTGAATATGTGAACAAAGATGAATGTGTAATTATGTTGTATTTAGAAATGTGTGGAAATTGAGAAAAGAAAATGTAATGTGCCAATGGGTGACACTGCTACCTTAGGGGGCTGTGAAACTGTACTGTGGTAAAGTCCCCATGGGAAAGTTCAAAGTGTGTGATGTCCCATGGGCATTGGATTAAATCCTGGAGGCGAACAAATATCGCTGGTTAGGGTGGAGAGTGCTTCTCCTGGTTCTGCGCAGTAACTAAGATTAATCACTGGAATGCCTAGGTGATTGATATGTGATGTGATTAGTGTGTGTCCTTCTAAAGTGGTTTGGGCTATGTGTCACAGCATTAAGTGAAAGTGAAATTGTGTTTAAGTGAAAGAAAATGTGTAAATTGTGAACATGTGTAAGTGAATATGTGTTCATCAAATTCTTATGAAAGCATGCAAAAATGATAAGTTTCTTGTGAATGTGACATGATAGTAGTAAAACAGCGAGCTTTTCTCTAAAATAAATATGTTAACTATGTGAAAACTTATCTTAGAATTCATGTTAAATTAGTTGTTATGAAATGTGTAAATATTGTGTAAAATGATCAACATGTGGCTTATGAATGATTGAATGAAATCAGTTTAGCATAATGAAAAGTGTGGAAAGCATGTGATAGGATTAGTTTATTGTGTATAAAACTCAATCCCATGCGTAAAATGTGTAGAAATCATGAATAGGCTTCTATTTGAAAAATTGTCACTTCCATGCATTATGTGTAAATGATGTAGCATAAGGTTATGGAGATTACTTGATGCATGTATGTTTAGTGTGCTGGTGTTACTTGTTGAGTTCTTTTGAACTCATTCTTGCTTCGGCGTACAGGTGCAGACGTTTCTACTTCTTCCGAGGAGATCGTTAGGAGCGACTCGGAGCGAGAGTAGGAGATATTGTTGTGGATTTAGCATTGTTTTTTCATTACTCCATAGTATGTAATAAAGACTCTGCGTAGTCTCATGTGGACAATGTATTTATTTTAATTCAGTTATGAACAGTTAGCTCTCTTTCTTCTATACGGACTGTGAATAGAATGTAGATGATGGAATAAGAATTCTTTTCAGTTCTTTAAATTGCTGTCATGAGATATAATATATTTGTGTATGTTTCAGCCTATTGTACTAGTGTTGGGTAAATGTCCCACTGTAGTGATGCCTTTTATATCGACGAGGGTTGGTGGAACCGTACCGATATAACAGGGTCGCTACAGTGGTTCAACCCATTAGTCGGAACCGGGTGTCTACAGAGTGCCCATCCTTGGCTTCCACTTTGCAGGGGAGCGAAGCGGAAGTGGAGCGGAGTCGTTCATGGAATGATGGCGGAGCGAAAATGGCGCTGAGTGGACTGAAAAGCGGAAGCCAAGGTAAAGAGACACCTGGTCTAACCAACATGCAATTGGAATCTTTGTGAAAGCACATCATGCTCACAACAAAGCATAATTAACAATACTAACATAATTAACTCAGTTGCTGCAAATCTCAGAAAGACGAAGAGACAACAACACATTAGTCCACTCAATAACTGTAAAGCCTAGGCCACAATCCTCACAGACACATCATCCCAATAGCTGGTCGCCTAAGCTGTAAGCTACACAGGCAAAGTATTGCCTAAGCTGCTAGCTTCACTAGCAAGCCTCTAAACATGTGAGTAACAGGATTGCTAACTAAGAGCTAATCCTTCATACCCTTAATCACGATGTATCGGATGTCACACTTAAGAAACAGGACTGGCTATCACGATGCCAATCCATCGTGCACTAAACCTTATTCGGAAACTACCCAAAGAAGGGTTAAAAAACACAAAAGTGGAAGTCTCACCGCATGACCTCCATTTACCACTGAAAGGCTAGTACTCAGCGTAATACGAGAAACTATCCCACAAAAGGTACAAGTACCTACCACCACGAGGGACCACCACTGAAACACAAACATAACTGTGCCACACCTGGGCACATATACAAAAACCAGTCAACCTACAACTAGGAGTCTCCGCTCACAACCACAACTGAAAGGTTTGCGGAATCCCAATATGGTAATCTAGAAGGGGGGGTTGAATAGATTACTACCAATTAAAAGTATGAAAACAACCCTTTTTCAATCACAACAAAGTCTTTTAATTTTCTGTAGAAACAACGTGAGACTTAGATGTGTTGACGATGTGTAGGTGAGTTAGCAATCTATCTAGTGTGTGAATGCAACGTGCCTATCAAGCATCTAACGTGAAA
Source organism: Colocasia esculenta (assembly GCA_014218235.1). Classification (NCBI taxonomy): domain Eukaryota; kingdom Viridiplantae; phylum Streptophyta; class Magnoliopsida; order Alismatales; family Araceae; genus Colocasia; species Colocasia esculenta. Next base: position 28,984,773 of record CM024763.1, on the reverse strand, counting down.
ATCGTTCAAACCACAAGACACGAAGATTTACGTGGTTCGGAGTACACAAATCGTGTATCCTACGTCCACGGCACACACACAGAGAAAACTGCTTATCAGCGAGTTCGGTGACTACAACTCACACACACATGTTTTCTGATGTGCACCACGATCAGAACAACACACACACGTGATCTCAAGCACAAGGATCGCTTGAATCACCACAACACACACACAGATGGTAGAAATATGAAAACAGAGAGAGTTCTGAGTGAGAGAATAAATCCTGGTGAGAACTCTTCTGAGAACGCCTGGAGGAAGTTCAATCTTCGACTTGAATGCTTTGAGTCGATGGAGAAGGTTGAATCCTCGACGTTCTTCTTTTAGGAACTGCTGGATCGACGGATCTTTAGGGCTCTGTGCAGCAGTCTGAAGCAGGGCAGCAGCAACTCTTGTGAAACTTGGAGTAGCTCTAGGGTTTTGGTTGTGGCTGCTTCTCTGCGAAATTTCCTTCTAAGAGGTGTTTAAATATAGGAGTTCTCACATGGAGAAACGTGAGAGTTGGAAACACCTCCTAGGATAACTTAGAAACTTTCCGTATTTGAATTGTACTTGTCTGTCGACAGGTCTTGGCCATCTGTCGACAGGCGACAGTAAGATAGAAGTATGGATCTTCAGCTCTGTGAGATCTGTCGACAGATGTGCTCTTGTTGTGTAAACGACAGAAGTCTGGATATCTGGACTGTGAGATCTGTCGACAGCCGATCTGTCATCTGTCGACAGATGAAGACTTTCTGAACTATGGGTCTTCTGGCAGACCACACCTGTGAGATCTGTCGACAGGTAACCTTGTTTTTGCTTTTTGTGATCTTTTTCACTTGCTTGGAGAGAGCTTGACTTTGTGCATTTGTACCTACATGATGAAACATGTAAAACTAAAATTTTGAATACACAAATATCAAGTATTGCATTGGTTTTATTTCATGTGTACATGTATCAAACCTCAATTGAAGTTATTCATCATCGAAAAACATGTTGCTATAAATGTTAGAATGAAAACCCAACATTCTCCCCCTTTTTGATGATGACAAAATTCAATAATGCACATTGAGGTTTCTCCCCCTTTTGACAACATCTAAAAGCATTCATCAGACAAACATATAGACAAACATGGAACATGGCACTGTGAATTCATTGATTTGAAGGAGGCATACACAGTACAAAAAGTGTTTGACTGAGAGTAAACATGAAAGAGAAAGAAGATACATGACCACAAAGTGAAATAAAAAGACCATAAGACTCAGAAAGAGAGGACATATACACTACGTGAAGACCCATTCCTAGACATAAAGCCTATCTAGGCAGCATCATCAGCAGGCGGAGCTGGAGCCTGACGAGTGTTATGCATCTCTGTCTGAAGCCTTGTCATACGGAGCTGGAGCTGGACTTGAGTGTCCGCAAGTGATTCCAGACTCGAGTCCACTGTGTCCAATCTTGTGTTCAGGTTCTCAAATCCAGTGGTCATCTGTTGCTGTAACTGTGCAATCAAATCTCTAATGGATGGTTGAGCTGGAGCATCACTAACAATCTCAACGCCCGGCATACCATGTGATCCAGACTGGGAGTCTTCATCCTCGTCATCTTCAGCAAGATTCTCATCTTCGTCTTCAACATTCTCCCTACGGCATCAGCAGGTGCTTTACCCTTAAGCTCCGGGTAACAATTCCATCAACAAGCTTGTATCCCATGCGATGTGCTGCAGTGAGATCAAAGCTGTTGCGAGAATTTAGCTCTATGCACTCGCTGTCTGGAATGTCAATGCCGATGAACCTCATGAGGGAGGTAAGTGGACAGGCAAAGGGCATCGACCTCCGGGGTTGGTAGAATGTGTTTTGATAAGACTAAGCATCAGAAGCGGGGATTAATGGGTTCACAACTGAGGAAGAAGGTGAAGAGAGATTTGTGAACATCGGTGACCAACTCCCGACTGCCATGTTTAGGCGCAATCATGGTAGTGAATATGTGTGGATCATCCTGATCAATGGAGGAAATGAGTTTGCATTGAGTTTAGAGATTTTCTTGGTGCCATCATAATCCTCAAGTGAGGAGAGGGTAGTAGACAGAGGCATCCGGTTTGTGGCTTAGGATATCAACTCCAGAATTGGGGATTTGAAGGGCTGTGCAAAGAAGATTTTCAGTGAGTTGAAAAGTGGTGCCCTTGACGGTGGTAAAGAAACGATTATCTGGAGTGAAGCCAAGGTGGTTGTAGAGTCAGAACGGCGCAGAAGGAGAATACCGCATGTGAGGTAGAGAAACGGAGTCCAGCCCTGACTGTCGAATAGGGGTTGGAGATTAGGAAACATGACGGCCAAGGACTCAAACTCTACATACCGTTGCTGGACAAACTTGGTATGCGTCCCCTTTGTGGTGTGGTGAGGTGAAGACGGGGAGGCACCACAAGCTCGGGAAGACGATCGTCCCGATGCTTTGTCCTGCGCTCAGCCTCAGCCCCGTCGGCCCGAGAAGAGGAGGGACGGCGGCGAGAAGCCAGTTTCGGACGGCCTGGAAGACATGAGGAAGGCTAGAAGAAGAAGGATGAGCGTGAGAGAGAGACGTGGGTGAGGGCTCGGATGAGAGGAAGGAAGACCGGAGGAAGGTAGGGTTTTCCCGTCCAGAACAGGGGATGGAGATTTGGAGGGGAGGTGGAGAGGGGTTTTGGTGGTAGGAGGAGAAGGGTCCTATGGATGCCTTTTTATAGAAAGAGGAGGGGATTTTAAAAGGCAAGCCCCACCAAAAAAGCCCCAAACGGCGTGCCCGTTGGACTTCCCAAACTGGGTCTTCCGCCGGCTGTCGACAGATGACAGGGGATCTGTCGACAGATCCTGCAGAGTTTCTGCCAGTGATGTTTGATGTGGATTTTGAAGAAAGAAATGGGAGCATTGGTTACATGAGTCATATTTGTAAGGTGTATGGGTAAACACATATTGTAACCTATCATTGTCATGGACATTAAGGCTCTCCCACTTACCTAAATGGTTTAAACATAATACCCAAGGGACTTAAAGTTAAAGCATGAAGAGAACATTTTCCATTCGTTGAGAAAAGACACCATTACCCTTGGTTGATTAAGGACATTGTAGACCAACACTATCCCAAGTTTATGATGATCAAATGATGATTGAAATAAATGTCTAAACTTCTGGATAGCCATAGACAGTACATGACCTTTTGATTTGAGACACTTTGGAGGCTTCACACTATTTCATTCAATTTTTTTTTAAGACAAGAATGCAATGGGAAAAGTGATATTCAAGATAACTTCACACCTTTTGACATGAGGATAGACATGACAAGTGCCCGTACCCCCAGTTACTCAGTCGAAGTTTCCATTATACCGTTGTATAGAGATAATGAGTTTGGTTTTTGACGCGAGGGCAGACATTTGTGATGCCCGTCTCCCGGTTACTCAGCAAGACCCATCATAGCTCTACCTTTATCCCAATTTTTTTTTTTAAATGACGTTGTATATACTTTTCTGAAATAGGTAGCTTTTCTCCATTTTAGCTGAAACTTAAGATCAAGGAGATGTATATGATGATCCTTCAGTTCAAAACATAAAGTTCAATAACCATAAGATTTTTCAATTGTATTGAGAATGGTGTGAGCCTACAAGGAAATTATTCAACGGAGTTTAGGTGTTAATCCTCTAAGATAGTTCAATGTTTTCAAAATGATGTAACATAAACCAAGCATGAGTAGTATGTCCAAATCATGGTGGTTTAGGGGATAGCATCAATATCATGTATATATGATGAAGTTAAACATGTATATCCACCCAATAAACACCTTAGTGAAAGTTATGAACCTGCTCAACAAGTAGGATGTGAAATAGGCATGAATACTTGAAGAGTTGGTGTCTGTCGACAGCTAGAGAAGTGCCTGTCGACAGATCACACAGACAGAGAAAGGCCAGTTCGGGCAGAGCAGAACCTGTGAGATCTGTCGACAGATAAGTTGTCGTCTGTCGACAGATTGCACAGACAGAAGAATTAGAGTTCTGTGAGGCCTGATCTGTCGACAGATGGAGTGGGAGCTGTCGACAGATGCCTGTGCAAAGCTGGTTTAAGATTAGAATGAAGAGTGAGATGATCATGACAAGTGAGGGAATTGAAAATACACATGGATGAGTGATTCTCCTCTCATGAAGGACATCTAACCTAGACTTGCTCCCCCATAGTGTGTGCTCATGTGAAAACAAGCAATTGAGTATTCAAGACACACTATTACAACTGGACCAATCATGTGAGCACACCAAGCTTTCAGGAAGACAGATTGTTAAGATTGTCAATGTTTCACTGAAGAGGAGAATGGGCAAATTGTAAAGAAACTCATCCCTATATAAAGTACATACCCCTTACATGCATGTCAACTATGGATACGTGGCGGAGGATCTTTCCTCTACGCATAATGGGAGTTTCCAAACAAGCTTTACTTGTTCTTCCACAAACACTATTTAATATACCTCATAGTTGGTGCACACAAGAGACATATGCTCAGTATATGGATAAGTTTTACTGCAATTTGCACAAGCCCAATTCTCTTCTCAAAGTGGTGAATCTATCTTCAGCTAGAGGTTTGGTAAAGATGTCAGCCAATTGTTTTTCTGTGGGTATGAAACTGATTTCTAAGTTTTTGTTGGCTACCTCATCTCTCAAGAAATGGTGACGGATTTCTATGTGTTTTGTCCTAGAGTGTTGAATGGGATTCTTTTAAGTTGATTGCACTGGTGTTGTCACATAGGATAGGTGTGCATCCAATATCAATGTTATAGTCACACAACTGACTTTTTATCCACAACACTTGTGCCGCACAACTCCCTGCAGCAACATATTCTGCCTCTGCAGTGGAGAGTGCAACCGAGTGTTGCTTCTTGGATGCCCACGAAACCATGCAACTGCCAAGGATTTGGCAATAGCCACTAGTGCTTTTCCTGTCAATTTTACATCCAGCATAGTCAGCATCAGAATATGAAACCAAGTCAAAGCTACTACCTGCTGGATACCAAAGACCCAAATCAAACGTACCTGAGAGATATCTGAAAATTCTCTTAACGGCAATTAAGTGGCTTTCCTTTGGACTAGATTGGTATCTAGCACAAAGGCAAACGCTGAACTGGATGTCTGGTCTACTTGCAGTAAGATAAAGGAGTGAGCCAATCATACCTCGAAATTGTTTGGCATCTACCGATTTACCTTTCGCATCACTTTCTAGCTTAATGCTTGTGCTCATGGGTGTTGAGGCATGTTTAGCTTCTTCAAACTGAAACTTTTTCAGTAGCTCTTTGACATATTTTCTTGGTTGATGAAGAATCCGTCTTCCAATTGTTTGACCTGCAAACCAAGAAAAAATTGAAGCTCCCCATAAGACTCATCTCAAATTCACTGTGCATATGTTTGGAGAATTCTTCACACAGTGAAGGATTAGTAGAACCAAAGATAATGTCGTCCACATAGACTTGAACAACAATTATATGATTGCGGACTTTCTTTGTAAAGAGAGTTTGGTCTACCTTACCTCTTGAGTAGTTTTTGCTTACCAGAAATGTGCTCAGCCTGTCGTACCAAGCTCGGGGGTGCCTGTTTCAAACCATAAAGAGCTTTGTGCAATTTAAATACATGGTGGTTTATCATGATCCTCAAAGCCAGGTGGTTGAGAAACGTAGACTTCCTCTTTTATGTAGCCATTTAAGAAAGCAGTTTTGACATCCATTTGATACAATTTAAATTTGTTTGAGCATGCATATGCTAACAAGATTCTAACTGCTTCTAGCCTAGCTACTGGTGCAAAAGATTCTTCAAAGTCTACACCAAATTCCTGATTATATCCTTTTGCAACCAGTCTAGCCTTGTTTCTCACCACTTTACCCTCTTCATTGAGTTTGTTTCTAAAGACCCACCTTGTACCTATGACAGACATTTCAGGGGTTTTAGGAACTAAACTCCATACATTATTTCTTTGGAATTGCCCAAGCTCCTCATGCATAGCATCAATCCATGAATCTTCTTTAAGGCTTCTTCAACATTCTTGGGTTCCACTTGAGAGACAAAAGCTAAATGGTCCTGTTCAACTATTTGATTAACCTTAGATCTAGTTTGAACCGACTCATTTAAATTTCCTATCACATTCTCAAGAGGATGATCTTTTGAATACCTCACATTCATGACTGTTGAAGGGCCTGGAAGATCTTGCATTTGAGGAGTTTGTTCTGGAGGAGGAAGTGCTTGAGGTAGTTCAAGTTGATGTTCTTCCTCTTGTGGATCTTTGTCAGGTACATCTTCTGAATTGTTGTACGGGAGAATCTTCTTCATCATTATACCTGCGAAGATATCCACTTTTAGTCTTGACAGTTGTTATAGAGATTGCATTTGATTTTCTCTGTAGTTCTCCAAGTGTTGTATCTTCAGTTTCATCTTCAAACCTGTAAAGATTAGAATTGTTAGACTTGGTTTGAGATTCATCAAATACAACATGTGGAGTTTCTTCCACTTTTCTTGTTTTAAGATTGAACACCCTATAGGCTCTAGAGTGTTCTGAGTATCCAAGAAAAATACCTTGATCGCTTTGGCTTCAAACTTGTCCAAATCATTTTTATCATTGTTATGTATGAACACTTTTGAGCCAAAAACTCTGAAATACCCAATAGTGGGTTTCTTACCTTTCAGTAGTTCGTAGGAGGTTTTCTTGAATACCGGTCTTACCATGGCTCTATTAAGAATGTAGCAAGACGTGTTTACCGCTTCTGCCCAAAAGGTTCTTGCTAGTTGATTCTCGACCAGAAGCGTGCGAGCCATCTCCACCAATGTTCTGTTCTTTCTCTCCACCACTCCATTTTGTTCCGGAGTTCTTGGAGAGGAGAACAAGTGCTCTATCCCGTGGAGCCTGCAAATTCAGTAAAGGAGTTGTTATCAAATTCTCCCCCGTGATCAGTGCGGATGGAGCATATTTTGTTGACATTTCCATGCTCAATCTTATTAAAAAATCTTCAAAAACTTGCAGTGCTTCATTCTTGTGAGCAAGAAATTTCACCCATGTGAACCTAGAAAAATCGTCTACAATAACAAAACCAAATCGTTTGCCATTGAGACTCAACGTTCTTGTAGGTCCAAATAGGTCCATGTGCAACAGTTCATAAGCTTTAGTAGTACTCACCGGTGCTTTTGATTTGAAGGATTTCCGGGTTTGTTTTCCCTGTGCACATGCATCACAGAAATTTTCATTCTTGTTAAAGGAAATGTCAGGAAGACCACTTACCAATTTAAGCCTCATGATCTTGTGCAATACATTATAGCTAGCGTGACCGAGCCTACGATGCCACAATGTAAGCTCATCCTGTTTGTTTGCTACAAGACATAGATCATTATTTTCTGGATCATCTAAGTCAACCATGTAGATGTTGTTTGTTCTTTTTCCAGAAAATTTCAGACTTCCTGTTTCCTTATCAAGAATTTGACATGAATTGGATTCAAAGACAATTTTATGACCCTTATCACACAATTGACTTATGCTAAGCAAGTTGTGATGAAGGCCATCAACAAGTAAAACATTGTCTATGAGTTAGAGGCAAACTTACCAACCTTACCTGAGCCGATGATCTGGCCTTTGTTGTTACCTCCAAAAATTACTTGACCTCCGTCTCTTCCACGAGCAAACTGAATTTTTCTTTATCGCCCGTCATGTGCCTCGAGCAGCCACTATCCAGGTACCATTTGTTTTGATTGTGGCTGCTAGGCATTCCTGCACATGTGGATCAGACAAGAGGTTTTGGTACCCAAATTACTTTGGGTGCCGTTGTATCATTCATGCCAAACAGTAAATGCTTAGGTATCCAAATCTGTTTGACTTTCAAGTTATTTGGATTGTTCCAGCATTGTTTTTCATTATGCCGACCTTTTTGCAGACTTTGCATGATGAAGGTTTGTGAACAACAGTGGGCATGATATTCTTGGGAGCATGCATTGGCATCTTACCCTTTGTTGTCTTGTCAATTTGGGCTTGGGAGCATGCTTTTTGTTCTGTCTTTGGCTTGTTACAAATTCTTTAGATTGTCCAGGAACAAACTTGATCAACTTAGGTTCTTGTTTCTTACCCTTTGAAGGGGTTTGTTTACTTGAACTTGGGCTGGAATCAATGAAATCTGTTAGCAGATTTTTGCCAATTACCTTTGGCTTTGCATTTTGAAACCCAATCCCATGTCTTGCAACAAACACTTTTGAACCTAGAATTGCATCAAGATTCTGTTTACTTTTGACAAAGCCAGACAGATCTTTTGACTTATCTTTTATTTCCTTTTCAGCTTGATCCAATCTTTCCTTTAGATTAGCATGCTCATTTTAAGAACTTCAAGAGAGTTCATTAGATCATCTCTTTCCTTTTGAACTTCTTGAAACTTAAGTTTCATGCTATCCAATTCATCACTGTGTGTTTGTTCATCACTCTTCATCATTTCAATTACCTTATTCAAGGATTCAATTTCTTCATCATTGTTTGACCTATGAACAAGGGAATTGACTTTCTTCTTGAGTGACTTATTTTCAGACTTGAATTCACAGAATTTTTCAAATAGAACAGTATAAGCTTCTTCCCATTCAGTAATAGAATATGTTTCAAAGGAAGAATTTACCTCGTTGGAGTCATCACTCCTTGCCATGAGACACTGAATCTCATCATCTCCTGAGGTAGCTTGACTGTCCTCGTCTTCATCTTCATCACTCCAAGTGGCCACCATTGCCTTGGCCTTCTTGAAGGTGAACCTGTCCTTCTTCAGCTTCTTTTGAGCTCGGGGCACTCTCCTCTCATGTGCCCTTGCTTCTTGCACTCATAACAAACAATCTCAGACTTTTGGTAGAATCAAATTTATTAGCAAAGTCTTCTTTTGGAAAGGTTTAGAGTTACCTGTACCTCTCCTCTTGTTTTCAGGAATTTTTTGAATTGTCTAGTGAGCATAGCCATTTCTTCATTCTCACTCTCACTAGACGATTCAGACTCATTATTTTCCTGACTTATCTCCTTTTTGGAAGCTGAAGAACTCTTCCTGGAAGCCTTCAAGGCAAGTGACTTCCTAGGATTTTCTTCAGTTTCCTTTCTTTTGACATTCAGTTCATAAGTCATCAGAGAGCCAATCAGTTCATCTACTTTCATTTTTGAGAGGTCTTTGGAATCCTCAATGACTGTGGCTTTGGTGTTCCATGAGGATGGAAGAGACCGAAGTATCTTCCTCACCAAGTCACTCTCTGAGTATTCCTTTTTAAGACCTTTCAATCCATTTATAATTATCATGAATCTAGCAAACATGTCAGAGATGGTTTCATTATTATTCATTTTGAACATTTCATATTCTGAAACCAACATGCTTACCTTTGATTCTCTTACCTCAGACGTACCTTCATAGATCAGCTCAAGCTTGTCCCACATCTCCTTTGCTGAGGTGCATGTGGAGACTCTCGAGTATTCCTTCGGATGGACCGCGCACTGCATCATGTTGAGGGCGCTCCAGTTGAGTGTCCCTTGGCGATCTGGTCCTTAGTCCAGGTATCCTCGTCCTGAGGCAATTCATATGCTCCTTTTCTGACTATTTTCCAAAGTTCGAAATTTTGTGCTCGTAGAAACACCTGCATTCGATTTTTCCAATACGGATAGTCAGTGCCATCAAAGAAGGGTGGCCTGGTCACTGAGTGTCCCTCGGCCATATACCCTTGTTAGATTCCATTTGACCGTGAATCTCCTGATCGTAAGATCAACCAGATAAAGCAGTAAATCGGAGAAACTCGGCTCTGATACCAATTGAAAGGTTTGCGGAATCCCAATATGGTAATCTAGAAGGGGGGGTTGAATAGATTACTACCAATTAAAAGTATGAAAACAACCCTTTTTCAATCACAACAAAGTCTTTTGAATTTTCTGTAGAAACAACGTGAGACTTAGATGTGTTGACGATGTGTAGGTGAGTTAGCAATCTATCTAGGTTGTGAATGCAACGTGCCTATCAAGCATCTAACGTGAAAATCGTTCAAACCACAAGACACGAAATTTACGTGGTTCGGAGTACACAAATCGTGTATCCTACGTCCACGGCACACACACACACACAGAAAACTGCTTATCAGCGAGTTCGGTGACTACAACTCACACACACGTGTTTTCTGATGTGCACCCACGATCAGAACAACACACACACGTGATCTCAAGCACAAGGATCGCTTGAATCACCACAACACACACACAGATGGTAGAAATATGAAAACAGAGAGAGTTCTGAGTGAGAGAATAAATCCTGGTGAAGAACTCTTCTGAGAACGCCTGAGGAAGTTCAATCTTCGACTTGAATGCTTTGAGTCGATGGAGAAGGTTGAATCCTCGGTTCTTCTTTCAGGAACTGCTGGATCAGATGGATCTTTAGGGCTCTGTGCAGCAGTCTGAAGCAGGGCAGCAGCAACTCTTGTGAAACTTGGAGTAGCTCTAGGGTTTTGGTTGTGGCTGCTTCTCTGCGAAATTTCCTTCTAAGAGGTGTTTAAATATAGGAGTTCTCACATGGAGAAACGTGAGAGTTGGAAACACCTCCTAGGATAACTTAGAAACTTTCCGTAATTTGAATTGTACTCCGTCTGTCGACAGGTCTTGGCCATCTGTCGACAGGCGACAGTAAGACAGAAGTATGGATCTTCAGCTCTGTGAGATCTGTCGACAGTCGAAGACCATCTGTCGACAGATGTGCTCTTTTGTGTAAACGACAGAAGTCTGGATATCTGGACTGTGAGATCTGTCGACAGCCGATCTGTCATCTGTCGACAGATGAAGACTTTCTGAACTATGGGTCTTCTGGCAGACCACACCTGTGAGATCTGTCGACAGGTCTTTTGTGTCTGTCGACAGGTAACCTTTTTTTGCTTTTTGTGATCTTTTTCACTTGCTTGGAGAGAGCTTGACTTTGTGCATTTGTACCTACATGATGAAACATGTAAAACTAAGTATTTTGAATACACAAATAATCAAGTATTGCATTGGTTCTATTTCATGTATTACATGTATCAAACCTCAATTGAAGTTATTCATCATCGAAAAACATGTTGCTATAAATGTTAGAATGAAAACCCAACAACAACGACAATCGTGCCAACACCATGCCACACTCAACGGTAAAACTACAACTAACACACGCTTGTAGACACCCGTTACGACTAATGGGTTGAACCACATTTCTTTTTGTCTGTAGGCCCCTAATTGGCACTCACCTTGAGCCCATCATTTGCCTTGTTTTGAGCCCTTTAAGCCTTAAAATACCTTGAAATCCAAAATTTATCACTTGAGAGAGTCCTTGGGGCATATAACTCTTATCTTATCATGTTTGGCTGATATTATCAAATAATTTAGATTTATTGTCGCGACGCCTCGTGGCGCCGCATCTCTAGTCGCGACGGTTCTGGCAGCCGCGACAGCCCATGCATTATCCATGCACGTGGGTAATGCTGTCACGTCAATCCGCCCTGTCGCGTCTTAGTCGCGGTCCTACGATATGTCGCGACAATGACCGAATCCTCTGGCCTCCATAACTACCCCCCTATTTATCCTCCTATGAACTTGACTTAATCCTAAGGTTTATCTCTACCCCTTGGGGTGGGATTCCGGCCCTAGGGAGCTCCTAAGGTTGCTAAGGACTCTCCTTTCGATTTTAATAGAGCTTTATCTCCCATTTTGATTTTTAAATCATTTTAAGGAGATAATGTCATTTATTCAGATTCCAAGCTCTATATAAGCAAGGCCCCTCCTCAAGGACGGGGAGAGCATCATTACCACCCCGAAGGGCTGCCAAAATTCCCTCTCACCCATACTTAGCACCGCTGCCACTAATTTTGCTATTTTTCCTTCACATTTCACTCCACAAAGCCACTCTTTTCACCGTCAACGGAGCACGGAACGTGAAGAGGGCGACCCCAACGATCTCCTGGCGTTTGCACATCCTTGGAGCCGTACCCACGCCAGGAGTCGCCCCAATGGGGCTCATCTTCTTCTCCCTTCCCTTCTCCTATTTCTACATGCATTTTTGTGTTATTTTTAGATAGAGCACTCTCACTGTCCACCCACGTTTCCCCCACCCATAGGGGTTCAAAACCACCCCAGGTGCGTTCCCACCATGATTCCCCCATTTCCCTCCATTTTTAGAGTAGATACTACGCTTAACATATTCTAATAGGGTGTTTTCTTTGTGATTTTCTTTGATGGCAGGCAAGCAAGTGAAGTCCACGAGGAGCTCTGGTTCTCCGGCCGGCTGGAGGACGAGAAGAAGGACCCTACTCCAATTCTCCTGCATTCAGAGAATGCGACGGCGAAGGGAGACGCGACCAGAGACGCGTCAGTGTGTACTGACGCGACATCAGTCTATCGCGGCGCCCATGGCGACCACGACACCAGGTCCATTTTTTGTTCTCTTTCCTTTTCCTAGTTTAAGTCAGCCACTATTTCATTTTTATTCTTAGGCGACTTGCTAGGTGGAGATCACATCCATGTTTTCATGCTACTATTTTTAGTATCCATGTCTGTGCCGAGGGGAGTCCAATCCCTGTGATTACACCTTTTGGCGATCACGGTGGGACCTTCACTGCCACCCTCGTGGATTTTGACCATTTGCTTGCCTTGTTTTCCTTTTAATTGTCACTTTAGTGCCCTGTTAGTCTTTTGTTCTTTGTCTCCTGCATATTTTCCTGCTCTGTTAGTGTCGCGACAGATCGCGGCGACGCGACATGTTCACGTCGCAACAGGGAGACGCGTTCTCAGGTAAGCGCTTGTTATTCCCCATGCCCTCTCTGTCCAATGCCCATGAGATCATGCATCCTTGTTCCATTACCCATATCACGTATACTCGTGTTTCTGTCTGTTAGAATCCTGTCAAGGTTCGGATTTTCCTTTCATTTTCATTTGTAAGTTTTCGGTTCTTGTCGCGGTCACCGCAGAGGACGCGAACAAGCCGCGGCTTGGCCACTCGTCGCGTTATCAGGTTTGCTTTGTATGTTATTGTTTTTATCCATGTATTGGTTTCTGTGTGCTTCCTGACTCATTGTTGTACCGATTTAGTGCCTCCTGGTGTTTCTTATTTGGTAGGATAGTCTGTTTGAGTTGGGCTGGTGACTCACTGTGTTTTCGGGTCTCTGTCATTATCGCGGCAGCCCGCGTTGTCGCGATAGGGTCGCGGTGCACCCGGCCGTCGCGACTTTGCCCGAGGACTTGTTTTGTCACCCTGTTTGCTCCTTATCTTCATTCTTGCATACATTTTGGGCTTCTTAGTCCCTTGCATACGCCGCTCATCCCATTTGATCAGGTTCCCCCTTGGTCGAGTGAGTCCTCTCACCTACGAGCACTCGTAGGCTGACTCAGACCCACCCTCCGAGGACCTCCGTAAGTCCTCGTGACCGTAAGCACGTTGTGGTTCACTGGGCTGGTTGTACCCGTCGCACCCTTAGTCTGAGCCATCCTCGTGTGAGTGTGCACCACCCTTAGCCGTACCGGAGCACTTGAGTCCATCCTATTAGGAACCGCTTGACCGAGTGACATCTCTTTAATCAATTCATTTAAAAGGTCAAGTTCAAACCTTAAGAAACTCGCGCTTTAAGCATGACAACTTGAGTGCTTTGATCCACCCCTCCTCATCCCTGTCTTTCTTGTTGTGATAAAGTTTAGGTGTGTCTGTATCACCTTCCCAAATTGGTTGGAGAGGTGTATGCATCGTTGCCTAGGGAGGTCGAGTCAGTCCCCTTCTTCTTTGTATCTTATCATAATCCCCTCTTCAACATGGACCAATCTGTAAGGCCCTCGAATTTCCGTCGCATTATTTGTATTTGGTGTGGTATTGTGCTTGTGTATGTATGTACATATTTACGTACGTATTAATTAATACGAGTACGTGTGCATGTGTTTAGATTAAATATAAATAATGTATGTATTGCATGGTGATAGTATGGGCATAATACCGTATACATATTGCATGTATATATGCATGGTATGCTTGGTTTTCTGCATATTTTAGAGTTCTGGCCGAAGGCCATCTTGGCGTCAACCCCTGCCGCTGAGGTGGTGTCAGCGTCCAGACATGGACGCCAACACTAATCCTGGCGTCCAGCGATATGGACGCCAATCTCTCTGGCCTGCATGCGCAGCAGAGCTGCAAGCTTCTGAAACAAGAAAGCCCAGCCATTGGGGGTTCTCCCCAACGGCTCTGAGGGCTATCATATCACCCAAGGTGGTGGGTGGGGTCTCTCCTTAGGTCTAAAACCGGAGCTCCCTTCCCCCAGCCTCTTTTCACCTTGCAAGAGGAGAAAAAGAGGAAGAAAAACCCTAGGAGAAAACTGTGAGAAAAACCCACTTTGCCACCCAAAAATCCGACCCCCTGGAGCTTGATCCGGCGTTCCATTGCTTCAAGGAGGTTGCTGGACTGACGAGGAAGGCTTCCCCGACTCGGCTTGCTGTGGATCTCGCTCAAGAACCCGAGGAGAGATCATTTGGAGGGAGTTCTGCACTTCTTGGGACAGCCCAAGGAGAGCTTCACCGAGCCCTAGATCCTTTGGAGGAATTTTTAAAAGGCAAGTGACCTATCCATGATGTCCCCGTATGAGTCTAGGTTGGTTTTGCAATTTTTGTACATTTTCCCTCGAGTCCTAGACCCTCCCATTCACCAAATCTTGAGAGGTCGGGTCTGTTTCTGCACAGACCTGCATTGACGGCAAGGTCCCTGGACGCCGATATCATGCTTGGCGTCCATCGGCCATGCCGCTGACCCTGAGTCAGCGGCCAGAGACTGCCGCCAAGTTCCTCTGGACAGAACAGTGAACTGTTCTGCCTTTCCTTTACATAATTTCGGTATGGTTTCCGTGATGAGGATATATGGTAATCCTATACTCTATGTATATAGTCAATTGTGGTGTGTGGATGAATATGGTGTGTGATGGTGAATGTAGGAAATATTGTATCCCTTAAACTTGTGAGCATGACTTGTTGAAAATCTTGCAAATCCATGTTTCATGATTAGGATTAGTATGAATGCCTTAGTTTGGTCTGATCATAAAGATTAGTGGGTCAGTATATGTGTATGCAATTTTGATAAATTATCCATGCTTGTATAAATTGCCAATAAATCCGGTTCGGTAAGTAAAAAGACATACAAGAAAGATTGTGATGATTAATCTATAGATGTATGATTTAGGGAAATCTTGTATTCTCAAATCATGCGTATGTTAGTAGCCTCTGTTTAAACAGTAAGTGGCAAATTGCAAGATATGTTAAACTCCATGTTAACTTAAGTTGTGAATGACATGCAAAAATAGGTATTTGATTTTCTGTAGATTATATTCAGCTCAGAAAAATCTGAAAATTTGATTGTATGATCTTGAACCCGAAAACAACATGTGGTTAAAATTTCAGGTTATTTGGATCAGTAAATAAGAAGTTATGTATTTTCATGTGAAATGT
This sequence comes from Colocasia esculenta, assembly GCA_014218235.1. NCBI lineage: Eukaryota > Viridiplantae > Streptophyta > Magnoliopsida > Alismatales > Araceae > Colocasia > Colocasia esculenta. Next base: position 28,969,281 of record CM024763.1, on the reverse strand, counting down.
GATAATCTACGTATATTATCGTAATGTGATTAGTTATTGTCTAAAACCAACTTGATTAGTGAAAATTCATGTGTGTTAAACTCCTGAAATTCTATAGTACCATGTTAGGAAAAACAGAGATTCATGTGAGTGAGAAAGTGAATGAGATGAAAAGTGTGAAGTGTAAAACCATGTGTAAAACGTAAATGTGTAAATGTGTAACTGTGCCAATGTGACACTGCTTCCGTAGAGGGCAGTGGAGCTGTATCAGGGAAAAGTCCCACTGAGAAAGTTCAATGTGTAAGTGACCCTAAGGGCATTAGGGGGAAATCCTGGAGGTGGACAAGTACCACTGGTTAGGGTGGAGACTTGTTCTCCCGGTCTGCGCAGTCCAAGAGTCGCCATTGGAATGCCTAGATGGCGTCTATGTGTAATGTGATGTGTATATGTCCTTCTTTGGTGGTTTGGACTATGTGTCACGACACCTAAAATGTGTAATGTGAAATGTGTAATGTGTATGTGTCCATGTGTAAATGTGTAAGTGACAATGTGAATGTGTATGTGTAAAGTGAACCATGTGAAAGAGGAAACTTGTGTAAAGAAAATGTGAAACTAAAGATGTGAAAATATGTTATTGAAAACCATGTGAGACAAATCTGAAATCATGTGAAATCAGTGAATTTATGTTATTATCATCATGTTATTATGTGCAAAGATGTCTCGAATCCATGTTAGGGATAATTGGTGAAAACGGGTACAAGATAGCATGATTGTTTGATCACATGATATGTTTTATGCAATATTGTAGCTTTCATGTATAGGTTTACAGCCGTTAAACCATGTGAAATCAGCAACCTAAAGCATGTGAAAAGGGTTATGTATGTACTTAAGGACATGTGAAATCCATGCTAGTTGTGTTCCCCTTTCATGCATGCACAATGTTCATGTTGGTAGCTCTCATGTTTAGGTTCTTAAAGACAAAATTTCATAAGTAAATGGAATAGAGAGCATGTGATAGGTAAATTTTATCCTTAGAAATCTGAAAGCATGATCCATGTATAAAGTTGTAAAACTTTCATGATAGGTTGAAACTTAAATTGACTAGCATGCCATGTGTTGCAAATTGTAAATGTGCATGTAGAAACCACTAGGACTTGTACGTGTATATCATGAGTAGTGTTGCTTGCTGAGTCCTTGGACTCACTCCTTGCTTCGGCGTACAGGTATAGTTGGTGACACGGCACCGTTGGAGGAGACGGTGGAGACAGACTCCGAGTGCGGAGACTAGCTTTGGAGTTTCTTGAGATTGTGTATTCATAAATATGTAATTTGAACATTGTATTAGAGTATTATGAAAAGGATGTATAAATGTGGACAATTTGTGGTTCTATTTCAGCAATTTAAATTATGTGGACCTTTAGTTCTTTATGTTAATTGCGAAGTGCATGTATGTTTAATGTGGATGATGAATGAATGGAGACAGTTGTCTTTTACTTCCGCTACTCTGTTAATATTCGCGTGTTCTCAGCTGTATGTATCGTTTGGGTAAATGTCCCACTGTGAGGACTCTTGCTATACCGAAGGGTTGGTATAAACGTACCGGTATAATGAGGGCCGTCACAAATTCCGGGTCCTTGCCGACGATGCCCTTCCCCTCGGGTTGCTCGAGGAGGTGGCCTAACCTTCCATGGCCACTCTCCCGGGGCATATCCAGCCTCCCTCCATCACCGGGATTCGATCCCGTCCTACTTCTCCTCCTGGGGGTGATGACCCCAATTCTCAATTCAGCCAGCTTCTTCTCACCTTACTCCGGACCAAGTCCGAGGGTTCATAGCTGCTGCCAAGGGGAAACAACCTTTATCTCCCCGGGGTCAAAATTCAG
>CM024763.1:28901554-28967320 GCA_014218235.1 Colocasia esculenta | reverse complement strand
CTTGCCTCATCTCCTGCTTCTTCCACCATTGTTCCTCCTCCACCATCCTCTCCTCCTCAGCTTCCACCAGCATCCTCTTCAGCTGGACCTTCCTCTTCTGGTCCTTCTACATCAAATCTTTTGTTCTTCCTACAGTAACTCTTGACTCTATCTTCAATCCACCTACACCTCCCTCTTTCATTACCATTATCCCTGAAGGTGCCCAACTCACACAAATATAAATCCAGGATATCAAGGATGAATTTGAAGTAGCAATACTTCGTTCAGTCCTGGCTGTTGAGACCCACTCTCACAAGACAGGCTCTTCTAGTCCTGTCTCTAAGAAGAGGAGACTCACATCCTCTCATCCTCTCTTCTGAACCTTGCTATCCTCCCTTTGGTTTTCCCTCTCTATCTCCAACAAGCAGAAAACTATCTATGAAGAATATCTTCAAAAGTAGTTTTGCCCATATTTTTGGCCTTCCTTTCCAAAATCTTTCTGAACATCTCACCACCATCTTTCCTTATACCCATCTCTCTAAGGCTCAACAGTCAAAAATCTTCTCCATGACTGAAGCCAAAACTGAAGAGCAGTGGGCTCGAAGCAACAAAGACCTGTACAGTCAATTCTGACGAGTTCAAGCTGCCCGATATCCGCCTAGGGAAGCTCCTCTTCCCCTTTCTGAGTGGTTCCAAATCCATCACAAAATTTTTTTTGGCCCTTCATTCAGAAAGAAATCAAATTTATCCGGCAGTATCAGATGTACAGTAACTACTGCTATGTAAATCGCCTCCTAGAATCTCAGTTGGGTCAGTTTCGTGCAGCCATCAGGGCCCTCAGTTCAAGCACAGCTCATACTGAGTCCCTTCAGGTTGATTTTGCCACCCTGGTTATTCCTGATGTAGTGCCTTCCCCCTCTCCATGCTTTGATTATGGACTCTTCCGTAGGAACACTCATCTTTGAGCGAGCTGCAAGGGTAATGGCCAGATTATTTGTGCAAGACGGTCGTGACTTATCCTTCCCAAGATTCGTCTTCAGGCAATATCTTCAGGGGCATATCAAGGCAGATGTTCTGGCCCCCATTCTCTCTGAATGTGAGCGGCTGTCTCCTGAAGAGTGGACGAAACTCTATCCCTTGTCTGCTCAGCAGCTAGGCGATCTCAATGCCTCTCAGGCCAGCTCAATCAACCTCCCCTGTCACCTGGTGAATTTTTGGATGCCAACTCTCTTCACCTCATCAGGGATTCCTATCTGACCTGGGTCGAAAGATACAAAGTTTTCTTGCTTTAAAGCAAGAGTTTAGGTCGCTTAGATTGACTATCCCCTCAAGATTGAAGCCTTTCTTCGGTTTGCCAGCTTTGGGTCCTTCTTAACTTACAAGTTAGCCCTTGGCAGTGTTAAGTATAGGGACTTCATTTCAGATCAAAGGCAGCTTCATATCAAAGGATGGCTCCCACCATGGGACCCTCCTATCAAATTGACTTTAGGGCCTTTCAAGCCTTCTTTGAAGAGCAGGAACGCCAGACACTCCCTGTCATCAGGCGCTTTGGCTCCTTGTTATCCCCTGCTTATTACTTATCTGTAAATCCTCAAAACTGATCAATATATGTTGGTTGTCTGCCCTTCCATCTTTTCTCTTCTTTCTTTGTCTCAGAGTATCTTTTTGCTTACTGACAAAAAGGGGGAGAAAATTAGCATGTCTGAAATACATTCCGAAAATCTTCAGATTTAGAAAAATACTTAGCATTTTGAAATACTTTCCGGAAATATTCATGCTTATTGATAATTTTTGTCATCACCAAAAAGGGGATTGATGATCAGTTTGTCCCCACGAAATTTTTAAATATACATGTATTTTGGTAATTAACAAAACCTTATCGAAGTTCTCTAAGTCTTAAGTACAGAAAATACTCCAAGGTCAAGGTCAATCAAGCCATATTGGTAAGCATTATATTTCTGAAGCATTAATTATTTCAAGATTGTATCTATCTAAGTCCACATCGATTTCGGTTGAAAATTGCAATGATTTCTTAAGTTTATCATAACGATTTGCCCATCGTAACGATTAACTCATCATAACGATTTGCCCATCGTAACGATTTGCTCATCGCAACGATTTTTAATTCATCATAACGATTTGCCCATCGTAACGATTTGCTCATCGCAACGATTTCTTAACTCATCATAACGATTTGCCCATCGTAACGATTTGCTCATCGCAACGATTTCTTAAGTCATCATAACGATTTGCTCATCATAACGATTTGCTCATCGCAACGATTTCTTTAGAGCTCATAACGATTTGCTTCGCACAACGATTTCTTTAGAGCTCATAACGATTTGCTTCGCACAACGATTTCTTTAGAGCTCATAACGATTTGCTTCGCGCAACGATTTCTTTAGAGCTCATAACGATTTGCTTCACGCAATGATTTCTTTAGAGCTCATAACGATTTTCTTCGTGCAACGATTTCTTTAGAGCTCATAACGATTTGCTTCGCGCAACGATTTCTTTAGAGCTCATAACGATCTGCTTCACGCAACGATTTCTTTAGAGCTCATAACGATTTGCTTCGCGCAACGATTTCTTTAGACTCATAACGATTTGTTTTGTGCAACGATTTCTTTAAACTCATAACGATTTGTTAAGTGTTCATAACAATTTCTTTGTTGAACACATCACTTGCTTTTCATAACGATTTGTTAAGTGTCTATAACGATTTCTTCGTTGAATACAATGATTTGCTCTGTATAATGACTTGTTGGTATTCATAACGATTTCATAAGTCATATAGACAACGACTTTATAGTTTATATCGACTTGATATTTATCTTATCTCTTAAGGCGTTGAATAGTCAAAGACTTCCTTATTTGTCTGACTGCTGTGCATTTAATGAAGACAGAACATATCTCTGCATGCATGCAGATAATATCCTTTTACTATTGTGCATATTCTGTCAACATCTTTAGAACAAGCTATTTGGCATTGCTATTTTGGTGAATACTCACATCATCGTTTACTGACAACAAGAGACAGCCTAGCTGTCTACTGTTCTAGCATTTAATATGTGCAGGGTCCTAAAGACATTCTGTCATACAACGTTGGACCATATAGATGCGAAGACCTTATCTCTTTGCGTGCTCAACTGGATAAAAGATTGTTGAAGCTTCCAAATGTCAAGCAGTCTAACGTCTACCAATCTAAGAGACAACGGTTACTTCAACGGCCGTATTTCAAAAAGATATAAATACAAGACAGAAGAGAAGAATGACAATAACTGAGTGGAGAAACAAGCATCTCGCATACAAGCATTCAAATTCTTCTGCAAGAAGTCTAGAGCCAAGAATCATTCCTCATCATCTTTAGCTCTTCGCTCTCTGTGCTGTATAGAATTTCTAAGAGAGCCCGTGTAGTTCTGAGAGTATGCCTTGTTTAGATCTTTTGCTCTCAGTGCTTGTTGCTTCAGATCTTGGCTTGTAAAGCTTGATCTAGGGGCTTGAATTCATTCTATTCTATTTGTGTTGTTTCCCTTCGTGTCCGAAGGAAGACCTGGTGGATCCAGGTGTTGTTTCCCTTCGTTGTGAAGGAAGACCTGGTGGGGTATCCAGGGTGTTGTTGCTCCCTTCTGGTGTGAAGGAAGACCAGCTGAGCTGGGTGTTGTAGTGTCCATAGGGGACTGTACCCTAGTTAGTGGAATCCTGAGTTGTTGCTCAGGGACTGACGTAGGACTCCTAAGGAGAGGAGGTCCGAACCAGGATAATTTCATGTGCTGTATGGTTGTTTTTCTTGTGTGATTGCACTTTGAACTAATGTTACTAACCTTCATCGAAGAACGTCTTTTGTGTGAATGTTTTAAGTACAGGTACTAATCAAGTAAAATTTTTAAAGACCCATTCACCCCCCCCCCCCCCCTGGGCTTGTCAACCAGGGCAACATGGTATCAAAGCGAGTCTCTTCGACAAAGAAGAAGATCTAACGATCTGAATAGTAAGATCCATGGCAGCCCAAGGTAACATTGAAGGTCATCTGTCAACCGACCCCTCTCTTCGATGGTGAAGATTATGCTTACTGGAAGATCATAATGGAGTACTTTCTCCAAGGTACGACTTTCAGATATGGTCAATAGTAGAAGAAGGCGATCTCCTGGTCACAAATGAGAAAGCTCAGTGGACAGATGATGATAGGAAAAAGATCTCCTTGAACTGTAAGGCTAAGAGTATTCTGTGTTGTGCACTAAGCAAAAGGAATTCAACAGAGTTTTAGCCTGCAAATCCACAATGGAGATGTGGGAAAAGCTTAGAATTACCTATGAAGGCACAGACAAGGTAAAGGAGACAAGAATTGATATTCTTGTTACACAATATGAAAGATTTCAGATGCAATCAGGTGATCCATAACCCAGATGTTCAGTAGATTTACAGATATCACAAATGGGTTAGCCGGACTAGGAAAAACCTATGAGATTGGAGACATGGTGAGGAAAATTCTTAGATCCTTACCATCCTCATGGACCCCAAAGGTCACAGCTATTGAAGAAGCTAATGATCTGAAAAGGATGTCTTTGGAAAAACTCATTGGGTCCCTTATGGCCCATGAGAACAATATGGACAGGCTAGGAGAGTCCTCTAGCAGAAAGAAGCATTCAAATGCTCTTAAAGCAGAAGAAGACAAGTCAGATGAGTCATCAGCTGAAGATAACTCAAGTGGCTGTGAAGATGAAGAAGTCATGCTGTCAAAAAGGTTGCAACGCATTCTAGCAAAGAAGAAGAAGTTCCAATCTGGTAGAAGACACTTCAAGAGAAATAAAGACTTCAAGAAACCAGATGGAAAGGATCAAAAGAAGTTGAGCCCATATGCTACGAGTGCAAAAAGCCAGGACATATCAAAGCTGAATGTCCAAAGCTCAAGAAGCCTGAATTCAGGAAGAGAGAGAGCTCCAAGAAATTCAGAAATATAAGAAGAAGGCTATGGCAGCTGCATGGAGCAATAGCAGCGACTCAGACAGTGAGTCAAGCTCAACCAGTGATGAGGAAGAAGCCAACTTGGCTTTCATGGCAAATACTGAAGAAAAGGTAACCTCTGACTCATCCTTTGATTCTTGTAATGGTTCAGATTCCGGTAGTTTAGAAGAAGCTTTCAATGAATTATACAGTAAATATAGAGAAGCAACCAAATTGTTAAGAATAAGCAAGAAAAATAATACTTGTCTAGAAAACACAAACTCTGATCTAAAATTAGAAATTGATCAATTAGAGAGCCAAATAACTGAACTTAAAAGGAGAAATGAACTGCTATGTGAGGATCTAAAAGCTAAAATGAACAAATAATAAAACTAGAAAAACAAGCAAGCTCAGATCAACTGAAACTAAAATTAAGACACTAACAGAAGAAAATATTAAGTTATCTAGCACATTGGAAAATTTACAAATGGTAAAAATCCTTTAATATTAAAAGGTGCTAGAAGATCAGGAAAGAAAAAACATGGATTAGGATACACACCTCTAGATAATGAAGAACCATAGTCTATCCTAAAATATACCCGACTCTAAATTTTGTACCTGAACAAGACATATCATATAAAGCAAATTTCAAATATATTGAAAAAGTAACAAAAACATCTTGTTGCACTCATTACAATAGTTAGGTCACATAAAAGCAATATGTCTAACAAGACATAAGAAATGGATAATAAAAAGAAAAGTTGATGGTACTAACTCCTCAGGACCCAAAAGAATTTGGGTACCTAAACTTGATGATTTTATTTCAGGGTAAGACTCGAGCATCCAAATGGTATTTGGACAGTGGGTGCTCAAGGCACATGTCAGGGAATCGAAAGCTATTCACCCATCTTCAAGCTGAAGAAGGAACAGTTACCTATGGAGACAATGGGAAGGCACAGTAATTGGCAGTGGTTCCGTGAGCAACAAAGGAAAAATAGTCATTGAAGATGTATTGCTTGCCAAAGGCTGAAGCACAATCTATCAGCATCAGCCAGCTTTGTGACAGAAGGTCATCAGATTAAGTTTCAAGAGTCAAAGTGCAGCATATTAAAGGATGGAGCAGTAATTTTCAAAGCCAATAAAGAAAAGAACCTGTATGCACTTCATCTTGAAGAACTAAAGGATCAAGATGTCTGTCTAGCAGCAAACAGGATAAATCAACTGAACTGTGGCACAGAAGACTGGACATTGCAGCAAAGAAGGTATGAGAAAACTGCTAAAGAAGAATCTTGTGGAAGGTCTGCCAAAGTCAGCACAAAATTGGATGATGTCTGCAGACCTTGTGCCAGGGGAAACATGTTAAGTCCTTCAAGTCAAAAACTGTAGTGACAACCCAAAACCCTTAGAACTCCTTCATATGGACTTATTTGGGCTAATGAAACCACCAGTCTTGGAGGAAAGAATTTCATATTTGTTATAGTTGATGATTATTCCAGATTTACATGGGTGTCATTCCTAGACACAAAAATGATACATTTGAAAGCTTTGTAGCTTCAGCAGGAAAGTTCAGAAAGACAAGAAGTTTTGCATTGTTGGAATCGGTTAGATCATGGAGGAGAATTTAAAATGAAAGATTTGCTAAATTTTATGATGACCAAGGGATCGAGCACAATTTCTCAGCACCAAGGACACCACAGCGAAATGGAGTTGCTGAGAGGAAGAATAGAACTCTATTGGACATGGCAAGAACAATGTTGTCAGAATATAATTTGCCAAGATACTTTTGGGCTGAAGCAGTGAACACAGCAAGCTATATTATCACAGAATAATGATCAGGCCAATCCTAAAGAAGACTGCATACGAACTGTTTAAAGGAAAGAAGCCCAGGTCAGCCACTTTAGGACATTTGGATGTCCTTGCTTCATTCACAATAATGGAAAAGAGACATTGGTAATTGGATGCCAAATCAGATGAAGGTATCTTCATGGGGTATGCTTCTAAACCCAAAGGTTATAGAGTATTTAACAAATGTACCTTATTAATTGAACAGTCTGTGCATATTATTTTTGATGAGACTAACTCTTCCCTGAGAAAGGAAGAAGATAGTGACAATGATGATGCAGATGAACTGTCCAAGAAACTAAAGGATATCTCAATTGAAGACAGGGATGATCCCTCTGGAAGACTTGCAACAACAAGATATTACACATGAAATCTTCTAAAGGAGTGGAGATACAAGAAATATCACCCACCTGAGAACATTATTGGTGATCCATCTGTAGGGTAAGAACACGAGGTAATGTAATACCTTGTGATTATCTAGCATTTGTCTCTCAAATAGAGCCTAAGACAGTCAATGAAGCTCTTACTGATGAATCTTGGATTATAGCCATGCAAGATGAACTAAATCAGTTCAAGAGAAACCAAGTATGGTCACTTGTTCCCAGACCATCAGACCATCCAGTAATTGGCACCAAATGGGTGTTTAGAAACAAATTGGATGAGACTGGTGTAATCTTAAGAAACAAGGCCAGATTGGTGGCTCAAGGCTACTCCCAAGAGGAAGGCATAGATTTCGATGAAACTTATGCACCTGTAGCTAGACTTGAGGCTATTATAATTTTATTAGCATATGCATCTGCTTTGCATTTAAAATTATTTCAAATGGATGTTAAATCCACATTTTTAAATGGTTTAATTAAGGAAGAAGTGTATGTTGAACAACCTCCAGGTTTTGATGATACAGAATTTCCAAATCATGTTTTTAAACTTTATAAGGTATTATATGGTTTAAAGCAAGCACCAAGAGCCTGGTATGAAAGGCTTAGCTCATTTTTATTAAACCATGATTTCACTAGAGGACAAGTAGATAGCACTCTATTTGTAAAAACAAAAGTTAAAAGCATATTACTTGTACAGATTTATGTAGATGACATTATCTTTGGATCTACTGATGAACTTCTTTGCAAGTACTTTGAAAAGTTGATGCAGGGAGAGTTTGAGATGAGCATTTTGGGGGAGCTAAATTATTTCCTTGGACTACAAATCAAGCAAGGAAAAGATGGCACCCACATCTGTCAAGCAAAATACACTAAAGAGCTTTTGAAGAAATTTGGTTTTGAGAACACAAAGCCACTCTCAACACCCATGAGTACATCTACAAGGATGGATAGTGACAAGAATGGTAAGAAAGTAGATCAAAAGATCTATAGAGGTATGATTGGTTCATTGCTTTACTTAACGTCCAGTAGACCCGATATTCTTTTCAGTGTATGCATGTGTGCAAGATATCAAGCAGATCCTAGAGAATCTCATTTGATCTCCGTAAAAAGAATATTTAGATACTTAGCTAGAACTCATGATTTAGGTTTGTGGCATCCAAAATCTTGTGAAATTAATCTAGTAGGATATTCTGATGCTGTCTATGCTGGATGCAAAGTAGATAGAAAAAGCACCAGTGGTTGTTGTCAATTTCTTGCAGGGTGTTTAATATCCTGGTCCTCAAAGAAACAAAATTCAGTAGCACTATCTACAGCTGAAGCTGAGTATGTGGCTGCTGGAAGTTGCTGTACACAACTCCTATGGATAAAGCAACAACTTGAGGATTTCAGACTAAATATCAAATCAATTCCACTACTGTGTGACAACACCAGTGCTATCAATCTCACCAAAAATCCAGTCCAGCATTCAAGGACCAAGCATATTGAGGTTAGATATCATTTTATTCGTGATCATGTAGCAAATGGTAACATAGAAATATCCTTTATTGACACAAATGGTCAGTTAGCAGATATTTTCACAAAAGTCTTACCCGAAGAGAGATTCACATCTCTTAGAAGGGAATAGGGCATGTGTAATTTGTGAAAAGACTTCTGTTTAAAACTGGGACATAAATGTTCAGAGTTAAGTAAATTTTCTCTCCTTAGCTTTAAGCAAAAGAAATTTAAAATTGTTCCCTAGTGGTCACTCTTCTTAATAAAGTTTGCTTTGGCTGGTCAAACTTATTTGTCGTTTTCTGCCACCTCTTAGCTCTTCGCTTTTCCGCAATTTTTTTATTTAACCCCAAAATCGATGTGAAAACGATCCATCTCCCCCCTTTTACACCTTTTTCCCTCTTTCGTCTGGTTGCCTGAGCCGATGCCCTAACGACTCCGACATCGCCTCTCTGCTCATTTGAAGTTCCTCTCTTCTTCCCGCGAAGAATTTCTTGAGGACCTTTCTCTCTTCTTTCATCTCAACCTTCCAGAAAACCCTCCTCACCCAAAGTCCATGGCATCGTCCGTTATCTCCGGTAGTTTGGGTGGCTACAGCGCTAAGTTTCTATCGGCAGAGTAGCAGGAAAGGTTTACTTTCGTGAAGACCAAGGTTTGTGGAAATAAGGCAGTGGATGTAGCTGATCTTGAGAAGAACGGCATGCACAGTGTAGTAGCCGCAATGAGCAGGATGCAGTGGATGGGAATCACCACCTTCTCTGAGGTAAGCTATCTAGACCTCGTGAAGGCTTTTTATGTGTGCTTGAGGACAGAGGCAAACGGGTCTCTGGTTTCATCAGTCAAGGGAACCCAAATAAAGATAGATCATGAGCTGTTGCATTTGTTGTTTGGTGTAAAGACTTCCGGCACAGTGGGATTCACACCGTGGACGCCCAAGCTAAAGGACTTGGTATTGTAGGACCAGGGTTCAGACTGAGAGATGGAAAGTTAGATATTAATCAGTTGAGTGCTCTCAATCACCTCCATTTCATAGTTTGTCAGATTTTGGTTCCAAGAAGTGCGACTTTCTCAACTTGCACCAAGGCAAACTCGGATATGATGTTTTGGGCCATTCAGAACCAAGAAATCAACATGGCCGAAGTAATGATGGAAAGGATGAAATTTGCCCGTGATCAAATATGGGATACCAAGAGTAAGTTGAATATATCCTTGCCCTATGCTCATTTGCTCACCAAAGTCTTTTAGCACTTTGGAGTAGATGTTTCTGGCGCCGTTGTAGAGAAAATGGGCCAAGCAATTAGGTCCAGAAATCTAAGGAAAAGCGGTTTTTCAGTGGTCAGCACTTTGGAGTAGATGTTTCTGGCGCCGTTCCTCCTCCACCATCCTCTCCTCCTCAGCTTCCACCAGCATCCTCTTCAGCTGGACCTTCCTCTTCTGGTCCTTCTACATCAGAATCTTTTGTTCTTCCTACAGTAACTCTTGACTCTATATTCAATCCACCTACACCTCCCTCTTTCATTACCATTATCCCTGAAGGTTCCCAACTCACACAAATAGAAATCCAGGATATCAAGGATGAATTTGAAGTAGCAATACTTCGTTCAGTCCTGGCTGTTGGGACCCACTCTCACAGGACATGCTCTTCTAGTCCTGTCTCTAAGAAGAGGAGACTCACATCCTCTCATCTTGTCTCTTCTGAACCTTGCTATCCTCCCCTTTGGTTTTCCCTCTCTATCTCCAACAAGCAGAATCCTATCTATGAAGAATACCTTCAAAAGGTAGTTTTTACCCATATTTTTGGCCTTCCTTTCCAAAATCTTTCTGAACATCTCACCACCATCTTTCCTTATATCCATCTCTCTAAGGCTCAATAGTCAAAAATCTTCTCCATGACTGGAGCCAAAATGAAGAGCAGTGGGCTCGAAGCAACTAAGACATGTACAGTCAATTCCGACAAGTTCAAGCTGCCCGATATCTGCCTAGGGAAGCTCCTCTTCCCCTTTCTGAGTGGTTCCAATCCATCACAAAAATTTGTTTGGCCCATTCATTTAGAAGGAAATCAAATTTATCCGGCAGTATCAGATGTACAGTAACTACTGCTATATAAACCGCCTCCCAGAATCTCAGTTGGATCAGTTTCGTGCAGCCATCAGGGCCTTCAGTTCAAGCACAGCTCATACTGAGTCCCTTCAGGTTGATTTTGTCACCCTGGTTATTCCTGATGTAGTGTTCCTTCCCCCTCTCCATGCTTTGATTATGGACTCTTCCGTGGGAACTCTCATCTTTGAGCGAGCTGCAAGGGTAATGGCCAGATTATTTGTGCAAGACAGCCGTGACTTATCCTTCCCAAGATTCGCCTTCAGGCAATATCTTCAGGGGCATATCAAGGCAGATGTTCTAGCCCCCATTCTCTCTGAATGTGAGCGGCTATCTCCTGAAGAGTGGACGAAACTCTATCCCTTGTCTGCTCAGCAGCTAGGCGATCTTAATGCCTCTCAGGCCAGCTCCAATCAACCTCCCCTGTCTTCACCTCATCAGGGATTCCTATCTGACCTGGGTCGAAAGATACAAAGTTTTCTTTGCTTAAAGCAAGAGTTTAGGTCGCTAAAGATTGACTATCCCCTCAAGATTGAAGCCTTTCTTCGGTTTGCCAGCTTTGGGTCCTTCTTAACTTACAAGTTAGCCCTTGGCAGTGTTAAGTATGGGGACTTCATTTCAGATCAAAGGCAGCTTCATATCAAAAGGATGGCTCCCACCATGGGACCCTCCTATCAAATTGACTTTGGGGCCTTTCAAGCCTTCTTTGAAGAGCAGGAACGCCAGGCACTCCCTGTCATGAGGCGCTTTGGCTCCTTGTTATCCCCTGCTTATTACTTATCTGTAAATCCTCAAAACTGATCAATATATGTTGGTTGTCTGCCCTTCCATCTTTTCTCTTCTTTCTTTGTCTCATAGTATCTTTTTGCTTACTAACAAAAAGGGGGAGAAAATTAGCATGTCTGAAATACATTCCGAAAATCTTCAGATTTAGAAAAATACTTAGCATGTTTGAAATACTTTCCGGAAATATTCATGCTTATTGATAATTTTTTGTCATCACCAAAAAGGGGGAGATTGATGATCAGTCTGTCCCCACGAAATTTTTAAATATACATGTATTTTGGTAATTAACAAAACCTTATCAAAGTTCTCTAAGTCTTAAGTACAGAAAATACTCCAAGGTCAAGGTCAATCAAGCCAATATTGGTAAGCATTATATTCTGAAGCATTAATTATTTCAAGATTGTATCTATCTAAGTCCACATCGATTTCGGTTGAAAATCACAACGATTTCTTAAGTCATCATAACGATTTGCCCATCGTAACGATTTGCTGATCATAACGATTTGCCCATCGTAACGATTTGCTCATCGCAACGATTTTTTAAGTCATCATAACGATTTGCCCATCGTAACGATTTGCTCATCGCAACGATTTCTTAAGTCATCATAACGATTTGCCCATCATAACGATTTGCTCATCGCAACGATTTTTTTAGAGCTCATAATGATTTGTTTCGCGCAACGATTTCTTTAGAGCTCATAACGATTTGCTTCGCGCAACGATTTCTTTAGAGCTCCTAACGATTTGCTTCGCGCAACGATTTCTTTAGAGCTCATAACGATTTACTTTACGCAACGATTTCTTTAGTGCTCATAACGATTTGATTCGCACAACGATTTCTTTAGAGCTCATAACGATTTGCTTCGCGCAATGATTTCTTTAGAGCTCATAACGATCTGCTTCACGCAACGATTTTTTTAGAGCTCATAACGATCTGCTTCACGCAACGATTTCTTTAGAGCTCATAACGATTTGCTTCGCGCAACGATTTCTTTAGAACTCATAACGATTTGCTTCGCGCAACGATTTCTTTAGAACTCATAACGATTTGTTAAGTGTTCATAACAATTTCTTCGTTGAACACATCGACTTGCTTTTCATAACGATTTATTAAGTGTCTATAACGATTTCTTCATTGAATACAATGATTTGCTCTCTATAATGGCTTGTTGGTATTCATAACGATTTCATAAGTCATATAGACAACGACTTTATAGTTTATATCGACTTGATATTTATCTTATCTCTTAAGGCGTTGAATAGTCAAAGACTTCCTTATCTGTCTGACTGCTGTGCATTTAATGAAGACAGAACGTATCTCTGCATGCATGCAGATAATATCCTTTTACTATTGTGCATATTCTGTCAACATCTTTAGAACAAGCTATTGGCATTGCTATTTTGGTGAATACTCACATCATCGTTTACTGACAACAAGAGACAGCCTAGCTGTCTACTGTTCTAGCATTTAATATGTGCAGGGTCCTAAAGACATTCTGTCATACAACGTTGGACCATAAGACACCAGAAGACCTTATCTCTTTGCGTGCTCAACTGGATAAAAGATTGTTGAAGCTTCCAAATGTCAAGCAGTCTAACGTCTACCAATCTAAGAGACAACGGTTACTTCAACGGCCGTATTTCAAAAAGAGATATAAATACAAGACAGAAGAGAAGAATGACAAGTAACTGAGTGGAGAACAAGCATCTCGCATACAAGCATTCAAATTCTTCTGCAAGAAGTCTAGAGCCAAGAATCTCATTCCTCATCATCTTTAGCTCTTCGCTCTCTGTGCTGTAATAGAATTTCTAAGAGAGCCCGTGTAGTTCTAAGAGTATGCCTTGTTTAGATCTTTTGCTCTTAGTGCTTGTTGCTTCAGATCTTGGCTTGTAAAAGCTTGATCTAGGAGCTTGAATTCATTCTATTCTCTTTGTGGTGTTTCCCTTCGTGTCCGAAGGAAGACCTGGTGGGATCCAGGGTGCTGTTTCCCTTCGGTTGTGAAGGAAGACCTGGTGGGGTATCTAGGGTGTTGTTGCTCCCTTCTGGTGTGAAGGAAGACCAGCTGAGCTGGGTGTTGTAGTGTCCATAAGGGGACTGTACCCTAGTTAGTGGAATCCTGAGTTGTTGCTCAGGGACTGGACGTAGGACTCCTAAGGAGAGGAGGTCCGAACCAGGATAATTTCATGTGCTGTATGGTGTTTTTCTTGTGTGATTGCACTTTGAACTAATTGTTACTAACCTTCATCGAAGAACGTCTTTTGTGTGAATGTTTTAAGTACAGGTACTAATCAAGTAAAATTTTTAAAGACCCATTCACCCCCCCCCCCCTCTGGGCTTGTCAACGGGCAACAACAGTTAGAGTACTACACTGTTACAGTTCGAGCACTACAGTGTTATAATTCGAGCACTATACTGTTACAATTCGAGCACTACAATGTTACAGTTCGAGTACTACACTTACGGTTCGAGCACAACACTGTTACAGTTCGAGCACTACACTGTTACAGTTTGAGTACTACACTCTTACGGTTCGAGCACTACACTGTTACAGTTCGAGCACTACACTGTTACAGTTCGAGCACCACATTCTTACACTGTTACAGTTGGAGCGCTACACTCTTACGGTTTGAGCACTACACTCTAACCTACACTGTTACAGTATACGTTATAACCTGTTACAGTATTTAGTTATTTTGATTATAGTATAGATAATATCATGTTACAGTATGTTATTGCTAACATGTTGAGTTTGCATGATAGAGAGCACATACAAGCACATAGAAGACTGCATAAAACAAAAATATATTGCATAAACAAGCCATGTTACAATAACTCTCTAAACTCTGTAACTCGACCAGTCAGTGGAGGAGGGAGGAGAGGAGGCGGAACAGGCAGGGGAGGGAGGGGAGGAATAGATGTGTTCTGCCCTAGGGCCGATGTCAGGGAGGATGTTGGTGAGGCCCTTGTCACCGTACAGCCGGGAGGCTTTGGCTAAAGTCATCTTCCAGCCGATGTAAAAATCGTCCTAGTAGTCGGGGCTGAAGGTCGGTGGCGGCGAAGGTGGAGCCTGTGGCATTGGTGACGCAGATGCCTTGCCATCCCTATGGGGAGCACGGTTAGATGAAGACATCTGCAAATAAAGAGGAAGAAGACGAGCAAGAAAGATAGGAAGAAGAAGACTCAGAGAAGCTTGTGAAGGATAAGTATACGGCTCTAGATTCCTTTTATAGTTGTGAAGAATGGTTCACGGGCGAAGGACATGTGTTAGTGATGTCAATGGTTGCTGTAAGTGTGCTCGACACGTTATGTAAGAGCAACTTCCCATCGGTCAGAGTTCACGGCCCTTCGAAAGGATAGAAGCATCAGTGTCGAGGCAGACATGAGATTCGAAAGGACGGAAGGGTAAGACGTGAATGGGAAAAAGAGACGGATGCAAAAGAGACGGAACTCGTGAGTTGAGGGTCGTAAATGATGACGTCGGAAAAATAGGGACTGGAAATTAAATCGGGTGAAAAGTAAGGATTTTACGTCTACCAGTATTCTGACATGGACAAGGAAAAAAATACCACCCTCTAACAGGGACCCCCAATTAATTTTCCCCTTTTTTTACCAGAAAAAGAAGATTATATTATAAACAAGGGAGTACAAGGCAGCATGGTGTACAATAAGCAAAAAAGACCATGATGTGCATGACCTGCAAACTGCAGTGGAAAAGATAGGAACCCATACCCCCACTACCCAACACAGACCTCATCATGTATTGTCTTCGTCACTTGTCATCATCCTAACTTTCTTGAATTTAGTTTTTTTGATTGTATAGTCCAGTGGTTAGGTCCACGATCAATACTGAACTAGTAGAAAAAATTTCAAATATGTTCTTGAAAGAAAGTGGGCTGTAGGCTTTCATTTTTATGTAACTATTCAAAGGTGGTATTGGGTGTGTAAAAGAGGATTGTTTTCTCTACGTGGCCATTGACATGGAATGGGGTCTTTCTTGTCGATGGACAAGGGGATCTTCAAGAAATGTACTCTAAAATTGTATCCGCTTGGATCCGGATCTTGTGATTGGAACACCAAAGATTCAATCCAAATCCAATTCACTCACAAGGTTGGGCGTGTAAAGATGATTGTTATCTTTATGAATATGTTTGGTATTAAGATAGACCGAAGATAGAGTAAGAATATGTTCAACCTTAATCTATTCTAATACCAAACATGTCCTATGTGGCTATCGACATGGAGTAGGGTCTTCTTCGTGGATGGAGATGGGGATCTTCATGAAAATGCAAGCTATAAGTACAATATTTAAAGTTGGCACTAAGTTGTATGCATTAAGAGCATTAAATATAACGACTATTGTTGGTTAGTATTCACCTAATCATGGTTCGTTTTCACGCGTCATTCCAAACAGTTGGATGATTTATTTTTTGTCAACAGTGTTCCTCATCTTGTATATAGTCCCTAACTTGCAGTACATCTTTCTTATGTCTATTTATGTTTGGGTTTTAAATGTTTGAATCTCCAGTATTAATCTCTCGTTTGTCTGTCATATACCCGTATGCCAGATGATCTAGATGGATATATTCTCGTTAAATTTGCTCATAGAATCCCTACTTCGTAATAGGGTTATCATTTCCCAATGTCAATATACTATGGGCATAAATACTTTATTCAGGGGATCCAATTTCAGAGTATCAACGGGGCGGACAACGGTTAATCAGACGTAGGGGTGAACACGATCCGATTCACTTCTACATATATATATATATATATATATATCTATATATATATATATATATATATATATATTATATATATATATTCGAAACTGTGAGACCTGTGAAATCGAATCGAATCAACCGTAATCGGTCGGTTCAATTCAGTTTTTTTGATTTAGATCATATTATCAACACTCCTAATCAGACGGGCCCAAAAGTTGACCCGGCCTGTTAACCCAACAGTCTAGCCCGGCTTTACCACCCTACTTAAAATTATGTACAATTGCAGCCATGGATTTAATATTGCTTGTAGAGAAGTGTATTTTTCCCGAGAGAAATCCATTTGGGTTATGAACATGTGGAACATTGAGTTGGATTGCCGAGATACAGTTTGATCGGGCAAGGTCACATTTACATAAAATGTCCATGCAAATATGACGTAACCCAACGAAATTGCATCTAAACAATCCAACTTAACTTTGCTACTTGACTCATTGGGCGGCAAGCATTTATCATTAGTAAAATGTAGAATTGAATAGCCCTGGATATATATAGTCAAATTATGTCTGCTTACTTTCAATAGAATGTAGGATTAATGCATAGATCTACACATGCAGTTATTATTCTCAATAAAAACATCTACCCATACAATTCTATGGCATAATGTCTTCCGGTGTTAATATTCAAAAAATAGTCTTCTTAGTAACATTAATTAACGTTGTTAACATCTATGCATGGTTATTCTAACACTTCAATTCGGTGCTTCACAAGTATTGACCCATCTTTATGGAGCTAGTAGGCCTCTTGGGCTTGGGCTTACCATGGCCAAGACCAGCCTGAAAATGGTAATTGGCTCAAACTTAATTCCAACCCGGAGTTTTCTCCTCTGCAACACCGACAGCTCTACATCAAGAGTTAGAAACCTCATCTTTGCTCCGATCTAAGAGAATATAAATAGGAACATTTAAAAAAATAACTTCGAACTACATAATTGAGCCAATTTTTTTTGAAAAAATTAAAAGTACTTCCAATCAAATGTTTGACATGCCCATATATGATATGCAGACATTGTGCGCATGATTTTGATGACATTTTCTAAGGAATTTTGTGGTGAAATCCATTTTTCTCCCCCATGCTTTGGGAAGAAGCCAGCGCAGGGGGCGATCGCGTGCGTCTTTGTTTGTGTCAAAAGACCGTTGGGCTGTGATCCCGGAATCTTGAGCTAGCTAGGTTAATTATGTTCAGATTATGGTAACAATCTTAATCGAATTCAACCAATATTCAATATATATAGTGAAATAACTATACCAAGCACAACATATTATTGTTGGCTAAGTGGTAATGGATGTTCGAGAAAAAAAAAAAAAAAAAAGAATGTTGGGTGAGAAAGTTGATCTAGATTTCTAGATTTGTCTTTGACTCGTGTATGTCATGCATGCCATGTGTGCTATGCAATAGAAGGGTGGCAACAATCGATGACAAGATATTAATACATGGTCAAGGCATTCGGTGGCGATGAATTCTAATTTTCCTCTGATAAATGCTAACTTACAATTGACAAATATTGGTCTCTACTTCACAAATGAACACAAGCTAACAATGGCAAAGCTAACATATGCTGACAAAATATTGTTTATTACTAGTTGATTGCTATTAATACTATATATTCACCTGCCCTGTCATGAACCTATAGGTGAGATTAAAATGAGTAATCCATTTTATCTTCACATCTTGATTTGGAGGACAACAAGTTATTCTATAAAAAAATATTTTCGAACAACCATCGTAAAGATGATCATCTATGTGCATAGAAATCAATGCAACGACATCTTTTTCGCAATGTGAGCCTATCACCTGTCGGTAGAAGAGTAATAAAACAATGTTTCAACGTTTCTTTCTTTCTTATTAGATCATATCATATCATGTAAAATCTGATATGCCGTAACAATTGTCACCTCATTATTAACAATCTCAACTGATCACATTAGATACATTAGATATTTGAGAATGAGTAATACTTGTTATCTGATACGGGTCGTCATTAGGCCACTCGACCTGAGCTTGGCGCGGGTCGTCACTCGGTGATCGGTACAGTGGCATGTCTTCGGCCAACCGAACCCCGAGCCGAGCTAGGCTAGCAAACTGACCAAGGCAGGAGGTAATCGGCAGTATGCTGGCTCTCGGTGGCTCGACTAGACGAGTTCCATCGGCCGAACTGTCTCCTAGACGAGTGGTGAATTCTCGCAAGACCGGATCCCCTGGTGCACCGAGTCTTTACACGAGTTGGTTTTTGCCCCCATCTTTGGTGAAGGCTGATCGCTCCCAAGACTTTCCTAATTCGAGCCCTGGCAGCATCTACGGGAAGTTAAGTTACGGAAAGGCCCGAAGATCACGAACCACGTCCTTTAACCACTCCTGCACGATGATTATGGAAGGCCCATTAGTGGCAAGACACCCCGAGAGTCGCAACCGCAAGCCACCCGCAATTAACGCCCACTAATTCAGTCAACGGGAATCTCAGACAGACCCCGAGGCACATCTTTGACCCACTTACCATAACCGCGCTCATGGAATCACTATAAAAGGATAAGGCATCACCCACACAGGAGGTACGTAACTTCTAGTCCAGAAAATCCTACCCATCTAACCTCGTGAACTGACTTGAGCGTTGGAGTCCTTCCCCACCGAGGTCACTCGGGGTCTTGCAGGTCTAAGTCCAGTAGTCGAGGCGTGGCGCGTCTTCCGTGGGAGCTACTTGGCCGAGGCCGACCCCGTTACTTGAGCGGTAACATTTTTGGCGCCGTCTGTGGGAACCTCTGAATGAAAAACTTGCTCTCATGGCACCCAAGGGAAAGATCGTGGCACGCTCATCCGAGGAGGAGACCGCCCCCTCAACTGACATTGCAGAGATCATTAGCGGGGGCTCTGGCACCGGGGAGCAAGGATCAAGCACCTCCACTCGCCTTGATCGCGTCGAGGCATTGGTTGCGGGACTCCACGAGGTGTTGACCCGAATGGAGCAGAAGCAGCAGGCCATGGCGGCCCAGGCCGAGGCGGCATGCTTGGGCGCCCCAGATCGGGGTCTTGACAACGTGGGGACAACAGAAGATCGCGTCGCCCCACCAATGTTGATGGCCAGTCACGTCGACATCCAAGCGACAGCCCCAGCAGCATCCGTGCCGGCTTTTCAAGTCCCCACAGCAACTCCAGCAGCCCTGGCCGTAGCCACGGATCACGAGGCCCCTAAGATGATGGAGATTGACAATTATTCGGCCGAGTCAACGCCAGCAGCAACGAGTGTGTTGCCGGCGGAACCTCGGTGGAAGAACGATATTCAGGAGACGAATAGGAAGATTAAGGCCCTCCAACGGGGAACTCGGGTCCCCTCGGTGACAACGCTACTTTCTACTTCACCATTTGTCGAGGAGATTACCTCGGTGCAAGTGCCCCTGAAGTCTGCACCAACACGCCGTTCGTCGCATCCATCGCCAAAAAGCCGCATGTGAGTCTTTCCAACCTACTCTCCCGCATGTAGAAGTACGCGAGGTTGGAATCCACTCTCGGCGCAGCGGGCAAGCTGGGGCGCTCGTCCGAGCTGGGATCATCAAGCAAAG
The DNA here is from genome assembly GCA_014218235.1 of Colocasia esculenta. Classification (NCBI taxonomy): domain Eukaryota; kingdom Viridiplantae; phylum Streptophyta; class Magnoliopsida; order Alismatales; family Araceae; genus Colocasia; species Colocasia esculenta. Next base: position 28,947,468 of record CM024763.1, on the reverse strand, counting down.
CGCCGGAGCCGAAGAAGCCTCGGAGGGACGAGCCCTCAGCTCGCGAAGACAGGCGATCGGGCTCGAACCGCCGACATGACAAGTATAGGCGTACCCGAGATCTCCCCAACTTCACCAGACTCCCGTCCAAGATCCTGCCTATCATAAAAAGGCTACCCGAGTTCAGGCGCCCTGAGCCGCTCCCAAGGCTTATAACGGGCATGGAGCAGATCAGTATTGTGAGTATCACAAAGGCTACGACCACACCACCGACCAGTGCCGAAGCCTCAAGATGGAGATCGCGGACATGTTGCGGCGTGGTATCATTGGAAGAGACATCGTCGACAGGCGAACAAAGGAGTCGACGCCCGAGGAGGAGCGTGGAGCCCGCGGTGGCAAAGGAGTGGTCCTCGTCTTGGCCGGGGGCTCAGCCGGGGGAGGAGACAGTGGGAGAAAGAGGAAGACATACGCGTCGGCCATTGGCTCAAGCTCGGGGAGCTCTGCCCCGAAAACCCAAGGCGTTATAACATTCTCCGAAGACGACTCACTCGGACTCAGCTTCCCCCATGATGACGTGCTTGTCATCCACGCGGACATCGATGGGTACAACGTACACCAGATTCTGGTGGATAATGGAGCAGCTCCTGATGTTCTTTTCTATGAATGCTATGTAAAAATGACTGACCTGAGCACCGAGCTAAAACCTGTAGCCACACCTCTCTTCGGGTTTAGCGGGTCACCAGTCAGCACCGAGGGGTCGATCAGACTAAAAGTCACCCTCGGAACTCGGCCACATCTTGTAACCATTGAGGCTGACTTCCTTGTGGTGAAAGTAAAGTCGGCTTACAATGCCATTTTTGGCCGAGGGATCCTTGGGAAGATAGGAGGGGTCCCCTCTACGTACCATCAGAAACTGAAGTTCCCCACACCGAACGGGATAGGCGAGGTAGCTGGAAACCAAACCGAGGCCCGTCGGTGTTATGTAAATTCAATAAAAACCAAGGAACCAGTCGTTCCCGAGTATGAACCTGTGCATGATGAAAATATGGAAAGGCATGAACCTGCCGAGCGAACAAAGCAAATTCAAATTACGGAGGAGAGATCAATAGTGATTGGTGCCGAGCTCCGAGAGTCGGAGGAAGGGCTGGTTGAATTTCTCAAGAGCAGCAGCGATCTCTTTGCATGGGCGGAAGATGGCCTCCCGGGAATTGACCGGGAGTCATTCAGCATCACCTAAGTGTGAACCCTGAAGCTCGGCCCATACGACAGAAGAAGCGGCCTCTGTCGGCCGATCGATAAGAAGCAGTGGACGACAACCTGGCCAAGTATTTGTGTGCAGGAACTGTTCGGGATGTCTTTTATCCCGAGTGGGTGGCCAACATTGTCCTTGTAAAAAAAGCAAATGGCAAATGGCGCATGTGCGTGGACTTCACCGACCTCAACAAAACGTGCCCAAAGGATAGCTTCCCTCTTCCTCACATCGACCAGCTCGTCGACTCCACGGCAGGACACGAGCTCCTAAGCTTCCTCGACGCCTACTCGGGGTATCATCAGATCAGGATGGCCCCCGAGGTTGAAGAAAAAACTGCCTTCACCACCGAAAAAGGTCTGTACTGCTTTACCCGAATGCCTTTCGGATTGAAGAATGCAGGGGCAACATACCAGAGGCTCATCAACATGATGTTCGAGCAACAAATCGGAAAGACTATGGAGATATACGTCGACGACATGTTGGTGAAAAGTAGGCGATCCGAAGACCATGTTCGAGAATTGGCCGAAGCCTTCGAGGTCTTGCGTCAATACGGAATGAAGCTGAACCCCGACAATGTGTCTTCGATGTCCGCGCCGGGAATTCCTCGGCTACCTCGTCTCGCACTGAGGTATCGACGTCAACCCGACAAAGTTCAAGCCATTCTCGACATGATGGCACCGAGGACCGTCAAAGAGGTACAAAGGCTCAATGGCTGAGTAGCTGCCCTGAGCAGGTTCATGTTAAAGTCAGCTAAAAGGTGCAGGCCCTTTTTTAAGTATTACGGAAGGGGCGATTTGAATGTAACAATGATTGCCAAAGAGCTTTCGACGAGCTCAAATCTTTTAGCTAATGTGCCCACTCTGAGTAAGGCTGTCGTAGGGGAAGAGCTGTTCCTGTACCTCTCGGCCACAAACTACTCGGTCAGTTTGGTGCTCGTGCGAGAGGAAGACCGAAGGCACGTCCCAGTATACTACACCAGCAAAGCCCTGTGTGGAGCCGAACAACACTACTCTGATCTCGAGAAAGCGGGTACGCGCTCGTAAGGCTGCACGACGACTCCGACCTACTTCCAAGCACACCGAATAGTCGTCCTAACTGACGCCCCAATCAAACAAGTGCTCAGCCGACCCGAAGCTTCGGGAAGGATGGCCAAGTGGGCCGTTGAGCTAGACAAATTCGACATCTCGTATAGGCCTCGACTCGCCATCAAAGCTCAAGACTTAGCCGACTTCATTTCTGAAGGAATGGCGAGGCTTCCATAGCCGGAGGAGGCCATCGGATATTGGCTAGTGCACGTGGATGGGGCATCCAACTCCCAAGGCAGCGGGGTTGGCGTCGTCCTGCAATCTCCGGACGGCCTCATCCTAAGGTACGCGATTCGGTTTGGCTTCTCTGCTTCTAATAATGTAGCAGAGTACGAAGCTGTCATCTCAGGACTCAGGATGGCCAAGAACCTGGAAGCAACGAAAGTCCGAGTCCACAGTGACTCCCAGCTGGTCGTCAGCCAAGTCTCGAGGGAGTTCGAAGCCAAAGAAGAAAAGCTTGTTTCCTACATGACCAAGGTCCGCAGAATGATGAGCGACTTCATAGCGGCGGAACTACTAAAGATTTTGCGAGCCGATAACTCTCAAGCCGACGCACTATCCAAGTACGCAGTCACCTCAAGATATCCTCAAGAGTCCTCCGTGTTCGTAGAGGAGCTCGGCGAGCCTTCAGTAGGAGCTGCGGAAGTGATGTGCACCGAGGCAGAGCCAACATGGATGACCCCAATCGTTGAGTATATCCGAAACGGGCAGCTTTCGAGTAATGAGGAGGAGGCCCTTAAGGTAAAAAGACGTGCACCAAGATTTTTTATGATTGGTGATGACCTCTATAGGAAGGGCTTCAGCTTCCCCCACCTGCGGTGTGTCACCCAAAAACAAGCTGAGGAAATTATCACCGAGGTGCACGAGGGCACATGTGGGAGCCATACAGGGCCACGGTCTCTAGTTCGGAGAATAACTCGGCAAGGTTATTGGTGGCCTACCATGTTGAAAGATGCTGAAGAATACGTGCGAAGATGCCCTCAATGCCAACTCTTTGGAAAAGTAGATCGGCAACCACCCGCCAATCTCAAGCCGCTGACTGCTCCATGGCCCTTCGCGTAGTGGGGGATGGACATCCTCGACCCGTTTCCACCAGCCTCGGGCCAGCGGAAGTTCCTTATCGTTGCGGTCGACTACTTCACCAAGGGGGTGAAAGCCGAGCCTCTGGCAAAGATCACCGACTCCAATGCCTGGGGGTTCGTCTGGAAGAATCTCATTTGCAGGTTCGGGCTGCCTCAGACGATCATCACTGATAAACGGAAACAGTTCGACAACGCCAGGTTTCACTGCAACTGTGCAGAGCTCGGCATCAGCCATCGTTTCACCTCAGTGGTGGATCCTTAAGCTAATGGGCAAGCCGAGGTGACCAATCGAACGCTCCTTGATGGGCTGAAGAAAAGATTGGACGACCACAAGGGCCGATGGGTCGAAGAACTCCCCCATAACCTGTGGACGTACCGAGCAACTCCCCGCGAAGCCACTAAGGAATCTCCTTTTGCGTTGGCCTTCGGTGTGGAAGCAGTCACACTAGTAGAGCTGCTCGTACCCTCAGGACGAGTGCTTGGGTTCGACCGTGAAGATAACGATCACTTGCTACGGGCCGAGTTGGACCTGATAGAAGAGGACGGAACAAGGCAGCACTACAAGTCGAAGTCTACCAGCGGAAGATGAAGAGAAGATTCACACAAGGCTATAAGGCCTCGCACTTCAGCTTAGGAAGCCTCGTCCTCTGGAAGCTCGCCGTATCAGATCCTAGGTCGGCAACGGGAAAGCTTTCGCCTACTTGAGGGTCCTTATCGCATGATGGAGGACCTCGGACAAGGGGCTTATCGCTTGGCAAGTCTAAACGGCTCGATGATTCCAAGAACATGGAATGCTGAGCATCTCAAATGTTATTATCCCTGAGATGAAGAAGTCTAAATAAAGATTGTTCAATCATTCGTCCTTCGGGCCTTCTTCGGCCCTTAAAGCTCCTGCGCGAGGTCGCTTCGGCGCTTCGCACTCCAACGACGAGGTCGCTTCGGCACTCATTCTTCGGGCCTTCTTCGGCCCTTAAAGCTCTTGCGCGAGGTCGCTTCGGCACTCCGAGCTCCAATAGCGAGGTCACTCCGGCACTCGTCTCACAGGTCTCCGACCCTTAAAGCTCTTGCGCGAGGTCGCTTTGGCACTCCGAGCTCCAATAGCGAGGTCGCTCCGGCACTCGTCTCACAGGCCTCCGGCCCTTAGAGCCCTTGCACGAGGTCGCTTCGGCACTTCGAGTTCCGATAATGGGGTCAGCTGCGCTAGCCCTTAGAATTCTCACACAAGGATCGCTTCAGTACTCCTAAAAATGGAAGGGGTTCAATTCGACACTCCGAGTTGAACGAACATTACGTAGCTAGATCCTAAACGAAAATGTTCCAACAGTTGGCACCCTAACCTAACACGACTCACTTAATCCAACAATAGCTCCTAACACGGCGAAAAAATGCGGCTCCATCCGAAAACGAGAAATATATTCATAATGGCCGAAAGGCCGAGGAAAGGAAAATTACAAAAGTTGTGGGGCTACAAGGAAAACGAAGAAGGCTAAGGCCCGGCGGCCGGAGGGGCCGGAGCTGAAGTCCCCACATCGGCAATAGCAGTAGTGACCGGCGCGGCCTCCCGTCAGCCTCGTTGCCGTCATCGCTCGGGGGCTGTACGACGATAGATCCAGGTTGGGGAAGGCCTTGCCGACTACTGCCAAACAGTGCTTGTAGCCATTTTCGAATAGACCAGTTATCTGGTCAAGGTGCACTCGGACTGGGTGTACTCGAGCACAGCCTTCTGGCGCTCTTTGGCGACGACTTGGGCCATTCTGTCTTCATTTTTTTGTGGGCCGCCGCCTCAGCCTCTCGAGCCCTTTTTCGTCGGCCAGTGAAGACTTGAGTTCCTCCAAAGTCTTCGCTAGAGTCGCGGCCCGCTCTCCGACTGCTTGGCCTGGGCAGCTCCGGCGGTAATCGAGCCCTTGAGCGCGGTGCTCTTCTTCCCAAACTCGGCAACCTCCTTCTCCAAAAGGTGCACGTGACTCTCAGCCGACGTCCGGACTTGATCCATCCGACGGTGAAGTGTCACGAGCACGCCCAGCTGTACTTGGAGGCCCGGAACGCCTCTTCGACGAGATCGGCGGTCTGCAGCGAGGCTGCCTGGGAGGTTGCGTCCGATGGGCTGAGGACCGACCCCATTCCAAGGGGCTCGGCCCCGAGGGTTGATGTGAAGGGGCACCGGACGGCTCGGCAGAGGGGCAGCACTGGACGAACCGCCTTCGACAGTCGTGGCCGCTTCGGTGCTTTCTCCGCCTCCCGAGTCACGGGGCCGAAGGAGGGGCCACCACAATAGGAGGAACCGGGGGCTCGACGATTTGAACCTCGGCCTCTTCAGCAGGGCGCTTCTCTCGAGCCGCCTTCTTCCCCCTACCGGCGGTGAAGCGCTGGGCAGCAAGGGATCGGTAATCCGTCGAGTTGGCCATAGCTTTCAGAAAATAAGGCGACACGGAATTAGACAGCATTGTCAAAACATAGAATCATAAAGGAAAACTTCCTAAAAGACATCAGACCTATATCGGCCCGCCGAATTAACTCGAACAGGTCAGTCGAGGGTTAGTGCAAGTCGGGTACCGATACCGCCTACAGTGACTCAAAGGCTGAAAGCTCGGCACCAACTCATATCGGCAGGCGGCGGAAAGCTTCGTCCTGGGGATTGATGGCCGACCAGACGGTCGAGAACTCCCAGCCTTTCGAGCTGTGGATAAAGCAAAAACTCCTCTTCCAGTGATGGATAGAGGAGGGGAAACGCCCAAGAAAGTGGTGGTCTGTCAGAGCTGAAATAAAAAGCCAATCCCCCGAGACTTTGAGGGACAAGTAGTAAAAAAAGAGGCGGATACTGGGCCGAATTTTGGCCATGGCACATGCCACCAAAAAACCAATAGCCGACCGCCATGGGTTCAGGGCTAGTTGGGAAGGAGCGACTTCCAGATACCACAAGAGGTGGACAAAAAAGGGATGAAGGGGATATCGGAAGACAGCCTTAACTGACTCCGAGTACAAACAGAACCCATTCTCCATTGTATAATGGGCCCGAAGGTTATCATAAGCATAGACCTGGAAGTCGGGAGGGAAGGCGATCCCTGGTGGTTCGTGATTCCGTCAACGGTTGCTTGGTCAATCTCCGTGACGGCGTCAGCCACGGAGTCGGCCGCCTTACGCACGCGGGAGGATGGAGCGGAATAAACCTTGGGCACATACGTCCCAGGAGTTACTGCGGGCTCAACCTCGCTCTCCTCCACCACCGGCCTGGCGTCGGAAGGAGCCGTAGAAGCAGAGGACCGGTGACAGAAAGAGGGATGAATCCTGGTACCCTCGGAAGGAGAATACCCCGTAGAGGAAGCAGAAGGGGACCGGGAAGCAGAAGGCGAGCCCATGGCTTACCTCTAGGAAGGAAGAGATCAAACGGGGGCTGTCGACTGGGAGCTCGGGAAAAAATGCCTGGTCACTCCGCCACAACTCGAGAACTCGGCCTCTGCAGATGACAAAGCCCGCGCGCGAAGGGTCCCATTTTGACTCTGGCAATGCTATTTGAAGGGCCCAGGGGCTATCTCGATCCAACGGCCACCGATCATCGCCACCCTGGAGCGTCGCGATCAACCCACTTGTCGCCACTCTAATAGCCAACAGACCGTGAGCACGGATCGTGATCATGGGGAAACGTTCGGAAGATGAGACGTCGATGGGAACGCCCGTCGCTTCGGAAGTCATGTCTTTTCAACGGCCAGTGAGTCCTTTCATGATCATGACAGCGCGCGACGCAATCGGTGAAAAGGTGTACGACGGCGTCTGAACATTAGTTATTAACACCTTTTTCTCAGCTCGTCACGACGACCTGAGTAAAAGCTGGGGGGCTAGTGAAACGGGTCGTCATTAGGCCACTCGACCTGAACTTGGCGCGGGTCGTCACTCAGCGATTCGGCACAGTGGCAGGAGGTAATTGGTAGTATGCTGGCTCTCGGCGACTCGACTAGACGAGTTCCATCGGCCGAGCTGTCTCCAAGACGAGTGGTGAATTCTCGCAAGACCGGATCCCCTGGTGCGCCGAGTCTTTACACGAGTTGATTTTTGCCCCCGTCTTTGGTGAAGGCTGATCGCTCCCAAGGCTTTCCTAATCCGAGCCCTGGCAGCATCTACGGGAAGTTAAGTTACGGAAAGGCCCGAAGATCACGAACCACGTCCTTTAACTGCTCCCGCACGATGATTATGGAAGGCCAATTAGTGGCAAGACACCTCGAGGGTCACAACTGCAAGCCACCCGCAATTAACGCCACTAATTCAGTCAACGGGAATCTCAGACAGACCCCGGGGCACGTCTTTGACCCACTTACCATAACCGCGCTCATGGAATCACTATAAAAGGATAAAGGCATCACCACACAGGAGGTACGTAACTTCTAGTCCAGAAAATCCTACCCATCTAACCTCACGAACTGACTTGAGCGTCGGAGTCTTTCTCCACCGAAATCACTCGGTGGTCTTACAAGTCCAAGCCAGTAGTCGAGGCGTGGCGCATGTTCCCGTGGGAGCTACCGCCGACCCTCTTACTTGAGCGGTAACATTATCCATACACAAAACATGTTGGGGGGGGGGGGGTTTCACTCAAATTCCATCCATCTTGTGTCTACGGCGCAGATCAAAACTATTTATGTGATCCGGTAATAAATATTTCCTTTATGAATGAACCGAGTTGCCATTGGATCAATGTCTCTGCGCAGTGACAAATCATGGTGAGACATTTTGCCACACTGTGGCGAAATCCAATGCAGGAATAACGACACACTATCGAGCAAGGGAAAAACCAGCATCCTCACGTGCAGTAGACTTGGAGTTGAACCCACCGCCGAACGATTATGACCGTACGATCCAAGGGGGCCAACCTCGACGCTCCGATGGATCTTCCGCGACCGCCGGGGTGGAAGCCGAGCCGAAAATTTTGCGGTATTCCATTTTATTTTTCATATTTTTTCTTTCGCACGTACCCAGAAGCTTCCAGCTTTGTCGCGGACCATCGGACGGCCACGATGTTCGAGATCGACGCGGACGTCCTCGATCTTGGTCGCGGCTCCACCAAGGAGAAGACTGCATGAACAGCCAGATCACGTCGTGGGGAGACTTCTCTTTGAGCGGACCGAGGCCGCCGTAAGGGCCGTAACTACTTCTTCTCCACTGGGCAGATGGCGTGAACCCCACCGATTTTTCCTTGACCACCCCCGTCAAATTCCTATTAACGTAAATAAAAGAGCGGTAAGCTGACCAAATCGCGAAACCGGGATGCGGCAGGAGAAAAGGGACGTCATTTCCACGTACGTAGATGGTATGTGACCTCCCATGCCCTGGCTGCGGAGGTGACAGTAATAACTGAGCTCGCTGGAATTGGCCTCGCGCCAGTCGTGTTAAAAAGGACGAGTGTGTTCACAACGTCGACGCTTTTTAACCGTGCGGCTATCGCCCCCCCGCCCCCACCACGATCTGGGCCTTCCAATATTACACACATCTCCCTTCTCTCTCTCTCTCCCTCTCTCTCTCTCTCTCTCCTCTGTGTGTGAGAGCTTTGCTCCACATCAAGACGCCGGGACGACGCCGACCAAAGCCAAATCGCATCAGGGACGCAATCCCCACACCGCCTTCTCCACGGCCATCCCGAATCGCACGGCAGCTGCTTCCGTCTCCCTCGGCCGGGGACCAGATTCCGTCCCAATCGGCCCGTTTCCGATCCGTAACGCGGCGGCGCTGACGCGCCGTGCGAGGTCCAGGAACCGATCTGCGGAACCCGCCATGGTTCCGGCGCCCAGGGGGTCCCTGGGCCGGTTCTGGATCGGGGCATGGTGAGGGGCTGCCGGAGGGGGGATCTGTGAGGACCGAGAGGCGGGGAGATGCCCGGGCTTACGCAGAAGTGTGGCCAATTGGGCAATGCGGCGCCGCCGCTGTGCTCGTCTCAGGTGGCCGCCGTCGGATCAGCGGCGGCCAAGGGAATCTGGTCTAAGCATCGGGACGACATCACGTTCGATCAGCTACAAAAGGTATCCGCTGGATGCGGATATTGCCTCCCCTGTGCCTCGCTGTTGTCGTTGTTGTTCTCCCCTCTTCTTGATTCTCTCCGATCGGATCCTTGTCAACACAGATTAAGCTTTGGGTGTGTTCTTGTTGATTATTCATACTGTAACCGGGTGGAAGAGATTGGCCCGCGTTTTTTGGCTAATTAGATCTCATTCTCTCATGCTACTTAAGTGTGGAGATGTAGGAATGTTGAATCGAGTTGGAAAAGGATGGACATCAAGGAAGAAAACTAGAAGTTCTTCATGCTCATAGAGGATGATTTACATTCACTTGATTGTCACATGCAGTCACTCATCTTCCAACTATGTAGGTTCTTATCAACCAGCTACCTAATTCGATCGATCATACCGTCCTGTTTCATGGATACTGGAGGTTTAGCGGCAGTGAACATGGCATGGGTCACTGATGCCTTGTGGAATGTACTTCTGTATTTTCTCATTCCTTGCGACCCACCTCAATGTCATTCTTAATTTTTCTTCGCATTTGTACCTTCGCATTTGTACGCCATTGATAAAATACATTTTCCTAGGTCCATTGATGGGTCAACATATAGGAGGCGCTTGTTTCTTGTTGGTTGTTAAAAGTTATTGAAATGGCTCTTGGTAAAGTTTGTTTGCAGTGTCCCCGATACTATTAGTTCCAATTATTCTGTAGGTTTTGTACAATTTCTTGCTCTTGTTTGGATTATTGCTCATTTATCTTCTGATGTTAAAATGACAATTGCTAAAGAGACTGATGTTATACTTCTCAAATTTCAACTAGTTTTGGAGCGACTTGCCTCCTCATGCTCGGCGTGAACTTCTGAGAATAGACAAGCAGACGCTTTTTGAGCAAGCTCGGAAGAACCTTTATTGCTCTAGGTGCAATGGGCTGCTTCTAGAAGGTTTTTCACAGATTGTCATGTACGGGAAGTCATTGCAGCAAGATGGTGATGGTGTGCTTCCTCTAAGTAAAGTGAGTGCTGTGAAAAGCGGGATCGACAAGGAATCTGATGATTTGCAAGACCCATCTGTCCATCCTTGGGGAGGCTTGGTAGGCACCCGAGATGGGATGCTGACACTATTGGACTGCTTTATTTACGGGAAATCATTATGGCCACTTCAAAATGTATGGTGACAATATTCCTTTTGGAGATTCCTGCATCTTTCATGTGATGGAAAAGAAAATGCTTGTCCAAACAAAAATTTCCTCCCTTAGAAATTGGCATTGTTCACATACTTGTTTACCAGTCTACATTTCTTGCCTCTTGCTTCTGCTATGTTTATTTACCTATGGAATTTTCTTCCAGAATTCAGTTATTACTGAATTTGATGGTGTCTATCGTTACTGAAGATGGTATTAATATTTAATTTCCACATTTGATGGTGTCTAGTTAAAGTGCGGACCCACTGCTGCACTAAATATTTCTCCCTATATATGGCCATTCAACCATTTTGTACTGCATGTTAGTTTTGATAACTTTGTTTTATCAGGTGTTTGATAGTGCACGAGCAAGAGAACGTGAGCGCGAACTACTTTATCCTGATGCATGTGGTGGAGGAGGGCGGGGGTGGATCAGCCAGGGCATGGCTGGTTATGGCAGAGGTCATGGAACAAGAGAAACATGTGCTCTGCATACTGCCAGACTCTCATGTGACACATTGGTGGATTTTTGGTCAGCTCTGGGCGATGAAACACGGTCGTCCCTCCTGCGCATGAAAGAGGAGGATTTCATTGAGAGGCTTATGTACAGGTGAACTTTTCAGCTCCCTCAGTGATGGTGTTTTGTCTGTTTCATATGATTTTGGAAGGGAATTTTATGATGCATACTAGAATTATTGCTCAGTTCGCCTGTGATGAATTCAGGGCATCAGCGTTTTCCTGTTGACTGCAGTTACTCTGAGTTTAATGTGTCCAATCCATTGTTCAGTAGTTTCTGCATCTTTTATTCAATATGGTTGAAGAATTATTTTCTCATACAAATTAAGACTCAACCAATTCTTTTAGTCATAAGAACAGCATGTGATGCCTTTTCTGTTGTTGAAATGGCCTGTAAGGTATATGTTCATGAAGAAGCTGGTTTAGAACATTGTGTGTGTTTATTCCGGACAAAGAGAAGGAAATGCGGAAAATCAGAAAATTTTTGTTTGCATTAAACCAGAGGGAAATATGTAGAAACTATGAAGTTATGGTGGCAGTCCTTCCAATATATGTTTACACATTTGGGCTAGGATCCTGAAAAAAAAAAACTATCTTGTGTTGGTTACTACAGACAACAGTGAGCTATGTAATTTATCTATCTCCATGAATTGGTTTCAAAGTGCTAGACCGTGTTTCACATGGATAACCATATTTCCCTGATGTTTGACTTTGATCTTATTGTTTTTCCTGCTTTCACGTTTTTCATCTTACAAATTGACAGTCATGGATTATAGGGAACCTTTCTTTTTCCTCTTCTCTAAATTCATAAAGGACATTAAATTTAATTGCAGATACATATGGTTTTTCAATAGGTCATATCTTGAAGAAAGGCAGCAGTTTTACAGTTTTATTCGATGGCCAATAGTACAGTATATATTGATTTCTGATGATGACAATGATCACTGAGAAGGCAATTAGTAAATGGGATAGTGGTTATTTATAACTGAATTGCACAATCCAGCATTGTGAACACTGGGGAAAACTCAGATTATAATTCTCAACTGGGGGGAGAAAGATCGAAGAGAAAAGAATGTTACTGCTGGAGGAAATGCTAGATCAGGATGATATCGTGTGTATTTTAATCTTGATGCCACATGAAAATATGATGAAAGCGTATAGTCTCACAAACAATATGACAATATACAAATTTCAGCTTGACTTTATGTAGTTCTCCTTATTACAAAATTTTCCTTTTCTTCCAAACCAACCAAAAAATGATTACATCTTTCTAACTTTCTTAAGAAGTGAGATCAGGATTCAATATTTTCCCCTTTCTCTGAGAGCAATAGCATAGAAACATCCATGGAAGTAAACATAGCAACTTCTTCAGGAAGTGTTACTAGATTCCCATGTCCATTTAGATGTGTTGTATAAGCAGAGTCATGACATAAATATGTTGAGCTTCAATTGACTATGGATTTTCTTGGAGTTTTTTTATATTCAAGAAAATAACCATGGAACAAAAGCTTGAAAAATTGGCTGATAATGAAACCAAGTTACAACAGTCAAATACTTGTCTGTGCCCAAGATGCTCATGTGCTGGTTAATGGCATTACAGGAAGTAAGTTTGTGTGTGTCAACAGTCCATTCTTTTACTTGCATTCTAACAAAATCCACAGTTACAAACCTGCAGCAATATGTTACATGATTGTTGCAAGGTTACCCAGCTGAAGGGGCAGTTTGCCTCCTTCTCACTGGTGCATTGCTGCTTGTATCCAGGACTCACTTTGAAGGTGTAAAAGAGGAAGATGTTTCCCCTTCATAAAGATGACCTTATGCATGTGTGCATAAAACATCCATAGTCATTAAAAGAAAGAGAATTATAGGTTTTTATAATAGGGTATTATTGTCAACCAAGATTTCAAGTGATTAAAAAACATGGTTGTCCACCTTGTGTTAATTTGCCTGATTCACCCAACTCAATACATTTTGCCACAGTTCGGATACTAGATATGCAAATATCATCAAATTGACCGCCTCGCTCCCTGTGCAATATAGTAGGGTGAGGGGAATGAGCACCTCCCTCGTCTCATGTTCTCTTCACTCATCTGGGTGCTTGCCTATCATCTATTCTGAATGCTTGCATTTTTATTATGTGCCTTGCATTTTCTTATTCTTGTTCCAAAATGTTTAATGCCTCTTTTAACACTGTCTAATGTCCTTTTTCTCTTACATGCTGCCACATTTTGTTGTTCTTGATGATTCCTATGGCCATCTACTACTTGTATGAGTGCTTTGTACAAATTGGCTTTTATATATTGGACATGATTAGATTTTCCATAGGCCTTACATATCATTGTCTTCGATGTTTTGTTTATTTTCTTCATACCATCATTTTCTTCCTTCATGGTTATGTATGGGTGTAAACACATTGCGTCAAAATGCCTAGGCATTTGAGGTTGAGGCGAGCTCTTTTTTGCCTCACTCTCTTTGCACCTTTAACTTAAGGGGACATACAAAAGGATCAGCCAAATTCAGAAGCAAGGTTTTCAAGTGGGTCTATTATTTTTTGGGACATTTATTTTCATGAGCTGCAAACTGGGTCAGCATATTCTTATTCAAAATTTTCAGCTTTTGGAATCTTCCAATAATATATGTTTATGTGTATGCACATGTATATTTATATGTATCTTAATCTAGTCTGTACTTCACTGCAGCGGACTGTACCAGAACCATCCGATGACCATTGGGTGGTCAATTGAAGAGAAGAAAAAATGAAAATAAGTAAATGGGAGAAAGCTTGGATGATGTTGGATTACATAGCTGGGCGATCTGAAGGGGCCCAGGGTTGGGTGGGGTGCATCACCATGGTTTCCCCATGTGGGTGGGCCTTCCCACATGGGGGCTGGGGCACATGCAACAAAGCACCCCAGCCAAATCAGGGTGCCATTGGACTGCACAGATAACAGATCAACCATTCATTTGAAATTCTATTTTTAGAGAAAACCCCTCCAAGAAACTTGCATGTGAAGTTTTATCCATTAGCGCACTCCCCACTTTACTTCTTTCCTTTTTTCCTATCTTTTCAACCCAACCAGCTGATGGCAATCGAATGGTTATGGTACAGTCCGCTGCCAGTGGACCAAAGCATGGCAGCGAACTGTATTGATGGCCACTGCTGATAAAGGAATACTTGAACATATCTTGTGACGACCCAACCAGCAAACTGCCCAACAACCGTACTAGTTGGTAAACTTCCAGGAAGGTCACCCATCCTGGGACTACTCCCAACTGACCACGCTTAACTTCAGAGTTCTTTTCCTGCTCGAGCTCTGAAAATGACTAGTTCGAGTTGTTGGTAGTCTGCTGATTTAGTCTATTTAACATATTCTTATATGGGGCGTTACAATCTACCCCTCTTATATAAGCGACGTCCTCGTCGCTATTCACATATAGCACACAATCAAACCCCAGGCGAGCAGGATTCTAGAGGTGGCCCCCATAGGCTCAAGAGGTGCTCCCACTATGTAGCACTTTGCGCCATTATGGCCTCAAGAGGTGGCTCCCATAGCGTAGCATTTACCCTATGTGGCACTTAGTTCCTACACTTTCGGCTGGGCAAGGCTCTGATACCATTTGTGACGACCCAACCAGCAAACTGGCCCAACAACCGTGCCAGTTGGTAGACTTCCCAAGAAGATCACCCATCCTGGACTACTCTCAACTGAGCACGCTTAACTTCAGAGTTCTTTTCCTGCTCGAGCTCTGAAAATGACTAGTCCGGTTGTTGGTAGTTTGCTGATTTGATCCATTTAACTATTCTTATATGGGGTGTTACAATCTACCCCTCTTATATAAGCGACGTCCTCGTCGCTATTCACATATAGCACACAATCAAACCCCAGACAGGCAGGATTCTAGAGGTGGCCCCCACAGGCTCAAGAGTTGGCTCCCACTATGTAGCACTTTGCGCCATTATGGCCTCAAGAGGTGGCTCCCATAGCGTAGCACTTTGCCCTATGTGGCACTTAGTTCCTGCACTTCTAGCTGGGCAAGGCTCTGATACCATTGTGACGACCCAACCAGCAAACTGGCCCACAACCGTACTAGTGGTAGACTCTCAGGAAGTCACCTATCCTGGGACTACTCCTAACTGAGCACGCTTAACTTCAGAGTTCTTTTCCTGCTCGAGCTCTGAAAATGACTAGTCCGAGTTGTTGTAGTCTGCTGATTTAGTCAATTTAACATATTCTTATATGGGGCGTTACATATCTCCTGCAGATCCAATTCTAACAGAATGGTATAAAGTATCAACAAAAAGCTTGGACCATTAGGCTTAGTTTTGAGTAATCTTTGCATGGATGATCTGCCATTTTTTTTGAAAAGTGAATTGTACCACAAGTATATTAATAATAAGAGAAAGAAAGTACAAGTATAGGCCAACGAAATAACCCCCCCAAAACTGCCCTGCCCACCTATAAAATACTGTCCATCCTTGAATGGATTGCTAATCTCTGTCCCCCAACATAACAAAAAGTGTAGAGGTAGCCTGACTCACATTACAAATAATTGATGTCCATTCCTTAAGTTTACTACAAATCCCAACAAAAGAGCCTCAGCATCACGAGCAGCTCTAAAAAAAAAAGATGATCTGCTCCTTTTATGGTCCACTTACTCCTTTGCAATGTATAAAAATAGAGGACAAACAATATGGGAAGCATGCTGCAGGCTCTGTTGGCCTCCCTTTTTTATGGGTAATCTGTTGGCCTCCTTCTCTTGGTCTTCCTTTTGTCTCTCTTATTTCTGTTATCCTTTTTTCTTATCCCCTTGCTCTGACCCACACTTACTGTCTATAGAAAGCTAAAGACTACCTCCAATTAAATCATCCAATTAGACACAGTCCTAGAAAAATGACATTGACAGGTATAGCAGATGCTTAAAGCCTGTGTTCTTGCATTCTTTGTCTAAACTGAGAAATTGCTAAATGAATATTATATTGGATAAATTCCATTTAGACCATCCAATTCCCTCATTGTATACTATAATACCTAATACTTATTAAATTGAACTAGGTTTATGGATTACTGCTGATTTTGTTTTGGAGGCACTGTTGGGAATAAGTTCTCTGAAAATCTCATTATGACTGGTTAATTTCTTTGTCACATTTTCTGTACGATTGAAAGGTTCCATTTGGAGTGATCTTTTAATATCTCTAGTTTGCTGACATTGGCGCCGCTGCTGCAAGTTTCATAGCACAGTAAATTGTATGTGGCATTAAAAAAAATCTAACTTCATGTGACAGGTTTGACAGCAAGAGGTTTTGCAGAGATTGCAGGAGGAATGTTATTCGTGAATTCAAGGAGTTGAAGGAACTAAAGCGTATGCGAAGGGAACCTCGGTGCACCACTTGGTTTTGTGTTGCAGATACATCCTTTCAGTATGAGGTTAAAATCTGTAATATTCTAAATAGTCATTTGCTATTATTTATTTGGTAAGAATAGTTACAATTTTTTGGTAAATGGTCCAAATGCAAATTCACATAACAAGCATATAAAGAATTTTCCTGCATCACCTGAAAAGAAAATATGATTTCAGGTCTCTGATGATTCAGTCCTAGCTGATTGGCATCAATCCTTCAAAGAAACTATTGGAGCATATCATCATTTTGAATGGGCAATAGGTACAGGTGAAGGAAAATCTGATATTTTAGAGTTTGAAGATGTTGGTATTATGGAAAAGTTCAAGTAGATGGACTTGATCTTGGTGACCTGAGTGCCTGTTTTATAACACTGAGGGCTTGGCGGCTTGATGGTCGCTGTACTGAGGTCACTGTAAAAGCACATGGATTGAAGGGACAGCCATGCGTCCACCGCAGGCTTGTTGTTGGAGAAGGTTATGTAACAATAACGAAAGGGGAGAGTATCAGAAGATTCTTTGAGCATGCTGAAGAAGTGGAGGAAGAAGAGGTGATGTTAGCACTTCAGACCTGTAGTCATTGTATTTCGTAGTATTTTGTACTCTTTCAAGATTCATGTAGAGAAAACCTCATATTCTGTTGTGGTGTTTCTCATCTGCGTCTTTTTCCTTTGGAAATGTAGGATGATGAATCTATTGACAAAGATGGAAATGAACTGGATGGCGATGGATCCCGGCCGCAAAAACACGCAAAAAGTCCAGAACTTGCACGGGAATTCCTCCTAGATGCTGCAACAGTGATTTTCAAAGAACAGGCATGTTTCATGACTACTTGCTAGAGCATTTACTTTCTTTCAATTGCTTCATGAAATCACATCCATATCTCCCATTTTAAATGTAGTCAATGCATCTCCAGAGTATCCCTCAACTTATCCAAAGTATGTCTGCTGCCTGGGAAACAAAAATCTAAATTATGACCATGAATCATGACTGCTTAGATAATTTTCTTGCAGAAGCAAACATATCCTGTTTGGAATTGGCTAGAAAGCAATCTTTGCACACAAATAAATTTATTTCAACTTAGAGATCAATATTAACGTCTACGTTTCAATTAACCTGGTACTGTAGTTCACACCGTGGAGGAAAGACATTAAAATCTAGTAAAACTTTCCCACAGATTGGGACACTTGCAACTCATTTAAATTGTTTTTTTGGTACATGTGCATGACCTTTTTCATTTTGTGGATTCCTGTTTGTGTTAGAGTGCATCTTTCTGCAGACGTTTAAGCAACCAGGCTTAGTCAGCTGCAAGAAGTTCCTGCATCTGTCCACATTCCACATTCTATCTTCAGTCTAGATTTCAAATATGTTATTCCTTATCCAACTTATGTGAAGTGAGAGGCCTTTTCATCGCAACTATGTGAATGGTGAGGTGTAGGATTTATTTATATTTCCTGTATAACTTTTTTTGGCTGGAAGCCCAGTGGCAAACGCCACTGGTGACACCGTGACAGCACCCCGCCCCGGGTTCGAAACCTGGGGCCCCCCACCTGCCTAGAAATCTAGTCAAAGGCCACCTAAAGTGCTCAGCGCAACCCTTTTTCTATTCCTTTGGAAGCAAACCTGAAAACGCCCAAAGCGCAGCCTGAAAGCCACCTATGCAGGGCTCGAACCCTGCTCCGCCAATGTGCAAGCGGGGTGCCCTACTACCCGGGCACCCCTTGAGGCACTTTCCTGTATAACTTGAAAGATGCCTTGTATTAACTATTGTTGAGGTTTTGTATCGTGGAAACTTCTGTATATTGGAACTTTTAATTTTCAAGATATAGCACTCATAGGCATAATTATAAGCATTCTTGTTAGTGCTTTTTGTAATTCTGCAAAAAGAGTTAAGGAGTTCAATAGAAAGTCATATAGATGCACACACGTGTATGCATGTGCCTATATATATACACACATACATATAAGAAATACCTTCCTGTTGCCAGGTAACAGGGAGATTTTCTGTTAGCAAATTCTAACAATCTTTGGACATTAAATTTACAGCTGAAGATGAAATGAAGATGGGAAACTGGCACAGGGAGACACCCAGTGCAGGGATTCTCAGAGATGAAATGATAATCTCGCTCCAGCATGGGTGAAATACCCATGCTGGGATTTTTCTGGTTTGCCTATCACTGCACCTGCTGGGCACATCTCCCCAGTGTGCTTGACATGTCTCTAACCATCTAATTGTCTAATCATTGATTGGAGGCCAACTGGAGATTTTTTTTAAAAGTTCTCTTTCTAACTTTATATCTCTTCTTTTTGGGTTCGGCCCACCTATACTTGTACATCCTCTTTCTTTTAATATATACATGTGGTACTATCCACTCCCCCCCCCCCCCCCAAAAAAAAAAACAAACAAACTTTATATGTCTTCTTCTTGCCACCTCGTTTACCCTGTGATTTTTTTTCTGCTGAAAGTTACCATGTGATTTAAGTGCGTCGAAGATGCACAGTACTTTTTTTCTTTGATATTTTTACAGGCGTCATATAATACAAGTGTTTGATACTTTGATCAAATAGGCAAGAAGGTGCTAACAGGAAATTTTCCTGTTTCAAAATCCACCCTCTCTTGCTCTCTAATTTCTTTGTAACACGGAATTGGCAAATAGAATCATGTCAGCCTCTTGTCAGACAATGGCTGGATGGCAGTGCAAATTTTGAAATTGGTAAGCTCTGAAGAATATTCTTCGTGGTTTCTTTCAGATCTTCCACAATGTTGGGATGCTGTATGCAGACTCCTTTGCCAAACAACTGATCTTGATGTTGATTACCTATGTAACGAAGGGCAGAGATAACTAATTTCATGAACAACGGGTAAATATCAAACATGCTGTAGTTCCTTGAACAAAGGACAAAACAAAAATAATAGAAGTACCCGTCTCTTGCTAACAAACTACTACAAGAGCAGTGGCAGTATTATATCTTAACAAACAGTTTATGAAGGTAAAGGTACATAATGAGAGAATAAGAAACTGTTGAAATCTAGTGCTACAAAGCAAATTGACCAAATTTCTATAGCGCTATAGCATGCTAGATACTCTCATGGACCTCATGGTCATGATATGGCATCTGCCTAGTATGAAGTTATCATTATCATCTTAAAAGTGGGGAACCAGCATAGTACTTCTACCAGCAAAGCTTTTGAACGAGCAGGAAAAGGAGGCATGTCATATGGGTCCCCCAAAATCAGGTTGTACAATAAATTTTCTAATAGGGAGAAAGGGAAACTTTGATGTATGGGACTGAAAAATATTACTCCTTGCAAAACTTAAATGCATTGATCTCTGAGTCACTGGGGAACTTTCACCATAGTCATTATGTCAAGGAAGCAGAGATGGAAGATGAGAAAAGATCCATCATCTGCTGTCAGAAAAGGGAGACAAGGAAGCCAGGAAAGGTTCTAAAATTCCTAAATTCTCGCCTCTTAGAAAATGAAATATGACATGTATTGCAATTTCAGAGGCAATCATGTTTTTGCCCTTTTATTCAAGAGATGACAAATGTCGACATAAGGTGTTCAGATTGTGGGCCAAAGCTGTTTAGTTCCAGAGTGTATTCATGAGCCCCTTCCTGTCAGTTTTGGTCCTATCCAACGAACAGCTTGAGTTTGGGGTCGGTGGATCAGTTCAGTAACATGATACTAGAGGCAAGGTCACCCTTTGATTTCTCCCTTCTGTTCGCCATTGCTCGCCATTTTTTATATGCCTTCACCTGTTGTTTGGGAAGTGGGGGGTTTGGAAAAGTTTGTTTAGTCCCACACCAGATATTCATGAGCCACGTGACCATATCTGTCTGGGTCTCTCCACCTAACAATTAAAGTTTTGGGTTAGCTAATCTGTTCAGTAACACAGATGATACTCGTTCACCAAGTGAGCATTGATCTTTTCAGTTGTGCAGACCATTGTGTTATCTTCTCCCAAGTGCACAAACACAATCAATTAGGCATGCCTAGTGCCAAGGATGGAAAGATGCTCTACTTGGATCTTTTTGTTGGTGTAACAGCTAAATGCATGCCTACGTTTTATACTATGACATCTTTCTCTGATCAATTTTAGCTTTGTGAGACAAGATCTTAATTCTGGGGTCCAGTTTGTGCCTTGTATAGTTGTATGTGATATAACTAGCATCTGCCACATCTGGCTTCTCTATTTTCCTTTTCTTAAAGGTTTCTGATGAACTTTTTGTTATGAACAATCTCTCTCTCTCTTTTATGTTCCTGTCTGATTCCTGTAAACTGATCTTATATGTAGGTTGAAAAGGCTTTTAGAGAAGGGACTGCTCGCCAGAATGCTCATAGCACCTTTGTTTGTCTAGCTTTAAAGTTATTAGAAGAGCGTGTCCATGTTGCATGCAAAGAAATTGTCACAATTGAAAAACAGGTGGATGATGGATGATGCTTTTCCTTTTATGCAATGTGTGTTTTGAAACTATAAGTCTCTTCCAGTGCCTGCCTGACCTTTTCAGTTTTCATCTATGCATATTGCAGATCAAGCTTCTTGAAGAAGAGGAAAAAGAAAAACGTGAAGAGGAGGAGCGCAAGGAGAGAAAGAGAACAAAAGAAAGAGAAAAAAAGCTGAGAAGAAAAGAGAGGCTTAAGGTGAAAGAAAAAGGAAGAGAGAGAAAGGATACTGAGTTAAAATCACTTCCATCTGTCTTGCCATCAGTGTCTGCAAATGAATCTTCCTCAAGTACTGTTGATGAACCACCCACAGGTCTTGATTCTGAGGATTCAATGGAGACACAGAAGAAATGATTTTATCCAGACCATGTTCTCTGGATATTATTGATGAACCCTCAAGTGGATATGTTAGTTCAGAGATCAATGCCCGGGATGATAATGACTCCTTTGTACTTGAGCAATCAAAATCCTCCAGAAGGAAATCAAGATTCAAGAATTCTCATCCGGATGGAGCTTCCAAGTGGTGTGACAGGCGCCAATATGCTATAGATAATGGTGTCGGATGCCTGCATGATGACTCAGAGAAAGTTTTTCATGGATATACAATGGCTTCTTCGAGATACAATAATGGAGAGCATAGGCAATTTACAGCAAATGCTCTGAAGACAAATGCAAGAGATTGTGGCCTAAAGTTCAGTGAAAAGCTTTACTGCTCCAACAACAGAGTACGTGATAGATTTGACTTTCATTCCTGTGGTTGTAACCAACATATCGACTACAGTGCAAAGGAAGGGCAACATATCTCTACTATGAGAACAGGACGGGAGAACAAAATTGCTAATAAGACAGGAAGCTTTGACACGGGGGGGCCATTGCATCGCAGTGGGAAGTATGGTCATGGATATTTTATGCCAGATAATTTTGTTATCTCCAAGGAAATATGTGCATCAGTGGCATTGCTTCAAGGAGAGGCAAACTTCATCAAACAAAACAAGTCTGGGAGCCTACAGATCCACAAAAGAGGTGTTCCAGAAGCAACTCTGACAGTACCTCAAGACCTCTGTCAAAGACTGAGCCATCTGAGAAAGCTGGATGTGATGAAGCTGAAAATAGATGTGAAGAAGCTTCTGTTCCTAGTATACATAAAAAACTCGACAACCATTCTTCATTTGAAGTTTCTATAAATTTGGTCAATGCTGAAGCTATAGATGCTTACCAGTGTCAAAAGGGTGATAAATCTGGTGATGCTGAGTGCACTGTACTTGGCCTGGAAACAAGATCCCACTACTATTCAAAGAATGGAGCTGATGAGGAAGTTGATTTGGGTCCCATTCCCTCATATTCTATACATAATGCCTGTGATTCACTGATGAGTTCATCAAGTTCAGATAATTGTTCATCAGGTCTTAGCGAAGGGGACACAAGTACAAGCTCTTCCAGCACGCATAATGCCGAATCTTCTTCGGTTTCAGATTCAGAAGATGCCAGCCAGAATTCTGAAGGAAGAGAAATTTCAGCATGCAGTGAGAATGCTCCCAAAGCTTGTCATGATGGTGCTGAGGATGGCAAGCCTGGAGCAAATGAGGGGTATTCTTTCCCTATTGTGAATTCAACTGGATTTGCAGCAGCTGGCTGTAGGGCAGCCAATTTTCCAAGGGAGAAATCATTTGAAACCGGCTACAGCCTTGACAATGAGTTAGTTGGGTATGAAGTGGCTCCTCAGCAAAGACATGTTCTCCCAATGCATAACCAGCAATTGCATCTGCCAATGTTCCCTCTTACACCAATGGGTTATCACAATCAAAGTCCAGCTCCTTGTACATCTATTCCTGCCAATCAAATGGTTTCATTTCCTCAGCATCATCATCTCATGTTCCCTCGCCCTCATGGCTATGGCATGGTGACCAGTCCATCATCAGATTTCTGCATGGAATACAATCCTTCACAACCTGCAACAGCACATCACTTAGGCCAGTATCCTCCATACCCATTGGTAGTGAAGCCAACATTGTTCACTCTAATCAGATGAATGAGCATCAGAGGATTTTTAAGTTTAGTAGAGCTGGAGGCAAATTTGTACCCGAGACAGTGGGATGTGCACGCCACATTGATCATCCAGTTCCAAGCAGACAAACTCAAAAAACACATTCAGCACAAGAAAATGGTAGTCATGATGATGCTAAATCACACAATGCCCCGTCCTTTTCTTTGTTTCATTTGGTGGTCCCATGGCTATGGCTTCTGGATATGATCTGAATCCTACATCTTTGGAGGAGGAAAGAAATGGTGGTGTTTTTCCAAACTTGCTTGAGAAACAGACAGTTACTAATTGCAACAAGAAAGAAATCAAAGTTGAAGAATACAGCTTATTTTCATCGAATAATGGTGTTAGATTTTCCCTTTTGGGATGAACATCTGGGAAAATAACTTCAAACACAATCTGGAGCATTGGGATTCCTTGCTTTGGTTGTGAAATTGCGGGGACTTGTACTTTGAGGGAAATAATTTTTCACTAAGATGGGGTATGTTTTCAATTTGTTGATTGTGATTGCTGTTCTCTAAATTGTTTCAGATTGTAGAAAAACTGCGAGTGATATATAGAATTGAAGTTTTCCCTGTATGAGGTAATTTTCCATTATCAATGAAAATATTTGTTGGTGATGTCCTGTCATATGTACTTGTTACTGGCCTTGATCCTATTATTTGGGGTGTCTTCTCCCTTTGTAGTTTATCTTGTCTTCTAAAGCGCGTCGCCTTAAAAGTTTTCAAACCATGTAAGCCTAAAGGAATTGATGGGTTTTCCCTTCATTCACACCAATAGATGCTCATTGATCCACTTGTTTATATTTTTGTTCATTATTTATGTCACTACGACATCTATATGTAATTGTTTCTTCCATGGTGATTTAGTTGAGACATCTCATCATTCAGAATTGTTAACTGGGTTTGCTTTTGCACTGAAAGCCATTTAGTTTTTAAGATATTCATAGGAGTGCAAGGGTTCAAGTCTGAGTTTGAGTAGGAACCGATCACTACTTCTGTTAGTTTTTAAGAATTGATTCATAGGTAGTTCAAATATATTTCGGTGATGTATTCTTATAATGAAAGCTTTTAACAAGAGGTAGTTCAAATATATTTCGATGGGATTCTCCTCTTGTTAATGATGAGGATGTTAAGGTGACATTTTTTCTGCACTTTTTGCCCTCGCCGAAATGCACTCAAGTTTGGAGTTCCTGAGCATATACTAAAATTAAAATTATTTTTTCTGCTATATTATTTTCTAATCAGATGACATAAAAATAATACAAAGAATATAGAAGTAAAATTTATTATGCGTTCTCGTAATGTGAAAGATGTCTCCTCCACTCCTCTTTGTGGAGGCATTTACTCCCTTTTCTCCAAGGACCTACTTTTCCCAATCCTTACCCAATTCTCGGCACTATCCTTTGTTATGGATATAAGTTCCTCCGAATCTTAATGTTTGCTAAATTATGAAGTCACCATGCAACTCTATGTTTTTTCTCATTTACATACGCATATATGATGATAAGTACTTATATACAATGTAATTACTAGTATACAACCATAAATATCAATATATAACTATACATACATACATATATACATACGTCTATGAGTACTAATATATAATTATAAACACATATATACAACTACAAGCATATATACTCAACTATAAGTACCAATATACAATTAAAACACATGTACATAACTATATATATATATATTATATAGACAATCATAAACATATATAGAACTACAAACACAAATATAAACCGTAATGACATATATATAACTATAGAGATCATATACAATCATAAGAACATATATAAAATATGAGTCTTAATGTTTAACTATATACAATCACAATTATGTTCAATGATAAACACATACATACAACTATAAGTACTTATAATTTATAACCATAAGCATATATAGATAATTATAAACACATATATATAACTCTAAATTTAATATACAAACAAAAACATCCGTATACAATTATAAATAATATATAATTATAAACACATATATGTAACCTCAATGTAATGTACAACTATAAACATATATGCATATGAACAATTCCATAATCACTTACATACGCCCATATGCACATAATCTACTATACTTAACCCCCTCCCCCAAAATGAGATGCCCTCCTGGTCCAGTGAAAACTACCCACCAAAACTACATATCTGATATAGAGCATAAATCTTTAGAAGAGAGGACAAAGGAATGGGCATCTCCTCATTTTTCACATAACGAGAATGGTAACACCCATCTAACCCTCGGTTTTGCCTTTTGCTGGCACATTTATTGGACCTTGGCAAGATGAAGCAAAACTCTATGGACTTATTCCTTCTAATTCTTTGCGGAGGAGGCCATCCTCCTAGCGAACTCTGCTAAAGCCTGGGCCTTGCAAGAACTTATCATCAATCAATCTAGATCTAGGAGGTGCCAAGTTCTTGATCGAAGCTTGACGAGGTAGGTCCGATCTGGAGAGGTTTTGATGAGCCGACCTTTGGGAGGGTCCAAGGTTGAAGTTAGATACTGAGGTAGATTGGGAGAATAAGGACTTGTCTGTTGCTAAAATCAACCCGATCTACGTGGAAGTTAATTCTTAGGATGACTCTATGACAATTAAGTTAAAATTTTATATTTAATTAGGTAGAGAAAAAGAGGTGAGGAAATAAGAAGTGTAGTGTAGAGTTTAGATTATGCCTTGCTAACACATGTCCTTCCTCTTTCACCAGTGATGTGACTGTTGACTTATTTTTGAAGGTAGTTGAGAGTTAGAGAAAAGATTACTATCGGGAAGTAATCTTTCTCGAGTGCCTCTGATTAGAGGGGCACTCGGGATTCACACCGGTCGTGATGACGTGGCATGGGAGGACGTAACTTTCAACCCGTTTCATGGATAGGAATTTGCTCTCTGAGAGTTATAATAGAGAAGTGACATTCGATACAGGACTAAATCCTCTTGATGTCTACTTACTTCTTCCATTTGCTCCCTTCTTCTAATGGCCCGGGATGAGTCGAGCCCACTGGCCCAAGGACTTTCAAAGATCTATGTTCAGGCTAATCCCTTCTTTGGAGATTACCCTCTGTTTTTTTTTTTAAATGTCAAGTCTTTGTTGAATCTCTTAACTCTGTTTCTTCATGCCCCAAGATTAGATTGACAAATCTGGTGGCTGGCACCTTCCCTTGCAAAAGCAGCTACTCCATCCATGTCCAGGAAGTTCCCCTAGCCCTGGCCCCTTCACTCCATTCCCTCCTCAATTTTGTCTTATTGTAATTTTGTCTTCGTCTAATGGGAATGCCTAATACTTTTATTATGAGAAAGATTTAAGGCACTTGTATATTGCACTTTAAGTACAATGTAACTAGACAATAGTCCATGTGGCACCCCTCACATATAGAGTGATAAAGTGACAATCTAATTGTTAGATGCCACATGGACTTGTTGCTTACAATGTAAAAGTGTAATAAGCCTTTCTCCTTTATTATATAAGTCATGTTGTATTAGACGGAAGACCCTCCGTGAGTCCTACCTCAGACAGCATGTGCCATCCCCATCCCCCTCCCCCCCCCCACCCCACCTCTATTCCTCCCAAGACAGGAGCAACTCGTTTGGAAAAAAGACGGAAGAGAAGTATTTCTCTTATTATATATATATATATATGTTGTTGCAATAGCAATGGGGTTGACCGGAGTCAATCCGGGTGGGCCCCGAGGTGATGGCGTGTTGGCGTCGGCGAGGGCTAACAGAACTCCGGCCTGCAGAAACCACCGAGTCACTTCGTGGGAGTCACTCTGACGCCCAAGTTAGACAAGTAGAAGATTAGAAGAGAGAATTTCAGTGCCACGAATAGCGTACCTTTTTCCTGTTGTGTCTCTTTTTCTTTTATAGAGGGGCCTTGCGGGGCAGGCGATTGGTTGCCTCTGTTTGCGTCCACGGTTTCCTTGTTATGCCAAGGAGAAACTTCAAGGTAGGGGGCGCGATCACCGGAGTCCCTCTGGATCACAGCTAGTGATTGCCAGCTATAATAGGGCGTGATGTCGTGGCCCGGGATTCTCGAGTCCTTCCATATCAAGCGTGCGAGGTCAACGAGTGCAAGACTAGCTGGACATGCCATGCTTAGTGAGTGAATGATCTTCGCCTCGGATCTGCCAGGACCCACGCGTCGGGATCGCCGGATGGCCAAATTCTGGAAGACGTCGTCGGCGACAGTCTTGGCGACTGTCGACCAGTATTATCGGCCCCCCCCCCCGGGTTCTCTTAGGAGAAGTTACAAGATCCGAGGAGAAGCCAAGCAAAACCAATCTCTTTAACCTTTCTTCACTGACGATGCCAGCTGTTTGCGCATTCCGAGGTCGATTTTGCGGTCCGTTGGCGCCGACTCGGTCACGGTAAGGATACATATCAACTATGCATCGAAGCGGAACATAATGCAAATTCGTCCCACACCAGGCTACTTTCCCCAATCCTTACCCAATTCTCGGCACCATCCTTTATAAGAAGTCTCCACGGGAGATAGGCCAACAATTCAGCTATAAACAGGGACCTTCGAGATCGGGTGGTCTTCGCAGAGAAGAAAATTAAAGGTGAGATTTTTTCTGTGGTCGAGATCGAGAGAGATCGTGATCGGGAAGGAAAGCAGATTGGCAGAATCATGGGAGTGGTGGTTGCTGGATGGGTCGACGGTGAGGGCGTTCGTGGCGGACGAGGCGGCGTTCCAGAAGGGCGTGGACGAGCGGTTCGCGGCGCTGGACCTGAACGGGGACGGCGTGCTGTCGCGGGCGGAGCTACGCCGGGCCATGGAGACGTTCCGCCTGGGGAGACCCACTTCGGGGTGGACGTGGTCACTCCTCCCGACCAGATCGCTGCCCTGTACGACTCCATCTTCGAACTGTTCGACTGCGACCGCAGCGGCACCGTCGACCGCGACGAGTTCCGCGCCGAGATGCGCCGCATCATGCTCGCCATCGCCGACGGCCTCGGCTCCTCTCCCATCCAGATCGCCATCGAGGACGCCGACGGCCAGAGCTTCCTCAAGCAGGCCGCCGACCTCGAGGCCGCCAAGATCGCCGCCTCTATGTCGGCGACACCCGCCGCCAACTGAACACCCCCGATCCACGTCGGCGCTGGATTGGTTCCCCCTCTCCGGCGGGTAAGTAGAAATTACTAAATCATAGTAGCAGTAAAATGGGGTCTGTTCATGAGGAGCGTCCCGCCGGTAAATCCCGTCCTCTGGAACAAGGTACGGATTAATCCGCGGCGGGTTATGTTCGGTGTAGCGTACATATAAAAATCTTGTGCACTACGTGTTCGACGGGTAAGAGCACTGCTCTGGGACCTGTGGCAATCGAATCTCGGAATCTGGTTCCGATTCCCGAGTCGAACCTGTAATTGCTTAGCAATGAAGTGTTATCACCAATTCTGATGCCAAAGAGATTTCTGTGGAAGCTGCCGTGCATCTTCCCCGATCATGGGGGATCTACGAGTACTCTTTGATCATATTTACGTTGGGTTTTAATCATCGAGATTGTGAATATCACGCAACACTATCTATCTGCATATCGATTACTCAAAATTTTTGGAAGTTAACACGATGATCGATCTTTAGACATTGGTTTGGATCAAGGGGATAAACATATGCCAATCTCGGCCACCTTTGGAACGTCACACGTGACTATGTTTAGATATTGGTTTGGATCCCTCAAATTTTTAGTTACCAAGGAATGCTCCCTCTGGATTCTCCCTGTTGATGGTTCTGAGTTTGTTCTCACCTCTCATACATCAAATCTCATGGGGTAGATGTCCACTGCCCAATGGGAGATTTTAGAAGGTGTTCCTCTTATCCTTCACACAAATCCATTTCTGGCGAATTTATACACCAGAAAGGTTCTGCAAACGATCACCTTAGCTGATTGTTCAGGAACGCCTTTCAAAAAAAAGGGTTTTTTTTTCCCAGTTCTTTGATTCTTATTTTGCAGATTTTTTTTTTTCTGAATCGTATTCCTCTAAATTTCCAAATTGATTTGGCAAGAGGTTTCTGTTAATGAGTAGTGTACTTGTATAGTGCTTTTCTTCTTCTTAAACAGAGACGGTGGTGTTAATTTTGGCCATAGTGGGCATCTGCTTTAAGTTAATCTACACTTGATTAACTTATTTGACTCAGAGGACTGATAGGATGGATAGGGATCTGTATTATCCTATAATGCTTTCTGTGACACCATAATACCTGAAGTTGGGTAAACATTAATGTTAAAATTTTTATTTCATTTGTCACTCAATTATTTCAAGGGTGACAAATAATTTCTGTATTGAGAACATTGAGTCTACATAAGAAAAAGGTGGGAAAAGGTAGTGGTGCTTCTCGATAGGAAGCAAGCAATTTTCAACTCCGTTACCGTTGTGATTCTGACCTTGGACGTGGATTATAGAAGGGACTAGTAAGTAATAGAGAAATATTAATTTTTTATTATACTTTCTTAATATATTTTTATTAATTTTTTTTATCTTCTCATTAGATGGACACAATATACGAGTAACACATTAATCACTAAAAGAGACCCAAAATATAATAGAAATGTATTAAGAAAATACAATAAGTATTTCTTATTGCACTTTGGAAAGACTTCCATTGTTCTTCAGGCAAACGTTAAAGAATTAATGTCATATGCAAACGTTCAGTTTATCCAAATTTCAACATCATTCAGTATTTAATTTGAGAGTTAGACTCTGAGTTGAAAATGCCACCTTCGAGGTAATTTTCGTGCAAGCATCAGCTCATTTCATTACTCAGCAAATCGAAGTAGAGAATCAAATGTTATGACATATAGCTGCATGTCCAACCATTCACTTGCAATCGTCTTGCGTTGAGCATGGCTATTTCACTCAAAGAAGTAAGAGTAGTAATTGCACGCACGCTTGGGAAGCTTCAAGTTTTGTTCAACCGCCTCGCTATTGAGGGATGATTCAACTAAGGGTGTTCAAAATATAGTTCAATCCGAAAAATTGAATCGATCGGTCAATTCGATTCAAATTGAAGGATCTCAGCAATTCGATTTAATTTTTTGTTGTGAAATTGAATAAATTAAATATATTTAATATTATATAATATCATAAAAGAAATCGTGACCCAATGGGATACAGTCTTTCCCTTCCAATGGAAGGTCTTAAGTTTGAAACTCAAGATTACCCCTTTAAAACTGAAAAAAAAAAATCTGTGTTTAAAGGGGCGAACACAAGACCTCTCATTGGGAGGGAAGGACCGTGTCTATTGGGCCACGATTTTTTTAATGATATTTGAATTCATATTCAATTATAATCAATTGAATATCTAAATTTGACACATTCTATTAAGATATATTTTCCCGCTATTCAATATATATTATCTAAATTCGAATGTATCTTACTACGATATTGAAGGTTGACAATAACATAATCACAGGATTCCAATTTAGAGTATACATCTCCATTCCAAAAAAGATCTCTCTTACTTCAGAAAAGATTTTAAACCTGCTTTAATATGCCTTTACAATAGAACTTCAAACTTGGCCTCATACATCGCTCTTCTGACTTCATCTTGAGTCGGATACCAAATTAAATATAGGGGTGTCAACTGGACCGGGCCGGCCCGAGGCCCGGTAGAACATGGGCCTGAGCTTATTTTTTGGTCTATTTTTAAATTTTGGCCAGCCCGGCCCGGAATAAATCTGGACCGATTCCGGACTTTGCTTGGCCCGGCCCGCCGGCTCGGTTTCTAGTGAAAATAGAAAACCTAATCCCGCGGTCGCTCCCATTTTAGATTTGGGTTTCTCTGCTCTGCTCACGAAGCGTCTGCCACTCCGTCGTCTCTTTCTCTCTGGTGTGGAAGGAGGAAGGTACGCCGCCTGCATCTCGCCGCATTCTTTGTCCCTCTTTCCAGGACCGAAGGAGGAAGGCCGTCTGCATCCTCCCGCGCTCCGCCTGCATCTCTCCCACAGACCGAAGGAGGAAGGCGGCATGCAGGAGGAAGGCTGCCTGCATCCTGCCTTTGCGCACGTGCACCGGTTGCTCTGCCCCACCCTGCCTTCGTGCTCGCGCAGGCGCCCCAGTCGCCACCATACCGGTCGCCCCCACACCGGTCACAAGCGCGCACACTGCTCGCCCCGTGCCCCGACCTTTTCGCACACAGCTCGCCCCGCGCCCACGCACGGCTCCCCCCCACACCGCACAACGCTCGCCCCCCGCAAGCGCGCATACTGCTCGCCCCGCGCCCCGGCCCTTTCGCACACCGCTCGCCCCGCGCCCACGCGCGGCTCCCCCCAACCTGCACACCGCTCGCCCCGCTCCCCCTTTCACACTGTGATCCTTTCCCTCTCTCAATCTCTCAGTTATCTCTCTCAATTTCTGCCCCCTCTCCCTCTCTAATCTTTGTACAACCCAATCTGTCCCTCTCTCAATCTGCCTCCTCTGTCCCTCTCTCAATCTCTCGATTCAAATAAGACCGTTAAAGAAGTCCACATTGTGCAGAAATATCTGAAGTGCATAAATGTCTCAATCTCTCTCAATCTGCTTAAGCTAACAAAGTTTCTCTTCATTGTGCAGAAATTTGGTGGAGTTCTTCATCAGATCTGTCCACAAATTTTTTGACAGGGAGGTATATTCCCCTATCTTTTAACATGTAAACTATGCACATAGCGCATAATGTGTATGTTTATTTCAGATTTAATGGCTTAATGTTTATTCTTTATGTATAAAATGGGCCTTCATGGGTGACTATATAACTGTGTATCAATAGACAATAGAAAATCATTAAAAAAAAATTAAAGCCGAGCCGGGCCGGGCCTGGGCCGGGCCTTAACAAAGCACCCCGGGTTGGGCCTATTTCCTGAAAAGGGGGTTTTCTCGGGTCTGGGCCTATCATCTAGAAACCGGGCTGGGCCAGGCCCGGCCCATTGACACCCTTAATTAAATCTTTCACTACTATCTCTTGAAAAATGCAAAGAATTGAAACTGATGGGTCTCGGAACTCTACTCAGATCAGAAGCCCACTAACGGTCCCAATCCACTTTGGCCAGGTCCATTTGCAATCTCAGCTAAGATCGTTCTTGGTCCACTAGACCTCGTCAGCTCATTAAGCACTATTAGCACGAGAGGAGAAACGACCAACAGGAATCCGACTTAACCAGGACTCAACCTGTCATCGAAGTCTAACCAAGACTGATCCAACGATAGACTCCGAGCTCTGCTATGATTTTTTTGCTGTGGTAGATATTAGGGCTGCCAATGGACCTCCGAATTCTGTTTAGCCGACCCGTTTCCGTATTTTTTATAGGATGCGGAACTCCGAAAAGAACTTTCCGATAGCTTAGCGGAAGCGGAAATGGATATCCGAATTCTTATAGGATGCGGAAGCGGAAACACCCAATTCCGCATCCGCTTTTTCGTTTCCGTTTCCGATAACTTTTAATATATAATATATAATATTTTTATAATAAAATCTCCTCAAACTCAAAATTTGGCTCTTAAATTTTAACTCATTGTCTCTCACCTCCCATCTATATGTAAATGTCATCTATATATCTAGTCCCAATTATTGACAACTTTTTTCTCTAATGATATTTATATCTACATATATGATTATCTATTACTCAACCATTATATATCACTATATGATTTACCATACTAATTTGATCTTGTTATACTTCATTTAGTAAGGGTCATTATAATGTACATGATGAAGAAGATACGGTAGAAAAGATTATTAAATTTACATTTGAAACTATTCATAAATTTAATAATTAATATACTTATAAATTTATAAATTAATTCTAATTGTACAAATGTTGTTACATCCGAAGTTTCCGTTTTGTTTCCATTTTGTTTCCGATTTTCCGATAGAAAGCGGAAATGGATGCGGAAGCGGAAACACCATTTTCCGTTTCCGTTTCTGACTCCGAAATTTCTTATAGGAAGCGGAAGCGGAACACCCATTTCCGATTCCGACTCTGATCCGTTGACAGCCCTAATAGATATCCAAAGAAGGAAATCATCTTTGAGCCGGCTACGAGTTTCCAGCACTCTGAGGAAGGTCTCCAATTTGATCAAGGCATAAAGTCCCAACCTATTTCTCTCTCTCTCTCTCTTTCTATTGCATATTTTACTTCCTTTTGGTCTCTTTCTTGAGCTGATTTTTGATTTGAGTGGGTCGATCTTAAAAATCCTTTCTCAGATTTGACTTCTTACGTTTTAAGTGATGCCAGCACCAACATCTGCAGTATCAACAGCTTTGTTTCCCCCTTTCATCAGCAAATTTGAGAACCTTATCTCAAACCCTCTGAGAAGTCGATCCATAGCGACCTTTGCACGGTGGGGAGTGACTTCATCAAGAACCATATTCATGCAATATTAATACACTGCCTTTGAAAACATGTCTTAGTTAATTAAGTAATTACACAATGTTCCAGAAGACTAATCAAAAGAGAATTTTTACCAATTTCATTCATGCACACATTCTCTTATTATGCTCAAGAATTCGGATTTCAAGTTAACCATACAAGAATTTTTTACATACACACTTCTCGGTCTTTCAGACCCTTTAGACCGTAGTTTGAATAAGCCTGCACTGCAATCTAAATATTTTCATTTCCATACTTGAGCACCCATATGGCATG
Source organism: Colocasia esculenta (assembly GCA_014218235.1). NCBI lineage: Eukaryota > Viridiplantae > Streptophyta > Magnoliopsida > Alismatales > Araceae > Colocasia > Colocasia esculenta. Next base: position 28,913,865 of record CM024763.1, on the reverse strand, counting down.
AGTAAGCTCGAGCAAACATACATGCTTAAAACTTATTAGTACGTTCAATAATTAAATTTCATATCTTATTATACAATACGTCCAACCATCACAAAACAAGGGCAGTCTTACACGTATATGCCCCGAAGCATTGTGTGCGTGGCTCACATCATAATTACGGTCTCAAATACTACATTAAAGTAACTAAATTTGGCCATATATATAACTCAGAACCGAATTTTAAATGTTTTGGATTTTATCATTTTTGAAAAGTGTGAATCTATTCTAAACCATGTGCATTTTTAACCACAACAAGAGCAGTACTGCTTAATGTGAGCCGAGAAACTATAGCTAAAAATTTTGTCGATCGAATAAAATCACAAAATTGTCTGCCACTATTCCATTAGGCCTATTCGTTAGTAATATTATGACCAATATCATATATCATATATGTGTGAACAAAAATGAACAGAGGGAAGAGACGAGAGGATGAAGATGAGCTAAAATGCTCCGTATCTTTCTATATTGATCTTGGTGTGATAGCACTGTATTTACAATGAACAAGAAGCTAAAATAGGACATATAAAATAATTAGCAATAGTTATAAAAGAATATTTACAAAGATTCTATTCTCAACAAGGTTGGTATGCTGGCATTCCATTCTTAGGACAGCAAGGCTAGTGTGGAGGTATTTTCTGCTTGGGCCGGAGCCAAGCGGGTCTACACTTGAGAGGGAAGAAGACGGTCGCCGGTAGCAGACGATCACCTGCAAAATCAGAAGCGGATCAGGGGGGCCCAGTTGAAGAATCGGGGAGAACCCTTCGATGCCTAAGTCAGTAAGAGACATGAGAGGAAGGGGGTTCTCGTGTGTGAAGTGCAAGGGCTTGTATGAGCAAAGGTGCCTTGGATCACGTACCTCTGCATGGAGGCTTACCAGTGCCTTTTATAGGCTGAAGTGCTGAGGGAGAGGGACGGAACGTCCCTGATTAATCTCGCAAAAGGTACGCCTGTTAGCGTCCTCTACGGGGGGTTACGCGTTGAGGCGCCCGTTGAGGAGCTAGGCAGTTAATGCATCACTTGATCGTGGGACGCGTGTGGCGTAGCCGTTGTAACTGCCATGAGGGGATGAAGGGCTGCTCGGATTCTCCTGGGAGGAAGGTACCGAGCAGGTAGGCTGCTCGGTGAGCCAGACCTACTGCTCGGTAGTCGAGCCCGCTGCTCGGCACCTGGTGCTCGAAGGCATGGCTTGCTATCAGATGCCTGATGCAAGGAAGTGTTGTCCGTTCCGAAGGGGTTTTCGGCACAAGCCGAGCAGACCCTGCTCGGAAGGAAGGGCCTTTGGCCGAACAGGCTACGAGGTACCCAGAGGTGGCTCCTGGGTCCCGTTGGTACCCGAATGCACTGACCGGACTCGGGACCTTGAAGCTATTTTTGAAAAGTCGTGATGCCTTGTGAGAGGGCCACGTCTGCCTACCAAATTGGGCTAGGCCATGATGGGCCCAGCACACGATGGTGGCTAGAAACGACCACCACACTTGCCCCCCACGCTCTCAAGCGGTTCGGGAACCAGAGCGGTTGAGAGCGGCGACTTGCCTAGACGTCATCTCCGTATTAAATGCGGTATCGTCTCGGAGATCTGAATGGCTACATGGCGGCATGGTTTGAGCAAACCATGGAGTAAGTGCTCGAACTTGTTTTGTTGCGTGCCGGTTCAGTAACTGTGTTCTAACAACTTCCTCCTTTTTGCATCCACTGCGGAGTTGGAAGCTCGGAGAGATCAGAAGGCGAATGAGGATTTCGCCGAACAGATCCCTGTTATGGCTCACATGGTATACGAGGATGACGACGTCGCTGCTGTTGTCCGGGTCCCCTCTGCTATGAGGGTACTGCGGTAACGACCGCATTGGTGACGCCTTCACCTACCAAGGGACGCCCGAAAAGCACATGGGTCCCTGAGAAGGGGCCCGAAAAATTTCATTTGAAGAAGAAGGCCACCATTAAGGTGGTTTCGGCAGGAGCTCGACCTTCGTTCGAGGAGGGCGAAGGGGCGACTCGGCCTTCCGCCGCTATGAAGAAGAGGCCGATGCTGCTCGACGAGGGCGCGGAGGATGCAGACCAGCTCCGAGCTCGGAAGAAGAAGAGGCTGGTCCGTGCTGCCCCTCAATAGAGAGAGGAGGGGACTGAAGAAGAGGCCGACGAGGCGCAGTTGCTACTGCGCAAGAAGCGCAAGGCCGCTGGGTCGGCCGACAGGAAGCACCGCGGATGCCCCCCGTGGTCCGTCCTGAGGTCGCGCAGAGGATGGCGACCGAGCTCGGGCTCGTTGTGGTAAGAGACGGGTCAGAGAGTTCTACTGAGGAGCAGGGAAATGCCCACGCCGCCGGGCCCCAGCGAGGGCCACGAAGAGGAAGGTGCTCGAACAGCGGCATCGAGCACCGGAGCGCCGAACAGGATGCTGCTGGCGACGCTGTAGAGACCTTTACTCGAAGGAGCGAGGGTAATGAAGAGACCTCCATTGCGGGGGAGGGGACCTCTCCGCGCCTCGAGGTGCTAGAGAAGGATGCTCCTGAGGTGGCGGCTGCTTCGGCCATGGGGGCCACTTCTACCGGGGAGATGCCGGCCCCACAGAAGGAAGTTGTCGAAGTTGCCATGGCCCCCCTGCCCCCCACAAAAATGGTTGCGGTAGTGGAGACATCGTCACCACTTTGGTCTCTACTGAGGTTGGAGAAGCCGCGCAAGGGACCAAGGAGATGGCCCTGGCGACAGAGGGCCGCAGGGAGGTTGCTGATACTGAGCCCGCTAGGAGGGCGGAAATCTCCAATGAGCGACCAGACGCCACTGAGGAGGTCGTCAGTTCTGGGGAGGACCGGAGACCACTCTTCGCAGTACTGAAGGGGAAGTCGTTCGAGCTCCCCTCGCAGGCAATGCTAGAAGCCACGCTGGAAGGCTTGGGAGCGATGCTTCAAGGGTTCTTCCCCTGTGCCCGTCCGCATCCTACCTGGATAGGATGGCGCGGTGTCAAGACCTGAGCCCGGAGAAGACCCCCGAGCATTCCAGTGCGGCCTACCGCCCAGGGCACCTCTCCGAGCATGACGAAGATGACAACGTCGACGTGGGAGCGTTGGTGGATGGCATCACGAGCTCGATGGTCCTATTGAAAAACCTCACCTTGTGTGCCCAGAATCAGAGGTAGATGTGGGAGGCGGAATGGTCTTCTGTGACAATCTGGTCACCAAGCACCGGGCTCATGAGGCCGAGCTGCTAAGGGAGGTGAAAAGCCTCCAAGATGCCCTCCAAGCATCCGAGCTAAACTGACCGTCACCCGAGCCAAAAAGGAGGCAATCATGAAGGTGTTAGCCGAAGCAGGCCTAAGGAGTGGCGGAGTACAAAGAAGGTCTGACTTCAAAAAGGACTTGGAGCAATTCGGGGCCCGTTGTTACAAGGTGGGCCTCGAAGCCGGAAAGGAGTTTAGGGAGAAGCTTGCTTGGACAAAGCGTGCCCGAGAAGCCTTCGAGGCTGCTGTAGGGGAGTGCTGGCGTCGTACCCAGGACATGCGTTTGGACGGAGTGCACTTTACCCAGTTCCAGTCAAGGCGAATGCCTCCTGTAGACGACGGCGCCGGTCCCTCCAGGCAGGACCCTTGAATATCCTTCCTTTTTTTTGTAGCTCGGCCGAAGCGAGCTTTTGTACAAAATCTGAATAGATCTTTCTTTTTTCAAAAAATGGCTTCGCTTTTTCTATCTCCTTACCTTGAAAGTGTTCTATCCGAACCGGAATTCATTGGTCGTTTAGAAGCGTTTGCAATTACCGCACAGGTTGTTATGAACTGCGGGTGTTTGCGGAACATCTTCATACTAGGAGATGTCGTTACATCCTTGTGAGCTAAAGATATTAAGATAAGGATGTTTTGGACTTCGTCTCTAGCCGGACAAAAGAACTGGTAGGAGAGAAGTAGGATGCCAAACAGAAGGCTTTTAAAATAGTAAGCCTTCAAATTGGATACATGCCAGGTTCTGGGTATGGCCCCACCACTAGGAGTAGTTAGCTTGTAAGAGCCTTTTCCAAGGACCTGGGCGACCTAATAAGGTCCTTCCCATTTGGGGCGAGTTTGCCGGCTGCCCTTCGGGGATCTGATGCCGAGCAGCGGTGAAGAACGAGGTCCCCTTCAAAGAAGCGCCTCTCCTGAACTCGGGAGTTATAATACTGCGCAAGACGCTGTTGGTAGGAAACTAGTCTGATGCTGGCGTCGTTTTGGCGTTCGCCAAGCATATCTAGGTTTTCTCTGAGCGTGCGATTATTGGCGGCCTCTACGAAGTGAGTTGTCCAGAGAGTGGGGAGAGCCACTTCCAGAGGTACAATGGCCTCTGTGCCGTAGGCCAAATGGAAAGGGGTCTCCCCTGTGGCTACCCGAGCAGTTGTTCGGTGACACCACAACACATTAGGGAGCTCATCAATCCACGAACCACCAGCAGCTTCGACTCTCGTGCGGATCCCGTGCAGTAATGTACGTTGGCATTTTCGACCAGACTGTTAGCCTGAGGATGTGCCACGGAGGTGAAGTGGTTGTAGATGCCAAGTTCGGTGCACTTCTGCTTGAAGAAGGTGCTATCGAACTGCTTTCCGTTGTCGGAGGTAATCACTCTTGGCGCCAAACCTGCAGAGGAGGTTCTTCCAAACAAACTTCCACGTGGCTTGTTGGGTGATTGTGGTAACGGGCTCTGCTTCGACCACTTAGTAAAGTAGTCGATGGCCACGAACAAGAACTTCTTCCGACCCTGGGCTTCTGGGAAGGGACCCAGTATATCAATGCCTCATATAGTGAAAGGGCGAGGCTCAAACAGTGTATGAAGTTGCTCGGCCGGTTGCTTAATGAGCTGTCCGAACTTCTGACATTCTGGGCACCTTCTGACAAAAGACATACTATCATTTTGCAGAGAGGGCCACCAGAATCCTACTCAAATAATGCTGCGCGCCAGTGTTCTGCCCCCCAAGTGGCTTCCGCACAACCCCTTGTGAACCTCTTCGATAGTCGCAAGGGCCTCTTCAGGGTTGAGACACCGTAAGAGGGGTCTTGAAAGGGACCATCGGTAGAGCTTGCCTTCTATGAGGGTGAAATGCTGAGAACGTTGTCTGATCTTCCGAGCTTCGCCCTGCTCAGGGGGAAGCTCGCCTCGAAGCAGATAGGCCAGGAGAGGGTCCATCCAGTTCGGATCTGGGGGGTCGGACCCAATGGCTGCTACATCTAGGGCTGTTCATAATACGGTCCAAACCATAAAACCGAACCGACCGTTTCGGTTCGGTTCGGTTTCGTGGACCAAATGGTTCAGTTCGGTTTCAAGGTGGGAAACCGAAATGAACTGAATATAGATATTGATGATCAGTCTGTCCCCATGTAATTTTAATTAATTACATATGTATTTTAGTGATTAACAAAACTTCATCAATAATCTCTAACATATTTCATAAGTCTTAAGTATAGGAAAATTACCAAGGTCAATCAAGTCAATGATGGTAAGTATTGTCTTACTGACGCTTTAATCTTTTCAGAATGATATTTTTCTAAGTCCACATCGACTTCTGTTAAAAGTCATAACGATTTCTTTGTAAGACTGAAAAGTCATGTTGTTTCAATCAAGTCGATCTCATAACAATTCTATAAGTTATCGCAACAACTTCTTTAGAGCTCGTAACGACTTTCCTGTCATAATGATTCTATAAGTCATCGTAACGATTTCTTTGAAGCTCGTAACGACTTGCCTGTCGCAACGATTCTATAAGTTATCGCAACGATTTCTTTAGAGCTTGTAACGACTTGCCTGTCACAACGATTCTATAAGTCATCGTAACGATTTCTTTAGAACTCGCAACGACTTGCTCGCCGTAACGACTTGCTTTGCACAAAGATTTCTTTAAGCGCTCATAACGATTTGCTTTACGTAATGATTTCTTTAGAGCTCGCAACGACTTGCTCGCCGTAACGATTTCGTAAGTCATCGTAATGATTTCTTTAGAACTCACAACGACTTGCTCGCCGTAACGATTTCGTAAGTCATCGTAACGATTTCTTTAGAACTCGCATGACTTGCTCGCCGTAACGACTTGCTTTGCACAAAGATTTCTTTAAGCGCTCATAACGATTTGCTTTACGTAACGATTTCTTTAGAGCTCGCAACGACTTGCTCGCCATAACGATTTCGTAAGTTACCGTAACGATTTCTTAGAGCTCGCAACGACTTGCTCGCCATAACGATTTCATAAGTTACCATAACGATTTCTTCAGTGAACACAACGACTTGCTTCCATAACGATTCATTAAGTGTTTCACAACGATTTCTTTAGAACACAACGACTTGCTTTCCATAACGATTTGTTAAGTGTTTCACAACGATTTCTTTAGAACACAACGACTTGCTTACATAACGAATTCTTCTGTGAATGTAACGATTTGGTATGGCTTATAACGACTTAGTTAAAATGACTTAATCATAACGATTTCATAAGTCACATAGCCATCGATCTCATATCTTACATCGACTTGACATTTATCTTATCTCTAAATATGTTGACTAGTCAAAGTCACGTATATATATCTGCCACTCACTCCTGCATTTATGAGTTCTGAACGTATCTCTGCATGCATGCAGACAATATCGTCCATTATTGTGCTTACTCTGTATACATCTTTTAAAAACAAGCTATTTGGGATTGCTATTCTAGTGAACTCACATCAACGTATACTGAAACACAGAGACAGCTTAAGTTGTCTACTATTCTAGCATTTAATGTGTGCAGGGTCCTGAAGACATTCTATCATACAACGTTGGACCTATAGACGCCAGAAGACCCTATCTCTTTGCGTGCTCAAATGGATAAAAGATAGTTGAAGCTTCCAAATGTCAAACAGTCTAACGTCTATCAATCCAAGAGACAACGGTTACTTCAACGACCGTATTTCAAAAGAAGATATAAACTCAAAGATAGAAGTGAAGAATACAACTAACGAAGTAGAGAACAAGCATCTCGTATTCAAGCATTCAAATTCTTCGGCAAGAAGTCCAGAGCCAAGAACTTCATTCCACTTAGCCTTCGCTCTTTGCTCTCCTCACTGTAGTGAAAATCTTGAGAGAGCTTGTGTAGTTCTGAGAGTGTGCTTAGCATAGATTCTTTGCTCTCAGTGCTAGTCGCTTCAGATCTTGGCTTGTTAAAAAGCTTGATCTAGGGGCTTGATCTTATTCCATTCTCTATGTTGTTTCCCTTCGGTTGTGAAGGAAGACCTGGTGGGGTATCCAGGGTGTGTTATTCCCTTCGGGTGTGAAGGAAGACCAGCCGAGCTGGGTGTTGTAGCGTCCTTAGGGGGACTGTACCCTAGTTAGTAAAAACCTGAGTGGTTGCTCAGGGACTGGACGTAGGACTCCTAAGGAAAAGAGGTCCGAACCAGGATAATCCTTTGTGTCGTGTGATTGTTTTCTTTGTGTGATTGGTATTTGAACTAACAGTCACTAACCTTCATCGAAGAATATTTTTGTGAATGTTTTTATTTACAGGTATCATCTAGATTATTTTTTAAAAGACCCATTCACCCCCCCTCTGGGCTCGTCAACTGGGAACAAGTGGTATCAGAGCGAGTCTCTTCGACAAAGAAAGGATCCAACGATCTGAAGAGTAAGATCCATGGCAGCCCAGGTAACATTGAAGGTCAGTCTGTCAACCGACCCCCTCTCTTCGATGGTGAAGATTATGCTTACTGGAAGACCAGAATGGAGTACTTTCTCCAAGGTCACGACTATCAGATATGGTCAATAGTAGAAGAAGGCGATCTCTTGGTCACAAATGAGAAAGCTCAGTGGACAGATGATGATAGAAAAAGATCTCCTTGAACTGTAAGGCTAAGAGTATTCTATGTTATGCACTAAACAAAAAGGAATTCAACAGAGTTTCAGCCTGCAAATCCGCAATGGAAATGTGGGAAAAGCTTAGAATTACCTATGAAGGCACAGACAAGGTGAAGGAGACAAGAATTGATATTCTTGTTACACAATATGAAAGATTTCAAATGCAAACAGGTGAGTCCATTACCCAAATGTTCAGCAGATTTACAGATATTACAAATGGGCTAGCTGGACTAGGAAAGACTTATGAAATGGGAGATATGGTCAGAAAGATTCTTAGATCTTTACCATCCTCATGGACCCCAAAAGTAACAGCCATTGAAGAAGCTAATGATCTAAAAAGAATGTCTTTAGAAAAGCTCATCGGGTCCCTTACGGCCCATGAGATCAATATGGAAAGGCTAGGAGAGTCCTCAAGTAGAAAGAAGCACTCCAACGCTTAAAGGCTGAAGAAGACTCACCAGAAGCAAGCTCAGATGAGAGTGAGAGTGTTGAGGACAGTGAAAATGAGGAAGCAATGCTCTCTAGAAGATTGCAGCGAATTTTGGCCAAGAAGAAGAAGTTTCAGTCTGGAAGAAGGCACTTTAAAAAGAATAAGGACTTCAAGAGATCAGATGGAAAGGATGTGAAGAAAGGAGAACCCATCTGCTATGAATGCAAAAAGCCAGGACACATCAAAGCTGAGTGTCCAAAGATCAAGAGTCGGAGTTCAGAAGAAAGACAGCTCCAAGAAGTTCAGAAAGTACAAAAAGAAGGCGATGGCAGCAGCATGGGAAACAGTATGACTCAGACAGTGAGTCAAGCTCCTGCAGCGATGAAGAAGAAGCCATTGGCTTTCATGGCCAATACCGAAGACAAGGTAACTTCTGACTCCTCTTTTGATTCATGCAATGGTTCAGATTCTGATAGTTTATAAGAGGCTTTCAACGAACTATATGATAATATAGAGAAGTAACCAAACTATTAAAAGTAAGCAAGAAAAACAAAGTCTGTATAGAAAATACAAACTCAGATCTAAAATCATAAAATGAACAATTAGAAAGTCAAATAAATGAACTTAAAAGAAGAAATGAATTATTATGTGAAGACCTAAAAGCGAAGAATGAACAAATAACTAAATTAGAAAAATAAGTAAGTTCAGATGAACTGAAAATTGAAATCAAGACACTAACAGAAGAAAATATACAGTTATCTAGCACATTAGAAAAATTCACCAATAGTAAAAACTCCCTCATATTAAAAGGTGCCAGAAGATCAGGTAAGAAGAAAAATGGATTAGGATATACACCTCCAGATAATGAAGAAACTATAGTTTATCCTAAAACATATCCAACACCAAAATTTGTACCTGAACATGATATAGCATACAAAGCTAACTTCAAATATATAGAAAAGGTAACCAAATTATCCTGTTGTAGTCATGCAACAAGTTAGGACATGTCATAACAACATGCCCAACAAAACATAAGAAATGGATAATCAATGGTAAAATCAATGATACTAACCAATCAGGACCCAAAGAATTTGGGTACCTAAAGCTTGATGATTTTATTTCAGGTTAACCCTCGAGCATCCAAATGGTACTTGGATAGTGGGTGCTCAAGGCACATGTCAGGAAATCAGAAGTTATTCACTCATCTCCAAGCTGAAGAAGGAATAGTTACTTATGGAGATAATGGGAAAGGAACAGTAATTGGCAGTGGCTCTGTGAATAATAAAGGAAGAACAGTTATGGAAGATGTGTTACTTGTCAAAGGGTTGAAGCATAATCTCATTAGCATCAGCCAACTGTGTGACAGAGGCCATCAGATACAGTTTCAAGAATCGAAATGCAGCATACTGAAAGATGGATCAGTCATCTTTGAAGCAAATAGAGAAAAGAACTTATATGTGCTCTATCTTGAGGAACTCAAAGAACAAAATGTCTGTCTGGCAGCAAATAAGAAAATCTACTGAATTATGGCACAGACGGCTAAGACATTGTAGCATAGATGGTATGAGAAAATTAATAGAAAAATATTGTAGAAGGTCTGCCAAAGGTCAGTACAAAGATGGAAGGTGTCTGTAGACCTTGTGCTAAGGGAAAGCACACCAAAAACTCCTTCAAGTCAAAGACGGTGGTAACCACCTCAAAACCCTTAGAGCTCCTTCATATGGATCTATTTAGGCCAATGAGAACTACCAGTCTTGGAGGAAAGAACTTTGGATTTGTCATAGTTGATGATTACTCAATATTCACATGGGTATCATTTCTAGAGCATAAAGATGACACATTTGATAACTTTGTCAGTTTCAGCAAGAAAGTTCAGAAGGATCAGAAGTTCAGCATTGTTTCTATCCGATCAGATCATGGTGGTGAATTTCAGAATGAAAAATTTGTTAAGTTCTGTGATGATCAGGGAATTGAGCATAATTTCTCAGCCCCAAGGACACCACAGCAAAATGGAATTGCTGAAGAAAGAATAGAACTCTATTGGATATGGCAAGAACAATGTTATCAGAATATGATCTGCCAAGGTATTTTTGGGCTGAAGTAGTCAACACAGCAAGCTACATTATCAACAGAGTAATGATCAGGCCAATCCTAAAGAAGACTGCATATGAACTGTTCAAAGGAAAGAAACCAAAGATCAGCCACTTCAGGACATTTGGATGTCCTTGCTTCATACACAACAATGGAAAAAGAACATTGGTAAGTTGGATGCCAAATCAGATGAAGGTATCTTCATGGGTACACCTCTAAACCCAAAGGCTATAGAGTATTTAATAAATGTACTTTATTAATTGAACAGTCTGTACATATTATTTTTGATGAAACTACCCTTCCTTGAGAAAGGAAGAAGATAGTGATAATGCTGATACGATGAGCTGTCCAAGAAACTAAAGAATACATCAATTGAGGACAACATGATCCACCTCTGGAAGACATGCAACAAAAGAAATTACACATGAAAATCTTCCAAAGGAATGGAGACACAAGAAAGATCACCCACTCGAATATTATTGGTGATCCATCTGTAGGGTAAGAACAAGAGATAATGTAATTCCCTATGATTACCTAGCATTGTTTCTCAAATAGAGCCGAGGACAGTCAATGAAGCTCTTTGTGATGAATCTTGGATATTAGCCATGCAAGATGAACTAAATCAGTTCAAGAGAAACCAAGTATGGTCACTTGTTCCTAGACCATCAGACCATCCAATCATTGGCACCAAATGAGTGTTCAGAAATAAATTGGATGAAACTGGTGTAATCTAAGAAACAAGGCCAGATTGGTAGCTCAAGGCTATTCTCAGAGGAAGGCATAGATTTCGATGAACCTATGCACCTGTGGCTAGACTTGAGGCCATTAGAATATTATTAGCATATGCATCAGCATTAGACTTAAAACTATTTCAAATAGATGTTAAATCTGTATTTTTAAATGGTTTTATAAAAGAGGAAGTTTATGTGGAACAACCCTCGGGTTTGATGACACAGAATTTCCTAATCATATTTTTAAACTTCATAAGGCATTATATGGTTTAAAGCAAGCACCTAGGGCCTGGTATGAAAGGCTTAGTTCTTTTCTTCTAAATCATGGTTTCAGTAGAGGTCAAGTAGATAACACTCTATTCATAAAATCAAAAGTTAAAAGCATACTACTTGTACAGATTTATGTAGATGACATTATCTTTGGATCTACTGATGAATCCCTTTGCAAGTACTTTGAAAAGTTGATGCAGGGAGAATTTGAGATGAGCATGATGGGAGAGCCATTGTCAACACCCATGAGTTTGACATCAACAAGGATGGACAGTGACAAGGATGGTAAGAAAGTAGATCAAAAGGTCTACAGAGGTATGATCGGCTCATTACTTTACTTAACAGCTAGTAGACCCGATATTCTATTTAGTGTATGCATGTGTGCTAGGTATCAAGCCGATCCTAGAGAATCACATTTAATCTCTGTGAAAAGAATATTAGATATATAGCTAGAACTCATGATTTAGGTATATGGTATCCAAAATCCTGTGAAATCGTTTTAGTAGGATATTCTGATGCTGACTATGCTGGATGCAAAGTAGATAGAAAAAGCACTAGTGGTGGTTGTCAATTTCTTGTAGGATGCTTGATATCCTGGTCCTCAAAGAAACAAATTTAGTGGCACTATCTACAGCTGAAGCTGAGTACGTGACTGCTGGAAGTTGCTGTACTCAACTCCTATGGATAAAGCAACAACTTGAGGATTTTGGACTCAATATCAAATCGATTCCACTGTTGTGTGACAACACCAGTGCCATTAATCTCACCAAGAATCCAGTTCAACATTCAAGGACAAAGCATATTGAGGTTAGATATCATTTTATTTGTGATCATGTAGCAAATGGAAATTTGAAATATCGTTTATTGATACAAATAGTCAGTTAGCAGACATTTTCACAAAAGCCTTACCTGAAGAGAGAT
>CM024763.1:28786696-28901454 GCA_014218235.1 Colocasia esculenta | reverse complement strand
ACATCAAACAACATCTTCAGCAACTCAGGGTCTATTCTAATCAGGGTTCCCTTTACTGAAGAAACTAGGGACCCATTTCCTCTGTTCTCATACACATGAAGAAAGCTTTTACCAGGTCCGGATAACTGACCTCAAAAGGTGGTGACTCCCGTCCACTGCATCTGATTGATCAAGTCTGCCACGCTGCTCATTCCATTTTCCTCAGATTAGCAACATCGACTTCTTTATTGCCACAGAGCTTCGTCTTCACAAAGGTAAACCTCTCCTGCTGCTCAGGAGTGAGAAACTCGGCGTTGTAGCCACCCAAACTGTCGGCGATGACTGGTGCGGCCATGGATTCAGGTGGGAAAGTCTCTGGAGGGTTGAAACGGAAGGAGAAGAGAAGGAATCCTCAAGAAATTTTGCGGGAAGGAGGAGGAAGGTTCAAATTGCAGAGGGTTGAGATATGAGTTGTTAGGGCATCGGCTCATGCGACAGGATGAAAGGGGGAAAAGGTAGACGATGAGATACGAATCGTTCTGTCATTGATTTTATGAAAAAATTAATGCGATGTGGAAATGAGGCGCCAAAAGGTGGCAGAAGAAGATAAAAGAGTTTGACTATTCAAACGACTTCAATGAGAGAGCGGTTACAAAGGATAATTTGAATTTCTTTTGCTTAACGCCATGAGAGAAAAATTACTTAATTCTGAAATTTATGTGCCAGTTGTAAGCAAACTTTTATCACAAATTGCACATGCCTAATTCCCTTCTAAGAGATGTGAATCTCTCTCAGGTAAGGCTTTTGTGAAAATGTCTGCTAATGGCCATTTGTATCAATAAAATATATTTCAATATTACCATTTGCTACATGATCACGAATAAAATGATATCTGACCTCAATATGCTTGGTCCTGAATGTTGAACTGGATTCTTGGTGAGATTATGGCACTGGTGTTGTCACACAGTGGGATGGATTTGATACTTAATCCAAAGTCTTCAAGTTGTTGCTTTATCCATAGGAGTTGTGTACAGCAACTTCCAGCAGCTACATATTCAACTTCAGCTGTTGATAGTGCCACTGAGTTTTGTTTCTTTGAAGACCATGATATTAAACATCCTGCAAGAAATTGACAACAACCACTGCTTTTTCTATCCAATTTGCATCCAGCATAGTCAGCATCAGAGTAACCTACTAAGTTAATTTCACAATGTTTTGGATACCATAGACCTAAGTCATGAGAACTTGCTAAATATCTAAATATTCTTTTCACAGAAATTAAATGTGATTCTTTAGGATCTGCTTGATACCTAGCACACATGCATACACTAAATAAAATATCAGGTCTACTAGCTGTTAAATAAAGGAGTGAACCTATCATACCTCTGTAGATCTTTTGATCTACTTTCTTACCATCTTTGTCACTGTCCATTCTTGTTGATGTACTCATTGGGTTGACAGTGGCTTGGTATTTTCGAATCCAAATTTCTTCAAGAGTTCTTTTGTGTACTTTGCTTGGCAGATGTGAGTTCCTTCCTTTCCTTGTTTGATTTGTAGTCCAAGGAAGTAATTAAGTTCTCCCATCATGCTCATTTCAAATTCTCCCTGCATCAACTTTTCAAAGTACTTGCAAAGGGATTCATCAGTAGACCCAAAGATAATATCATCTACATAAATTTGAACTAATAGAATGTGTTTGACCTTTGACTTTATGAAAAGAGTACTATCTACTTGACCTCTACTGAAACCATGGTTTAAAAGAAAGAGCTAAGCCTTTCATACCAGGTCTAGGTGCCTGTTTTAAACCATATAATGCCTTATGAAGTTTGAAAACATGATTAGGAAATTTTGTGTCATCAAAACCCGGAGGTTGTTCCATATAAACTTCCTCTTTTATAAAACATTAAAAATGTGGATTTAACATCCATTTGAAATAGTGTTAAATCAAAGCAGATGCATATGCAAGTAATATTCTAATGGCCTCAAGTCTTGCTACAGGTGCATGGTTTCATCGAAATCTATGCCTTCCTCTTGAGAATAGCCTTGAGCTACCAATCTGGCCTTGTTTCTTAAGATTGCACCAGTTTCATCCAGTTTATTTCTGAACACCCATTTGGTGCCAATGACTGGATGGTCTGATGGTCTAGGAACAAGTGACCATACTTGGTTTCTCTTGAATTGATTTAATTCATCTTGCATGGCTACTATCCAAGATTCATCAGAAAGAGCTTCATTGACTGTCCTATGCTCTATTTGAGAAACAAAAGCTAGGTAATCACAAGGAATAACATTACCTCTTGTTCTTACCCCTATGGATGGATCACCAATAATATTCTCAAGTGGGTGATCTTTCTTGTATCTCCACTCCTTTGGAAGATTTTCATGAGTAACTTCTTCTTGTTGTAATTCTTCCAGAGGTGGATCATCCTGTCCTCAATTGATGTATCTTTTAGTTTCTTAGACAGTTCATCTGCATCATCATTGTCACTATCTACTTCCTTTCTCAAGGAAGGGTTAGTTCATCAAAAATAATATGTACAGACTGTTCAATCAATAAAGTACGTTTGTAAATACTCTATAGCCTTTGGTTTAGAGGTGTACCCCGTAAAGATGCCTTCATCTGATTTGGCATCCAACTTACCAATGCCCCTTTTTCATTGTTGTGATGAAAGGACATCTAAAGTCCTGAAGTGGCTGATCTTTGGCTTCTTCCCTTTGAATAGTTCATATGCAGTCTTCTTCAGGATTGGCCTGATCATTACTCGGTTGATAATGTAGCTTGCTGTGTTGACTGCTTTAGCCCAGAAGTATCTTGGCAGATCATATTCTGATAGCATAGTTCTTGCCATATCTAATAGGGTTCTATTCTTTCTTTCAGCGATACCATTTTGCTGTGGTGTTCTTGGTGCTGAGAAATTATGCTCAATTCCATGATCATCACAGAATCTAGCAAACTTTTCATTCTGAAATTCACCACCATGATCTGATGATAGACACAATGCTGAACTTCTGATCTTTCTGAACTTTCTTACTGAAGCTGACGAAGTTTTCAAAGTGTCATCTTTATGCTCTAGGAATGATACCCATGTGAATCTTGAGTAGTCATCAACTATGACAAATCCAAAATTCTTTCCTCTAAGACTGGTAGTCCTCATTGGCCCAAATAGATCTATATGAAGGAGCTCTAAGGGTTTTGAGGTGGTCACCACCGTCTTTGACTTGAAGGAGCCTTTGGTGTGCTTTCCCTTAGCACAAGGTTTACATACACCATCCAATTTTGTACTAACCTTAGGTAGACCTTCCACAAGATTCTTCTTCAGCAGTTTTCTCATGCCATCTATGCTGCAATGTCCTAGCCGTCTGTGCCATAATTCAGTAGATTTATCTTTATTTGCTGCCAGGCAAACATTCTGAACCTTGAGTTCTTCAAGATAGAGCACATACAAATTCTTTTCTCTATTAGCTTCAAAGATGACTGCTCCATCCTTCAGTATGCTGCACTTCGACTCTTGAAACTTGATGGTGGCCTCTATCACACAGCTGGCTAATGCTAATGAGATTGTGCTTCAATCCCTTGACTAATAGCACATCTTCTATGACTGTTTTCCGTTGTATTCACAGAGCTACTGCCTATCACGGTTCCTTTCCCATTATCTCCATAAGTAACTGTTCCTTCTTCAGCTGGAGTGAGAGAATAACTTCTGGTTTCCTAACATGTACCTTGAGCACCCGCTATCCAAATACCATTTGGATGCTCGAGAGATGTCCTGAAATAAAAACATCAAGTTTTAGGTACCCAAATTCTTTTGGGTCCTGATGGTTAGTATCATTATTTTGCCTTTTATTATCCATTTCTTATGTCTTGTTGGGCATGTCGTATGATATGTCCTAACTTGTTGCAGTGACTACAGCAGGATAATTTGGTTACTTTTTCTATATATCTGAAATCAGCTTTGTATGTTGTATCTTGTTCAGGTATAAATTTTGGTGTTGGATATGTTTTAGGATAAATTATGGTTTCTTCATTATCTGGGGGTGTATATCCTAATCTATTTTTCTTCTTACCTGATCTTCTAGCACCTTTTAATATGATGGAGTTTTTACCATTAGTGAATTTTTCTAATGTGCTAGATAACTGTATATTTTTCTGTTAGTGTTTTGATTTCAGTTATCAGTTCATCTGAACTTACTTGTTTCTCTAATTTAGTTATTTGTTCATTCTTAGCTTTTAGGTCTTCACATAACAGTTCATTTCTTCTTTTAAGTTCAGTTATTTGACTTTCTAATTGTTCATTTTCTGATTTTAGATCTGAGTTTGTATTTTCTATACAGACTATATTTTTCTTGCTTACTTTTAAATTTGGTTACTTCTTTATATTTTTCATATAGTTCGTTGAAAGTCTCTTCTAAACTATCGGAATCTGAATCATTGCATGAATCAAAAGAGGAGTCAGAAGTTACCTTATCTTCAGTATTTGCCATGAAGGCTAAGTTGGCCTTTTCTTCATCACTGCAGGAACTTGACTCACTGTCTGAGTCGCTACTGTTTTCCCATGCTGCTGCCATCGCCTTCTTCTTGTACTTTCTGAACTTCTTGGAACTGTCCTTCTTCTGAACTCCGGCTTCTTTAATTTTGGACACTCAGTTTTAATGTGTCCTGGCTTCTTACATTCATAGTAGATGGCTTCTCCTTCTTTATTCTTTTCCATCTGGCTTCTTGAATTCTTGTTCCTTTTGAAGTGCCTTCTACCAGATTGGAATTTCTTCTTCTTAGCCAAATTCGCTGTAATTTTCTAGATAGCATAGCTTCCTCATTCTCGTTGTCTGCATCACTTTCGCTTTCAGCTGAACTTGCATCTGGTGAATCTCTTCAGCTTTTAAGGCGTTGGAGTGCTTCTTTCTGCTAGAGGACTATCCTAGCCTTTCCATGTTGATCTCATGGGCCATGAGGGACCCAATGAGCTTTTCTACAGACATTCTCTTCAGGTCATTAGCTTCTTCTATTGCTGTGACCTTTGGGGTCCATGAGGACGGAAGGATCTAAGTATTTCCTCACCATGTCTCCCATCTCATAGTTTTCCCCAGACTAGCTAGTCCATTTGTGAAGTCACTGAACCGGCTGAACATTTGAGTTATGACTCACCTGACTGCATCTGAAATCTTTCATATTGAGTGACAAGAATGTCGATTCTTGTTTCCTTTACTTTGTCTGTGCCTTCATAAGTAATCCTGAGCTTTTCCCACATTTCCATTGAGGATTTGCAGGCTGAGACTCTGTTGAACTCCTTCTTACTTAGAGCACAGCATAAGATGCTCTTTGCATTGCAATTCAAGGAAAAATCTTCCTTCTGTCATCATCTGTCCATTGAGCTTTCTCATTTGTGACTAACAGATCACCTTCTTCTACTATGGACCAAATTGATAGTCGTGGGCCCTTGTGAAGTATTCCATTCTGGTCTTCCAGTAAGGATAATCTTCACCATCGAAGAGAGGGGGTCGGTTGATAGACTGACCTTCAAAGTTACCTTGGGCTGCCATGGATCTTACTCTTCAGATCGTTAGATCCTTTCTTTGTCGAAGAGACTCGCTCTGATACCACATGTTGCCCAGTTGACGAGCCCAGGGGGGGTGAATGGGTCTTTAAAAATAATCTAGAAGATACCTGTAACTAAAAACATTCAAACAAATATTCTTCAAAGTAGGTTAGTGACTGTTAGTTTAAATATCAAACACACAAAGAAGACAATCACACAACACAAGGTTTATCCTTGTTGGACCTCCTTTCTTAGGAGTCCTACGTCCAGTTCCTGAGCAACAACTCAGGATTTCACTAACTAGGGTACAATCCCCCTAAGGATGCTACAACACCCAACTCAGCTGGTCTTCCTTCACACCCGAATGGAACAACACCTGGATACCACCCCGTCTTCCTTCACAACCGAAGGGAACAACACCATGGATACCACACCGGTCTTCCTTCACAACCGAAGGGAACAACACCCTGGATACCACACCAGGTCTTCCTTCACAACTGAAGGGAACAACACCCTGGATACCACCAGTTTCCTTCACAACCGAAGGGAACAACACCCTGGATACCACACTAGGTCTTCCTTCACAACCGAAGGGAACAACACCCTGGATACCACACCAGGTCTTCCTTCACAACTGAAGGGAACAACACAAAGAGAATGAATGAAATTCAAGCCCCTAGATCAAGCTTTTGACAAGCAAGGATCTGAAGCAACTAGAACTGAGAGGAAGAGATTTAAGCTAAGCACACTCTCAGAACTACACAGGCTCTCTCAAGATTTTCACAAACTAGTGGAGAGCAAAAGAGCAAAAGCTAGAGTCATGAAGTTCTTGGCTCTGGACTTCTTCAGAAGAATTTGAATGCTTGAATACGCGATCTATGTCCTTCTTCTGTTCTTATGACTTGAATTTATATCTTCAATTTGAAATCTAGACGTTGAAGTGTCTGTTGTCTCTCTTTTGAGTAGTCGTTAGACTGAATGACATCTGGAGTCTTGGAAGCTTCCAGTCAACAGTCTTTTGATCACTTGAGCACGTAAAGAGATGAAATCTCAGAAATATCCATTGGCTTCTATTTTGTTTAACATTGTACCATGAATCTAGTTCAGAGGTCTGCACAAATGTCAATCTCAAATAGCAGACAGCTAAGCTGTCTCTGATGTCAGTCAACGTCAGTAGCAATAGACATGAAAATAGTAATGCAAAATAGCTTAAGTCTAAAAGACGTAATCAGAGTAGGCACGATAAAGGATGATATGGTCTGCATGCATGCAGAGATACGTTCAGATCTCATAAATGCAAAAGCGTCAGAGAGATGTCTACGTGGACTTTGACTAGTCAACGCTTTTAAGATGAATAAGATATCAAGATATGAAATCGATGGCTATATGACTTATGAAATCGTTATGAGTCATAGCAAATCGTTATGTGACAGAAGATATATCATGAACACTTAATGAATCGTTGCACAAAGCAAATCGTTGTGTTTCTGAAGAAATCGATGTGAAATACTTAACAAATCATTATACAAAGCAAGTCGTGAATTCTAAAGAAATCGTTATGAATACTTATAGAATCGTTACGGCAAGCAAGTCGTTGCGAGTTCTAAAGAAATTGTTATGAATACTTATAGAATCGTTACGACGAGCAAGTCGTTACGAGTTCTAAAGAAATCGTTATGGTTACTTATAGAGTCGTTGCGACAGGCAAGTCGTTACGAGCTTCTAAAGAAATCGTTACGGTAACTTATATAGTCGTTGTGACGAGCAAGTCGTTACGGGCTCTAAAGAAATCGTTACGGTAACTTATAGAGTCGTTGTGACGAGCAAGTCGTTACGAGCTCTAAAGAAATCGTTACGGTAACTTATAGAGTCGTTGTGACGAGCAAGTCGTTACGGGCTCTAAAGAAATCGTTACGGTAACTTATAGAGTCGTTGTGACGAGCAAGTCATTATGGGCTCTAAAGAAATCGTTACGGTAACTTATAGAATCGTTACGGCATCGATTTGTTTGAAACAACATGACTTTTCAACCAGAAAGGAAATCGTTATGATAATTCTATTGAAATCGATATGCTTATAAAGAAATCGTTATGGCCTTCAATAGAAGTCGATATGGACTTAGAGAAATATCATGTTGAAAAGATTAAAGCTTCAGAGAAGCAATGCATACCTTTATTGGCTTGTTTGACCTTGGTATTTTTCCTGTACTTAAGACTTATGAAATATTCATTAGATATAATTGATAAACTTTTGTTTGGTTTTGTTAATCATCAAATATATATATATATTAATTAATTAAAATTACATGGGGACAGACTGGTCATCATCTTGGAGGTCAACGTGTCTAACTTGGACAACATCACTACTAGGCTCTGGTACATCTTGAGGAAGTGCAACACATCCACTCCTTCAGGTTTTATCTCTCTCTATTATGTTATGCTTCTTATTTGGGAGGTTTGGTGTGCTCGTTGCCTCATGAGATTTGAGGGCAAGCGGACCTCTTTTTGCCGGATCACCCATTCTATCCGTTTTATGGTTTCTTCCTCTCTCGAGCTTCAGACTTTTAAGAGTGGGATTTCTGATCAACACCTTCAAAATCTTCATGGTTTCAATTACCTTCCTTCCATCAAGGAGACTTCTGTTCAGCTGGTGAGGTGGTCTCTGCCTGTCTCAGGTTTGGTTCTTCATGTCGATGGGGCCAGCAAGGGGAACCCGGGTCCCTGTGGCGGTGGCTGTTGCATTAGGGACAGTTCGGGCAAGTTAATTTTTGCATTTGCTCACTTCTATGGGGTCGGCGGTAGTTTGTTGGCTGAGGTGCGTGCAATGTGTGATGGGCTTCGCTTGGCCTCAGACTATGGTTTCCCGCTGAAGACGGTTTGCTCGGACTCTATGATATTGGTCAACTCTTTCAGATCTAACAAGCCTCCCTCTTGGGAATGCTTGCGTTGGTGGCACGTTGCTTACTCTCTCATTGACATCTCCCGCACTCAGGTGGTTCATATCTTCCGTCAAGCGAATCAGGTTGCCGATGCCTTGGCCAATGTTGGTTGTAAAAATGCCTCTAATCAGCTGTTTTTCTCTTCTTCCTCCCTACCCCGTGAATGTAAAGGTCCCCTCACTATGGACCGATCTGGAATTCCTAGCTTCAAATTTGGCTAGCTGGGGTATGCCCCTGTGCTGTTGTACTTATCTTTCAATATCTTCTATGATTAGGCCCAGGTCGCCCTTACTGGTGGAGTGAGAACACTTTCCTCCTTTGGGGGAGGGTGCGCTCTCCAGGTTTGAGGCCCTGAGGACCTCTTAATTAAAAAAAAAAAAAAGACAGTTGATGACTCGATGTTGTTGACTTCCACAACATAAGCATCTGCCCAATTTCTTCCAGCAGTTATCAATTTGATGCCCTGGCTTTTTACAAAATTTACAGAATTGCTTCCACTTCACTTCCCCTTTCATTCTTTTGCTATCTACTATATTTCTTCCTTTATTATCATTGGAATGAGTAGCACGTTCCCTTTTCAACACCTTCTTCTTATGGATCTTTTCAAGGAGTTCTATAGTGTCCTTGACTAATTGAGCTCTCAATACCATGACTGAATATTCTTCAATGTCTAGTGGAGCCAACTTTTCCCAGAACACAGGTCTCAACCCTTCTAAGAATCTCTTTGCCTTCATCTTCTCCGTACTCACCAAATGTGGTGCATAATGTGCTAGTCTTTCAAATTGCACGTCATATTCTGCTACCAACATCATTCGTTGTTTCAAATTGGCGAATTCATTTGCCTTCTTCTCACGAATCCTCTCGGAAAAATATTTAGTGTTGAAGAGTTCTAAAAATGTATCCCACTCTATGTTGATGTTGGGTAATTGTCAACTGGCAGCTTCCCACCAAGCTCTAGCATCGTTGTCCAACTGGATGGTTGCCAGAAGGACTTTCTCTCTGAGCTTTGCATATATAACTCTAAAGATTCGTTCCATCGCCTTCACCCAATTTTCAGCTTCATCGGGATCCGGAGTTCCATTAAACCTAGGGAGATTTATTCATTGAAAGTTCCCATATAAGTCTCCAGCCCCATTTCTTGCTCCTGCCTAAATCACGTTGTTAAAGTCTTGAGTTAACCCCTGTACAGTCTGTTGTAATTCGTGCATTTGCGTATGCTCGCCAGCCATCTTCTCTAGTTCCTGTGAGCAAGAATACTTATTAATTTCTTCTTAAGCTTAGGGTGCTTATACATATAGTGAAGCTCCTAGCATAACCCCAAGCTTTACCCAATCTCTCACATAGGTATGGTGGTTGACTTAGACACGGTCATGGCAGTTCACCTAGAACATCTCTAGACTTAAAATATCCTAATAAGGACATCCTAGGCTATGATACCAACTGTCACGCCCCTCCAATTTAGCAGCGGAATAAATCGGAGGGAAATGTGAGCAACGAGTATGGTAACGTAAATTGCGCATAAAGACGCAAACATCAGAGCATCTAATGAAATAATTGAAATAACTCTTGATTTCATTGTAAAATCACTAAGACTATTACAACCACTAATTCGGAGCCAATATATAGGGTTCAATGACATCATTACATTGAAAAGAAATCTAAAGCAATAACTACTAGACTCCATTGTGCTAGGGTAACTTTGACATTTGACTCTGGGTCGCTCATCACTCGGGTCTTGTCCCATTAGTGTGTGTAACGTCATTGTCCGACTTACCTGAGACACAATAACAAATAACGAAGGGTGAGCGATAACGCCCAGTAGGACTTAAATCTCAATAGTCAAGCAGGCTTTAAATAATTAATGCTTTAAATGGCAGAGTAACTAGTTATAGAGAGAGTCGTGTAAAGTCGAGAAAGTAATAGCACAAGTGACATGGTTCAAATAGCAGACGGATCAAGTATAGCACGATGAATATGGTTAAAGTCAAGACACGAGAGTTAACGATAACAACACAATAACAAGTAACGACATTGTCAAGTAATAGCAATCAACACGTATAGCAAGGAGAGAGATAGTAGATGGTCATATAAAGAGTAAATTGCACTTTGATTGATTTTCATCAATCGAGATAGTATAGTACTTTTGATTAACTTTCGTCAATCGAACTAGTAATGGCACTTTGGTTATCCATAGATAGCGAGAGAAAATTTAGCACTTTTGTTGTCAACAGACAACGAGAGAGTATAGCACTTTGAATGTGATCAAGTCCCGATAGAACGCAATAACTCAAGATAGCAAGGATCAAGTAGTGCAAGTAGAGAGTATGACAGTAGTCACTCAATAACATAACAGTAGCAGTTCAGTAACAGTCAGTGGTATAGTAACATTACAGTATGTCTGAATCAACAGACTAACAGTAACAGTGTAACAGTCAGATGTCTAGCTAATTCAGAACAGTCAGTCAGAACCGGTGCAAATGCAGACACTGTCTATAGCCCCTGCAGGTATTTTCGGGTGGCTCTCTGCCCCAGGACTAGATTAGAGCCCCTCAGACACTCTCCGTGCCCTGAACAGTATGCATTCAAGTCAGTAGAGTCACAAGACCCATTTTAGCGCTAGACAGTCATGAACAGTACAAAACAGTAGGAGCCATACAGCTCAAGAGAGTACTAGATGAATAGACGAGAGAGACGAGATAGTAGAGTGAACGTGAATAGATGAGCGAGTAGAGTATAGTTGAGATCTTGTAGTCATTGCACATGAAACATCGAGTAACGAGCGATAGTAATAGTTGCCCAACACGCGCATACGGTGTTGGCAGTCAGGTGGAATTCACTACCTTTCTGCTGGCCATGTTACACACAGGTACAGAGGTCCGACATGAATCATGATAAGGGCGAGAGCAAACTAAGGCCGTTTAGATCTTGTTGATCCCTAGAATGTATCATAGGTGTTAGGGTACAACCAGCTCGTCGACCATGTGGGAATCCATGGACAGAGGAGACTTACGGAGGCCTTGAACAAATACTCACTAGTCCGGCAGAAGGAGTATTCGACGGAGAGTTCGTCCAAGTCAAGAGAGAGTGTGTATATAGAAACAAGTGCCCGACGTTCTAGAGGAATTCTAGAACAGTGGAGCGTCGATAATGGTATTCCCAAAACCTCGCGAGAAAACATAGACAAGTTCATTTAAAATAGGGCAATTAACTATATAATTGAAATCAATTACTAGATGTATATGTGACAATTTTCATGCCAAGATAAGCCATATTGGGGGGTTCACGTGTGTGCATGTGACATAGAGAATTATGGAATATGAATGAGTCATATGAATAACTTAAATTAATTAAAATATGTCCAAGATTTATCAGCTTCGTTTACTGTGTTAGGAGAGTTAACAGAGCATGGGTTCACCGTAGAAAAATAAGACTTGCAAAATTAGAGGGTTTTCATGAAGAACTTCAGAACGCGATGGGTCTCTATAAGGGTCGCGACGGGATCATGTGTGAACGCGAGAGGGCCTTGTAAGGATCGTGACGGGCTTGTCTAAACAAGAAAGCAGATCGCAACAGGGTCTTCTGAGGATCACGACAGGTCTATCAAGTCAGCGGCCAGAACGCGACGGGGTACCCTGTCGCGATCAGATCACGACAGGTTCCTATGTCGCGACGGCCTTGAGAATGCGGCCTATCGGGCCATCGCGTTCTCAGGTTTTGAGCCTGTATTCGAGCGGGAAAAGGACAGAGCCTCGGACTGCAGGCCAGATTTCTATATTTTGATATAGGGTGATTCAAAAATGCATAACTAAATGTATAGTCGATGAAAAACCATGAAACAAGTTGCATATTGATCTAGACAGACATGAGTACTTACAGTAAATAGGAATTTGAAAATAGATAGAGTTTCGACATGCTTTATTCAAGTCAAACATGG
This sequence comes from Colocasia esculenta, assembly GCA_014218235.1. Taxonomy (NCBI): domain Eukaryota; kingdom Viridiplantae; phylum Streptophyta; class Magnoliopsida; order Alismatales; family Araceae; genus Colocasia; species Colocasia esculenta. Next base: position 28,889,069 of record CM024763.1, on the reverse strand, counting down.
AGTACATGACACAGTGAGCAGTTGAGATGAGAGAATTTATTCATGAAGTAGAGTAGATAAAAATTAGGGCTTTTAGGGGCAAAAGGTTCCTAACAATCATCAGTATCTTCAATAAAAATTTGGAGCATGATATAGAGTATTCAAAGAGATATGAATTAAACATGAAGGTTCAGGGTCAAGGTGTTTGCAGAACTTCAAAATTCAAGAAGAAAATATTGGTTTAATGATAAATCATGAAACTTAAGGGTATTGTTCCTGGTACATGGAATGACCTACAGTCAAAATCTCTTTAGTTTTGCTTGTGAGAATGCCTTCCTTGAATCGATTTCCTCTTCTAGGGCTAGAACTTGAAGAACTTGGGATGAAGTTTGTTGAAGCCTTCTTCCCACGAATTCTCTCCTTCCTTGGCCTCTCCTCCAGGTCCAGCAAGCCCCAGCAACGTGTTAGGGCCGGCCATGGAGAGATTGGAGAGTATTTATGCTTCCTATGTTTCTATTTCCTAATAGGACTCTAACTCCTATTTAATTCCGAGATTTCTTATTTAACTCCACCTTCTATGCTTTTCACTTCTTATTTGGGTTAGGATGGGAGTTAAATCTGTGGCCAACCTATTAGGGTAGGTTTAGGAATCTAATTACAACTCAAATTAGCTATTTTACTTATTTAATAATCCCTTTTCTATTTAGGTAATAATTTAGTTACGAATTTAAGATATTTTCCTATTATTCCTCTTTTAAAAATTCCTATTTTGGCCCAATAATTTCTAGAGGGTCCATTTAACACAACCCATTATTTATTGAAATTTATCTTATGGGATTTTCTTTTTTTGATTAGGGAATAATAGAGTTACGGATTTTATTATATTTTTCTTACTTGATTTTATTTATGGACTATGAGAGGTCCATTGGTCCGATTCCGATAATGGGTAATCATTTAATGATATTGGAGGTCTCTCCGGCATGTTCGTTTGATTTATGGGCCCGTTATATTTCCGTGTTAATAGTTTTCTGACTTAGTTTTCTAATTTGGATAATTAGTCACATTGTGACGTACACTTGGTCAATCAGATTTTTCGTTGTACGAATTTCTTCGTGGAACACTTAGGGATAATATTTGGGGTTGATTTATAATTTTACGAAATTTTTCGATGTATTCTTGCACATACGATAATGGTATGTATGTTTCTATTATTTCGATTTAAAGAATTTATTATTTCAAAATTTTAAGTATTAAATTTTTCGAGTTGCTACATTTTCTTTTCCCTTAGATTAAGCAGCCCTAGTACCGAGGTTTGATTATCAAAATCTTAAAAAATAGAATAAAAACATTTTCATATAAAGTTATTAAACTAAGGAAAACAACGGATCGTGGATGAGTATTCACTTGGAAGTTGATGGCATATTTACATATTTTCTAACGAGTGATATATTTAATAATATTTCAATAATGATGACATATTTATAATTTTTAATATAACAATAGTTTCCGTGTAAAAAACCCTGCGACGATAAAAAAAAAGGTAGAAACAAAAATTTACAAATGTAAGATTACAGGGAGAATATATATATATATAATTATTGCTTCTTTTTATACTCCTCTCACTTTCTGCCTCTGTGCGTGTGTGTGCTTCTCCATTGGTCGCTTCCACGTCCAGGATGCTTTTTCCCTTCCCTCTGGTGGTCCTACTACGATCATCAGATCTTCCCCTCCGACAGCGGGATCACACCGTCCCCGAAGACCACCGGCCTCTTTAATGGCTTAGACATATCCATTTCGACATCGATCCCGGCGCCCATACATACGTAGCTACTGGAGAACAACCACGCTCCCCTCCCCCCCCTCGTGCGGCCCGCGAGGATTCGGACCGAATATGTGTCTTCGCATGTGTGGCCCCACGTCCTCCACTTCCATATATATCCCCTCACCCGTTACCCACCATGGGATAAAAAACTTCTCGTTATTTTAATTAATGGTTGCTTAACTTATTTTTTAGGTGAAATGATTTTAACACTTTTTTTTAAATCTAGGTTAACAGACAGATTATGTTAGCCTAATTTTTTAGGTGAGGTAGGTTAACTCACTTCATATCCCCTCATATCTCATCTTTTATCTTAACCCTTTAGATAAAACGTAGTTTGATTGTCAAAAATGTATTTCTAAATTAACTTTTTATGTACCCGGCCAACCCCTGTAATCAAAGATATAATCCTTTATAAATTAACATGATGAATGAGAAGCCCAATGATTAATGAAGAGACCTTTAAAGATGAGAGAGCTAGATAAGTATTTTTATGATCACTTGATTAATTCACATGACTTCTGATCTCTTATACTTTTCAAAATGATTATTATTTGTTGCTTAACGATCAGATAATGATCTATTATTCGATCCCAAATACAACTCTAGAAGCGCTTAGAAGCGGAAAGCTAGACTCTTCCAAAATAATTAAGAAGACCCATATATATATATATATATAATATATAGCTTGGCCGAGACCGGAGATAATTAGTGATATGAATTTGATCCCGTCGCGGATATATAGTGACAGCACGACCGGATTGTGCTATGCCTAGAGGGAGGTGAGTCTCTTGCACAATCGGATATTGTTTATTTATTTTTTAAAGAGTATCACTAATATGGAAGCGTACCAATCCGGCTCATACTATGAGAATCTGGCAAGGCCAGGTGCACAGCAACCTTAATTGATTTGATTCATGGATTGGATTTGGTGGGATTGTTATGATCAATATTTAAGAAAGGTAATGAAGAAGAAGTGGGGATCAGGCAGTGAGTCTCACACGCACGAAGGGGTGGCACGAGCACATCAGGCTTGGCTGGCGGGGGGGCACACGTGCCCGTCCATTGCTGCCCTTGCGGCGCCTGTGCCAGACTGGGATGGGAGGGGGTGGGGGTGTTACAGCAAAGTACATCTCTTCTGTGAAGACCCACGGCGAGAGTTCGAGAGCAGGGGCCGCAGACGGACAGTGACCAGACGGTGCACCATGTCGCGGTAATTAGCCAGCTAGCCGCAGGCCCCGAGCAGGGGGGGAGCCGGCGCGAGCTCAGCTAGTCAATAAGCCGATCGGCCAAGTGCATGCCGGCCCACCGTAAACAGAGCTGTGGTGAGGAAAGGCAGGCACTATTACCGAAGGGTCATGTCCATGGATGCCCAACGGATGGTCCCCCACAGCTGGAGGTGCGGTGATCAGTTGGGTCGACACTTAACTTTACAATGTTAAAGACAAAGAATATGAGGGGGCAGCTGGGGGCGAGGGGATCATGAGAGGAAGCTGCATGAATGAAGAGCACTGTTACAGTTGTCGATGTTTTAATGTGGGCAAATGGAGATGACTTCTCCGATCGACTAATGGGAGAGGAGGTGCTTTGTTCTCTGTTGGTGTGGGGAAGCACGAGAGATAGAGCAGCAGATTTAAAGTACCCCTTCTCATTCAATGGACGCACCAAGTGATGGCGCTGCTCCATTCCCAGAGCTCTGTCGTCTGTCACAAGCCCAAGAGGGGAGAAGAAATTAAGCTGAGAGAGAGAGGGTATTGGGGGACCTGGACAGTGACGGGTCCATGGGGTAGAAGGGTAGAATAATGAAGGAGTGGGAGGATACATATATATATATATATATATATACTTTTATTCTTTTTTCTTTTTTTTGACAAAGGGGAGAATACATATATACATACAGCTAGCTATGTGGGAGAGAATAATTGCAAAACGGGTCAGGCAGGCATGGATAAAGCAGAAGACTCTGTAGCTCTATATATATGCGCAAACATTGTTATTCTTACTGGCCTTGTACATTTATGATCACCTCACACTATACGTACAAGAGAGAGTCATGTGGATGGGTTTGCACAAGTGCATGTTTAAGTATCCCATGATGTGTTGAGACCCTTTATAAGTTGTTGCTTGTTATAAGTGATGATCTCCTCCACCTCCCATGCACCCATCCCACACTAAGCGCCATAATAACTTCAACACAAGATGGAACTGAAATCTGCACTGCGCGCGGTGGCAGCGGTTAGGCGGGATGTTGATAGTACGTTCAGGTGTACATTTAGCATCTTCCTATGTATTTACGTGTTTGTGTCATGCTGCCCCCAGCTTCTTGTCTTTTTATGTCTTCTTTCCACGGGCACACCCATCCCCCGTCCCCCTCCCTTTCCTATACTGCAGAGGTATCATTAAATTACTATTTCAGCCAAAGCCCATGCAAAGCCACAGATACCCGCATCCCAAAACCCTAAAAATACCAAAAGCCCTGAAAGAAACAAAATCGACACGCACATACATACACATCATTCGCCGCAAACCCCCCTCCCCCTCCCCCGGCCCTAAAAACCTACCTAACAAGTTTCTCCAAACAGGAAACGGAAAGGGTACCAAGGACGAAAACTAGAATGTGTATGTGCATAAATAATTGCTAGCTAGCATTCTCTTCCTCAGTTGTGTGTTTAAGGAAAGTATATATAAAGGCGGAGTCTTTGAAATCAGAGAAAGAAAAAGAGATGAGAGAGAGAGGGAAGTGGGGAAGAGCAGAAAAGGGATGGTTGAGCAGACTAGCTCTCGTCCCTTTCTGAAAATGACAAATACATCATTTTCTAGTACTCATCGGAGGCAAGAATTTGAAAGTAGCAAGAGTCAGATGTTACGTTGCCCATTTCGCATCTATGCAGTGTAAACCATATGGAGAAAATTACGAAAAGAACAACAGTACCCACGGGTTCTACAGCATCCCTTTTGGCAACCACAAAAGTCACAGTAGTGTCTTCTAACCCAGCGTTAATCGGAGGAAATGAGAGGAGGGGTGTAAGGAAGAAAGAGAGAGAAAAAAAAAATATTACAACTCGTGATCCCCACGTCCTAGAAAGACGCAAGATGTCCTACAGAAGTGGCCATGATGGGGAGGGGCGCATGGTCCATGGGAAACAGTAGCTAAGAAGAAACCAAATAATACAGGGGCGTAGAAGACATATCAAGAGAACAAAGTTAATGGGATCGAAAAAGAAGGCTACAGGAGACCAGGATTAGAGGGAGGGGGTTGAAGGGATGGGCAGACGGGAAGTTGCTTGTCATTTGAAAGAAACAAACAACGCAAAAGGGTAAAGGGAAGTCATATGTTTCATCTCTTTCGTTCGGTTAACCTTCAAACGCATCTGCAGGACCACTTCCACAACCCCTTCAGACAGACATATATAAAGAAGCCGGCAGCTATAAAGAACCCACCACAGCAACCAGTACCTGATGGAGAGACACCCATACAAAAGAGATAAAGACATATGAGAAGGAAAGAGAGACACACACAGAAAGAGAGAGAGAGAGAGAGAGAGAGAGAGAGAGGCAGGCACTGAACTCGTCATATACCCCATTTTGGGCTTGGCAGATGCATGAAAGCTAGGTATGTGAAAAGAGAGAGAGAGGAGAAAGGGGCACCACACATACGCACAAACGTAATACACGCATACCCATACTCGCATGTGTGCACCCGGTTGTGAGCACGTCGTTGCGTTTGCGTATGGACGCGCGCGTACCTGAACATGTACGCACGTATTCACACACTCATGCACGCTACGTGCGTACTAATTACACGTGCAAAGAGACAGGGAGAGGGGACAGCGGGCAGAGAAAGTAGCAAAGCCAGTTGTTCGGTTCATGTATTTACAGAAGCCAAAATCCTCCATCAGCGGCGGTGGAGCAGCAACATGTCAGGGACAGGTTTTACACAAGCTGTAGTCAACAAAAATTTACCCTTCCTTTACCACTTCCGCAGACCCATTGGCCACAACCCACCACAACTTAAGATGGCCTAATTGGCAACTGAAGCAAAGTAGGGAAAAACCCAACAACTCCAATAACAAAACAAGTACAGATTAATATATAGTAGAAACAATAACCTTGATGTCTCCTTACAAGTATTAATGCACCACAAAGACAAACTACGAAGGAGGAGGGAGATAGAAATTAATGGAAAGAAGCCACCTAACCCTGAAGTTTTCCTTTTTTCTTTCGTACCCTCCTCTACCCTTCCGTTGCCTTCTTCAATTAATTCTTTTCTTCCCCCTCTCTATACAAGACCAGCGGCAGCAGTGGGTTGGGGGGATGCTTGGCCTCCTTCTCTCCTCTTCTGCAGACTGATCAGAGAGATGAGCGAGAAAGAGACCCGGGACTTCATGAGCGTAGACTCCTTCTCCCAGCTCCCTTTCATCCGCTCAGCGCCTCCCGTCCGGGACAAGAGCGCTTCCAGCGCTGCCGCCTCCACCGCCGTCCGCCTCTTCGGCATCGAGTTCCCCGGCCAGGAGCCCGATGCCGACGCCGCGGCCGCGGCCAAGCCCGAGTCCCCCTCCAGCAAGGACAACACCAGCGGCGGCAGTAACGGGGGCAACGGGGGCGGGGCCAGCGCCACCAGCGGCGGCAACGCCGGGGGGGACAGCGGCCGGAAGTTCGAGTGCCACTACTGCTGCAGGAACTTCGCCACGTCGCAGGCTTTGGGCGGCCACCAGAACGCCCACAAGCGCGAGCGGCAGCATGCCAAGAGAGCTTATCTGCAGTCGGCCATGGCCGCTCACCACCATCACCAGGCCCACGGGTACGGCCTCGTGAGCTACCATCATCTCGGCTCCATGGCGCCGAACACCCGGTTCGGCGTCGGCCACGCTTTCGAGCCGCTGCCTCCCTCCCACTACTCTTCCTGGGGACACACCGGAACCGGGAGCGGCATCATTGGATCACCTCGGTTCTACAGCGGCCCGGGCTCGGTGTCTCAGCCCATCAACGGCAGCCCTTTAACGGGGATGTGGAGAATCTCGGCGGTGCATGGGGGCAACAGCCTCCCCCCGACGCAGCGCGACCGCTCGACGACTGTTCTGCCCTTGCTTGCAGGCGACGAGTCAAGGGCGATGGGAGGCATGATAGGGGTCGGTGGCAGCGGAGTCGGCAGCGGTCCCGGCACCGGCCTCACCCGCTCCTCGTCGTCGTCGTCTCCGTCGTCTCAGGGCCTACTTATGTATGATTCGGCCGCCGGGGTGCAGGACCACTTGAGCCTGGACTTGCATTTGTAACATGGTACGCATGCTACTGAGAGCATTTCTAATCCAATCGTATTAATCTGCCTTTTCTCCTAGCTACCTCCTTATCCTCCACTGTTCTTTTAATTTTAGACACTTTTCTCAGACGAAGTTCAATTTTTTCCACCACAAAATTGAAAGTATTGGTCACAGAAGACCATATAGTAGAGATGGGTACATGTCTCTTGTAGATCCAGAACGAAGAAAATCTAAAGGGAGGGATCCTTGCTCCATAGAATGCAACAGCTTCTTAAATTTGCTGTTGATCGAGAGATGACATGCACTGCTGTAGTGGTGGCGATAATTCACAAGCCCCTGTGCCTGACGTGCAAGCTATAATTTTATTCTCTCCATCAGGCTGAAAATTGACTACAGATATCTGCTCTCTACAGCCTTTGATCTTGACAACAGGGGGTTCCTTTCGCTGTTCTACTGTTTTATAGAACTTTTTTCTTCAAAATTCAAGTTCTCCTTAAAGATTATTTTATTGCCTTTTCAAGATTGCTCCCACACAACTCCCATCAACGTTTACTCTGCAGTCGACTTCAACATGTGATGGTCCACATTGGCATGTTGATCAATACTGGTTGATGGCGAACAGCCCATTAATCAAAGAACCACGGCAGAGCTCTAATTGTGATCAGTAAGATATATACTAATTAACTGGCACCTGTGTTTCTACAGTACTATTTTTTCAACCAGGTCCCAGTAGGGGGGAGAGGTTTCTTCATTTCACAGGGACAATTATCATGAACAGGAATCTAATTTTAAAATCCAAACTGAGGAGGAAAAACTACTGACAACGAAGAATGCAGATTTTGATTCTTGAACGGCTACTATTAAAAGGCTTGAAGGAATTATGGATACTTGCAGTCTGGCGATGAGAAGTACTTCACTAAATTTCTGGAGGCTTAATAGATATACGTTACATTGACCCTTATGGTGTACATTTGGCAAGCATATATATGGAAATCAATTGATTGCATGAGATGCGCATATGGAAAATTGGGTACATTAAAGCATGAATTCACAGTTAATATTGGAGAAAACTGTCTTGTCAAATCCAGTGATGCAACCCCGGTTAAATCTTTCTTTTCTTTTAGGAAAGCTTCTTCAGAACATATGAAGATACCGTTTTCCTAGTCATCCAGTAACTTTAAGTGATCGATTGCAATGAAGAGCAAAACTTAGCTAAAAGATGGGGTTTATAAGTGTTGTAATTTGAAAATAGTGAGATTGCATGGTGACGAAAGATAGACTCTGGATGAAAGGCATAAGAAGGAAGTCCCCAGATGCAGATCCAGGTTACAGGCGCAAGGCCTCGGTAGGTGAACTGTAGCAGGTTACTGTTTTATTGGGTTTCCTCTCACTAGATCTCAAATGGAAAAGAGGACTTTGCATTTATATGACGAAAATTCCCACCCACCCTCTCTCTCTCTCTCTCTCTCACACACACACACACACACTCATATCCCACTGTACATGCATCTTTCTTAACTGCTGTTCACTCGTATAAAAGTAGCATGTCTGCTGGTTTTTGAGTCCAAAACATACAACTAGCAATCAGCTGCACGTCTTTGGTGGGGCAACGGGCCAATGTGTTCCGCTACAAACTGCATGTCTTCTAGTTACCATCCTAGATTGCTTGGTCTTTCCGTCTAGGGTGCCCCCACACAAGCCATGTCCCATTCACCCACATAACCACACCCAACTATGCTCCACCGTTTTGTTTCTTTAATGTCCACAGTTATTGGATAATCTCCTATCCCCGTCTCCTTTATCATGTATCATGGTCCACTACCCTAAATTTCTGTAGGAGTACGACATCAACTTTTTAATAATTAAAGTAGAACGATATGAGGGGTTTACATCTTTCAAGAAAACAAAGACTTGAAGGGGTTACAGGTAGACTGTACAGGAGCATATCAAATGCAACTGGCAGCTTAGTTTGGGTGCTCTACTGTTCTAATTGATTCGACTAAGGGAACCCAAACACCTTTCAAAATGGCGTTATGGCGTCGCTATCGGACCTCGGACGGTATGTCGGATACATACCTCGTGGACACATTGGACCATTTTGTTCCCCATAGGGTGATATGAAGCCCTACCAGCTCATGGTCCATTCGAACTTAGCAAATAGCCATATATGTTTTACATGGTCCATTCTTGCTACTCAGTAGCTGGTAGTGAAGCTGTTGACAGTAGTACTCCCATATATATCCTGGCTTCCAAATGAAGTTTCGCTTCGAATAAGATGACTAACAGGCAAGCGAATTATACAAGTATGTGTAAACGAGCTAGCTTCTGCTAAAAGATCCAAGAGCGTGTGTTTTGGATGTGCATGTGCCTCTCTCTGTCTCTGTGTCTCTCTTCATTTTGAACACACGTATCTGAGAAAAGAACCATAAATCAGAGTACACCAAACTAAGGCCAGGCCAGGCATCACACTGTGGGTGCACCCATCTGGGATCCCTCTGTTCGCTAGAAATTACCCGCCCCTCTGCTGCCTTATTGTACGCAGTAGCAAAGTTATATTTACTTACCAGCGGGTGGTCCGACCCACATGCAAGCTGCTCAGCAACAGTACGCTCTCTTCCGGAGACGGAGACGGAGACCCGGACCACACGCAGCAGCGCACCATCCGTCCCGGTCGTAAACAGCCAACCCCGTACGGTCCGGAGTCGTATAGGATCAGAGATGCGCGAACATGGCGGTGTTGCCGGTGGTGGTGACGGGGGTGGTCGGACTGGAGGGGTGGGGTGCGTGTACGTCCCTTCTTAGTACCCTGCCTGCTGTCTTCCCCCTCACTAACTTGCCCGCTGCCGTCCGGCGCCCGTATCTGCCGGCTGAAGGGGGGCCGATACGTGTCGGCCATTGGTTCCCGTTTAACCTCCCTTTCTTGCATTCCCTGCGCACGAACAGGTCACGGGAACAGTGAGAATTCATGTATTTATGACGGTACATATATACTGTGAAGTGGAGAAGCGAGTCCAAGGTTGAAGGGACGGCAGAAAAAAAATTGCTGATGGGGGAAAAGACGTTACCTCAGTTCTTCGTACCATGAACAGCAGCATGTAGTTGGGTAGATGACGTCCAAAAGTTACCACTTTCCACTGTAGCTGTCCTCGTTCTCGTTATTTATATTACGATTTGACATCTTGGTATTAATGATACCCAGTGGTACCTTGTAGATCTTGTACATGTTCCCCGTTAAGAAGAGAGGAAGGGATGGGAATCCTGATCTCTCTAATCACCAGGACCAACTCGGATCGGCGTCAGAGGCTTCCTTTCCATGCCTTTCTTGTGTTAAGATAGATTCAGAATGGCGTCATGTGGAGAAAGGTCCGTGCTTGATACTGACTAATTGAACTCGGATATTGTTTTAGATTCAAGAGGATCTAAAAGGTTGAAGGACACAAAGTTGCTTGTGTACGTATCAGTGGCGGACCCTCCTTATATCAGTGGGGTCACGTGACTCCACTGACTTGGAAGAGGGTCTTAAAGAGTTTTTTTTTTTTTTGTTTATGTAAGTCAAATTTTTATGTAATCTTATGTAAGGTGACCCCACTGATTTTTAAGGTGACCCCCTACATTCAAGTGACCCCACTGGATTAAGTTTGAGGATCCGCCACTGATACGTACTTTAATGTTTTAAACAGATCAGTGAGCTTTGCACCCACAGACGATGCACTGTGGGCAGTGGATCCTTGATTGGGCTGGAGGTTAATTAAGACCCTTTTCTTTTCTTTTCATAATCTCCTTCTAAGTGCACATAAATACTGGCATAGAATGTATAAAAAAAAATAAGGGTTTTTTTGGCATATAATTAAACACTTTTCTGTATATAAATTAGATCATATTATTTTACAAGTGAATTTATACGCATATCATATATAGTATTATATGTCCGTGTGCGTGTGAGGCAGAGGTGAGGGGTCTCTTAATCGCAATAAAATTAATGACCAGAGATCAGCAAAATCTACGACGAATATTGTTCTCTTTTGTTTGACTACGGTCAACTTCAATGGAGTTTTAATTTGCAGTATTTTATTCACAAAAGCTAATTATACTTTATTCTTTCATGGGATGCTTCTCACACGCATTCTTCCCTCATCATAGGTGGTGGCCTCAGAACCACCCCGAGATGAAGTTTCATGACCACATCACATGTAACCCGTTTATATCCATATATATGGTCCTCCCCATGCCATTGCCACCCACGTAGTGATGTACTGATATTTTCTTCCCTTGATAGAGATACGACGAGGTTAGGTTTTCACGCCAACCTGATCTAATCACTTCGAGGAAAGAGTCGAACCTGTCATATTCCTCGCACATGGGCGGAGACTCTTGCGCGCGCGCACTGACTCCACAATGGTCGGGCCAATCGAAACTGACTCAGGCTGTACCATTAGGAGTGTTCATCCATTTGATTCGATCCAAATTAATCTATTTTTGGAGTGTACACTCAAATTAAAAAGAATCGGAGTTATTTCGATTCGGTTCAATTTAAATTGAAATTTTATTGTTAATTAAATTTAGGAAAAATTATCAATCCGTCTTATTTTTAAAGATTTTTTTTAGGTTCTTGATAATTATGTAAGTCCTTTAAAAAATTATGTAATTACATACTTATCTTTATAACTATAAATATGTAAATCAAAGACTTAAAATAAGTCCCCAAAAAATAAGAATTGATTGATAATTCTTTCTTAAATTTATTAATATTTATACATTAAAAATAAGTATAGAATTAAATATATATATATGTACATTTAGTCATATATAATAATTTTTTAATACTCATAATATGTATATTATATTAATATTAATATATTATATTAAAAATCAATTACTTGATTTATACGGTTCTGAATTCAATTTCAATTCAAACTGAACCGGCCAATTTAATTTAATCTGATTCGAATTTTCATTTGAACTAAATTATATTCAGCCCTATATCCCACTAATTACGTTTTTTATTTGCTTCTTTCGGTTGCCCTCATGAGCTATAAGAAAAAGTATTGTGATCTGTGAGGGTTGCTTCCTTCCCCGCTCCCTTGTGCCCATAGGTATAAAAGCGTAGGTGTATGATAGAGTGAACAAGACTAATCAGATGTAAAATCCTTCTCAAGTTTTTTTTTTTTTTTTTTACAATGGTCCTTCTCAAGTTATAATCCCACCCTTCGCATCAGAAAAGTTGGCTTCTCTTTTGGGGGTGTTCTCTTGAAATTTTTGGGCAGAGTTTTAGTCTTTGTCATTGCCCCCTCGCGGACTTGTCTATTCTTTTCTCTCCGCATTTTGGCCCTCTCCTTCGCTCATTATTTTTGTAATTTGTATAAGAATAGTTTCACATTAAAAAAGAACAAAAATATTAATATATATATTATAAACATATTATAAACACATAGTAATCTTTAGTACCTGCAAGTGTACTGATTATTATGGTATTACATTGCTTGGAATCTTGGAGGCATTCTAGTGCAATATATATATGATATCATATCACATCACAATATTTAGCTAAGTACCGTCACTATTATTATTGTCGCACTTGTTGCGCTGTTATCCCTATAATATCATGCCTTGTTGAACATAATATAGTGCCATATATACGATTGCGGTGGATTATTTGGAGCAATTATAGTATCTATTCTTGAGAGTACGAAATATTCTTCTAATACTTTTATCCTAACATGAGACTATTCTTACAATATAAGTGCACTTTTTGTGTGTTTGAGAACTAATTACGACTTTCCTTGTTGCCTGGTACGATCAAGTACTTATTCCACCGGGGTATCCGAGACTTCGTCCTCGGTCGATTGGCGTTCTTCGTCGTATATATTTTTGGGATAGATAGATTGTCTATGGATATCTAATTATTTTGGTATGATTTCTTTTTTATGACATGTGTCTTTCAGATTAATGTACTGATTTTTGCCATTTTTTCATTATTATTATTAATAAATGGCCGATTTCAAACCCTTAGCATAAAATAAAAAAGGTACGATCGAGTGCTATCTTGGCTTTGATCGGGTTTGACAGAAAAACTCTAGTTCTGTTCTTGTTATTTGTATGTACATAATAGGTGATCTACGTGCTGTTTGAACTCGATATAAATACAAAGATTTGTCATAAAGTACACTATGAACTTCACAACACAAAAAAAAAAACAGAAATATTACATAAATTATTTTCTTTAGAAAGATAGCTTACCTTAAAGAAACCACGTATGTCTCGTTAAATCCTGTTTTTGTGAAGTTAGAAAATTGTTGGAGATTCTTTCAAGAAATCGCCGTATTTTATTTGTAAGAAGAGGCTAAAATTAAAATTCGAATTTTTTTTCTAGAAAAAACTAAAAAGCACGGCAATTTTGGTGGTCTCGTCGTAAAGATTTGCGATGATGCACTGTCGGGCTCTACCGCAGGTAAAAGGCGACACACAAAAGTGCACAGGAAATCCCCCATCCCCACCAATGATGGCGTCACATCCCTTTGCTCAGAGCGGGGTACACATCACCACCTCCCAACCCCTCCTTTGATGACCGTGTCTTACAATTGGTCACATCATCCGTGGCGCGTCCACGTGGCACCCTATAAGTTGCTTGAATTCTGATGCGCGGACGCGACGCTCTTGTCAGACTTCGGAAAAAGCACGACTGGATCGATCGGCGGACCGGTGGTCGAGATCCCACAGGGACCTTCCAATTTGGGATGCCCGATCCGTGAACCCCTCTCGTGGGGGCGACGGAGGGGTTCGATGGTGCTGCACTGGGGCTCTGCCGCTCTATGCTTCTGTAGGCGCAGAGCGCACTTGTACAGATAATGACGTGGAGTAAGTACAGGCCTTGCCCGGTTTCTCGTGTTGTGGCAGGAGCCCGTCCGATCCATGTAGAGTGTCAACGACATCGTGACGGCTGGGACTGTTAATGGATTAGGTAAGGTCAGTCTAAGTCTGACACTAATTTTTTTTAAATTCAAATTTGGCTCAAATTTGAGTGACATTGGATCCGGTCGAGTTAGATTTAATTAATCTAATAAATTATAAATTTTGATTTCGACTCGATCCAACTCAAAAGAATTAGTAAAAAATATATTTTAAATTTTATTAATATTGTTAAAATATAAATGTAAGAATATCGATCAATCAAATACTTAATATCGGTCAATCAATTTAAAATTTTATTGATCAAAAGCTACGTCATTTGGAGTTTAATCTATGAAAAGTTTAATGTTGGTTGACTATCTCAAATTCTGTCAATTGAAAGTTTATTATGACGGGCCTAACGGATTTGCTCGGGCCAAATAAAAGGTCCAAGCCCTACCCAAATTTTTAACGGGTCGGACTTTTAGATCCGCCTAGAAGTCCACGGACTTCAAGAAGTGTCACAACCCTGCCCAATATATATCTTGTCAAACTTGTGGGCCTGTCGGGTCGGTCTGGCCCAATAACAACTCTAGTGACTACCCCCACGTCACTGCTCAACTGTTGCCATACTTTCTGATGAGTCAGAATTTACTCCCAATGGCAATATAGACACTATGATGCCTATTATTGTTAGAAGTAAATTTATCTACTCTTGAATGCTACCATATTGCCCTAAAATCTTAATCTCATCAGATATATCCCATCTTTGATATATATATATATATATATATATATATATATATATATATATATATATATTATATATATATATCAGTATCATTTTTGGGCTAATTAGATATGGCAAGTTAAAGAATATTCTATTAACACATAGATGGAACCATTAAATGAGTTATAAAAGTCGAAAATGCTGTAACTAAAAAAATTTATGTGTGGGAGAAAGAGAGGAAGGGTGTGAGGATGAGAAAGAGATTTTAATTGATGGTGATCGGTCTTTTTCTACCCCTTCATCTAACGAAGGGACCGTTTGTTTCAACGTAAAAATTCATGTTGAAAAATATTTTCGGGAAAAACTTCATCTGTTTGATACCACTAAAAAATTAATCTAGGAAAATCTCTTACCAAAATTATGGATTTTGGCATCCTTCATAAGACTTCGTAAACTATTTTACTGGATTTCTCTTTAATATAGGATTTTTATGAGTGTGACTATAATCTCCACTATAATTTTCAGTGTCTGATATTTGAAACTCGGCGGCTGGAGCCCGGAGCTCGTACAGCGTCTGACGTCCAATGTCGTCTGGTGGCCGGCGCCATCTAGTGGGTGATGCCCGACGGTCGACATCCAGGGCCTGGCTTCCGGCACCTGGCACCAGGCACCCGACGCCTGGCGTCCTGCGCCCGGCGACCGACACCTGGCGTCTAGCGCTCAGCGGCCGACGCCGTCCCAACGTCTGGCGTCCGCTGTCCGACGCTTGTGCGTCCGGCGCTCGACGTCCGGAGGCCAATGTCCGGCACCCGACGTCCGACGCCTAGTGCACTCGGCGTTCGGCGTCGGGTGACCGTTGTCGAACGATCGAGTGGTCGACATACGAAATATACTTTTATATTTTTTTGACTTTTATTTTATTTAAAATATATATTTTTAATAAATATTTTACTAATAAACAAATATCAAAAAATCTTTTCAGAAAAAATATTACCGTGGGTACCAAATGAACAATTATATTTAATTTTAATGTTTCTGTAAAAGTTAATATTTGAAAAAAAAATCCTATAAATTTATTTTACAAACAACTAAACGGACCACTAAAGTTTAGTTGAACTGGGTGAAAGATATTTATGATGTAATGCATTCAATATGAGGTATATTTGATGAGGTTCAAGATTTCAAGAGTACACATGATGTTTTCATATATTTCATGGATATATGTGTTTATGTTTCTATTGTTATTACTTATTGTTTTACGTTTCATCTCAAATCCTTTGAACGTGAAATAGAAAAATATGTCACATCATTAACTGTGAGGAGAAAGTAAAAAACACCTCAGGTTTGTGGTGCACATTGATTGGTGGTAAAGAGGCATGGGATGTTACTAAATAACTTTCCATTTATCAATAAGACATGCACGAAGTCACGGGAATTTTCTCACTGGTGTTCACGGCAGGTTTTACATGAAAATGGGCATATCCCATGTCCTCGTACGTGCTAGTGTTGGCAACATATGTTTTCCCTCAACAATGTATATTATCTCACCAGATGTTCAAGCAAACATATCACATCTAATTTGATCGATCGAGAGTTATCTTAATTTCCCTCGTGGCGTTAAGCATACACTTCAAGGACCCACCTTGTGATCGACAAGTAGTATATGTTGCCCTAGTTTTCAGAAGGGCCAATCCAATCACATAAAGCAGCAGCAGCTAGCTAGCACAGCACGTAGTAAGTGGTCTTGATGTCCTCCATGACCAGGGCACTGTCGACCCCCTGGCACTTTATTCCCATTTTAGAGGGAGCAGCATCTAATTCTACTCCTCTACCCTTCCTTGGATCCCCTTCGCAAGCAATCAAAAACAGTCCCTAAGGGCAGAGGGCCCCTTCTGCAACAGGACTTTCTCAATTTTGGCCAACTCCAGATCACCGTCCCATCAATAAGGAGGGCCCCCATGGCCGATGAAAACACACCTTCTTCCTCAATCATTCCATTGTGGGGTTTAATTCCGCAGCAGAATGTCGTTGAGAGTGGCCATGGCGGGGCCATCTTCCCCTCCCTTGGTGGCGTTCTTCCCCCTTTAAACAGTCCCCTGTCCTGTCGTATGCCACAGATGCGGGCCAGGGTTAGAGCAGCGCTGGGGAGCTTTTCTGATCAGCTCCCAATGGAATAGGGGAAAGGTGAAGATCGATGATGATCAACACCACACTCCGAGTACAACTTAATTTACTGCATATATATATATATATATATATGTATACATATCCCTGATATCCATCTCTTCATGCACAAATACAATTTTCTACAGGTCCTTGGATCTGCTATGGAAACGGATTTATTGATATAA
This sequence comes from Colocasia esculenta, assembly GCA_014218235.1. NCBI lineage: Eukaryota > Viridiplantae > Streptophyta > Magnoliopsida > Alismatales > Araceae > Colocasia > Colocasia esculenta. Next base: position 28,872,047 of record CM024763.1, on the reverse strand, counting down.
TAATCGCTTGTATGCATATTATTATATTGAACATGTGGAAACTTACACACAGAATTAAGCGTCACTATACTTTTGAGGGACTTATAACACTCTTGGTTTGAACGCGGAATTTGTAGTTTCTCACAAAGAGAATACGCTAACCAAGCAGCAGTAGATTAGCATTAGCCGATATCTTATGTCATCAAGGTGATGAGGATAAAAAAAAAAAGCTAGCTACTTGTGTATAGATAGAGGTGTACCCTTTCTTAGTGGACAAAGATATATATAAAGATAAAGCCATATCCGGCATCAAACTGGGTAGACATCCATGCATTGACGTCCCCAAACTCCAGTTGCTGTCCCTTTTGCCTTCTTTCTAGAGCATGTACGAACACCACCATCACTTTCTTAATTTTCAGAGAGTTTGGAACGACGACATTGGGTACTGCAGTCGTCAGATTCTAATCTCCCTTTCTCCCCGGCACATATATACCTGTTTCTCTGCGCCAGAGATACATATAAATTAAAGAGGAGTTTAGTACAAGGGTCTATCATGTCGACTCTGCTACAAAGGATATATATATATATGTTGTTATAAAAGCCAGTTGCTGTGGGGAATGGGTATATATGGTTCTGCACCAGCTAGCCTCAGAGTTCTAACGCCAACAGACTTGCTTGGGCATGAAGCCTCTCCCCACTCAGCAGCATTGCCTTTTTTTTTCCCCCACCTTTCCAGCTCGCCGGTCTCATGGAGAACTTTGTTAAAAGGAGAAAATTCGCTGTGCGGGTTTATGCATGCCTTGTTCATAGAAGTACCCGCCCAAGATGGATCGAACGAGGCGAGATAGCAGGCGCATCGGAGTGAGGGTGTAGCATGTGCCTCGCCACTGCAACTCCTCAAGACTTGATCCCACTCGAGGGCAAGAAAATCCTTTCACTGCCTCTGCAATTTGAGCCAGATTCCGAGAAGATTAAGCTGCTACGTACTTAATTATATCTCCAAAATTCGTAAACCGGTTTGCATGTGTCTACTGTCTAGCGAGGACGCACGTGGCCAGGTAAAGAAACCCCATATTACAGATCCAGAGTACACCTGGGTCTGCGTGTTTTGGGTCTGCGTGTTTTAAGTCATATAATATACCAAACGGAACGCTGGGACTTGGCTAGATATGGAAGTAATCCTCGCAGTTAAGCAATGCAGGTAGACAACACCAGGACGGGCCGTGCTGCGTGCCCGTCCATGATCTAGAACTTCTCGCTAATGCAATTAAAGCTTGCACCACGCTCAGAACAGAGATTATATATGCAAGCCCCACCCAGCCTCATGTCCCACCGCCGTGAGTCCCGGTTCATATGAGAACACCAAGGCTCGTACGTAACACACAGAGAGACCAGCGCGCTTGCTGCCTGCTGGGGGTGGGGCGCCGACGTCTCGCACATTTGACAAGTCTTGGAGCCGGAGATCAACGCGCGCCATCCACCCACGTCTGGGCGACGATAACGGAGAACTACCGCAAAGGGTCATCCCCAGTCCTTTTGGACAAGGACGGGCCAGCCGTCGGCCGGCATGGCGCACGCAGCAAGAGCTAGCCGCTCGCTGTGATCCATGTCAGCAGCAGCTCCAAGCCTCCCAGCTTGTAGTCTTTGCCTTTTCTGCGCAGGATCAGTTGGTGAGAAGGGTCAGGGCCTGAGATTGGGGCATGGCCGCAGTGGGCGCCGGTCTTTAATTTATGACGGAAGCGGGGCGCTTCAATTCCCTTGTTAGGCATGCAGTGGAGGGCGCTGGTGCAAAAGGAGCCTAAGGGAATTATGAGCAGACCAGAGAAGTCTGTGTCTCATTCAGTGGCATTAGGTGGGGGTCGTTTTCAGATGATCTAAGGAGATCTCCCACTGACGATGCCCCTGTCGCTGGTCCTCCCATCTCCAAAAGCCACTGGGAGCCGTGGGGTTCCTATCAGGATTCCATGGTTTCTTACTGCGTTCATCTTGTCACCACTCGGTGACGGATGGGGACGGCCTGCCCCCATGTGAGGTTCGAACTAAAGTTAGATGTGGATGGAAATGTGGCATTGGGAATTGCCCCCAACAATGTCCCGTCAACATGGGATAAGGTTATATAGAGGCATGCACTAGTACGATTATTTACTTCAGCTGCTGTAAATTTTTAAGTGTTTATTAAAGACTAGTAGTACAAAGAGTAATTAGTTCTCATTCGAGATCTAGATTTTTGAATCACCGATATTTTCATTATGAATTAGCTAGACCAAATCTCTTTTTTATTCTAAGCCGCGTTGAAATTATAATTAATCCACACATTCAACATTAATATTATTGCAACATCTCTTGTAATAATTAGTATTTCTCATGAACTCTAAATTCATATACGTTCATGCCTCTAACTAAAAGATTTGAGATGACTCGAATGTTGACTCTATATATATATCCCATAGTCATGTCTGGTAGTATATATATATGATGCATTTCTATAATGTATTAATCAGCTATACCAAACATCTGGTGAAGGCTGAAAATGCATTTGATAAATTTTATGCGTTTGTTGGTGCATTAGTCATTATATCATGTGTGTCAAGTGTGAGACAGATCTAACACCTGAAGGTGTACGTCATGGTAAAGTGATGTGTTCTAAACATGTCATCTCATATTGCGTGTAACACTTTAATTTTATAATATACAAATAAATAAATTTCAAAAAAAATGATTAATCAACTTTTAATAGCATATGTTGATGTTACACTTGGATAAGCGTATTCTATTATGTCGTCACCAAAAACTTTTAATAAGACTAAATACATATGAATTTACAGAATATTCATGCCAAGTTATACTTGAAATATCAACTTAAATGGGTATTATTTGAACGTAAATGTAAAAGTTTGAATAATTATATTTTTTTTATCATTCGCATAAATAGTATATATATATATATATATATTATATATATATATTACTCTTTTTACTGTTCATCTACTTAACATAGGGTACGAATGAATTTTATCACGTATCCTCTATACATGTTACAATCTGAATATTTACATACGACGTGGGGTAAATCCGAGCAAAACAAGATCTAGCCATCCACCTGTAGTTGTAAAACTTGCCATACACGTAGCTCGACCCTCTCAACCCCTATAAAAGTACATAACCTCTCTCTAGCCATTGGTTATTTATGTGCCATTGTAGTCGAAGTTTGAAAGATTTAAGGGAGTCTGTTGCTTGGTGTTGTGCATCTGTTTATCTGTCACCTACTTATTAAGGTAGGAAAATCTTTTAATTGTTCCTTCTTCTTGTAGAAATATTTAATACTCTACCAATTTGTCTTTTGATTCGTTCCATACACTGACTTAAGTTTCTTGGAGATCAAATACACATCACGATTCATACATTCTTAGAATCAGAACCTTAGCTACCCATGATAACCACTGAGAGATCAATAGAAATAAACCAAAAATCTTCTGGTCGCCCGAATCGGTCGACCGATTTGTTTAGTCGGTCGACTAATGTCCCCATTTTCTTGCCATCCTGAGACCTTGAATCTCCAAAAAAAGTGAGTTTTGGATAGTCTATTTAATCAGGTCAACATCCTCACTAGTGGCTATACTCTTCTATTCTTGATTGTTTATTTTCATTATTCTCGGGTTAGAAAAGTCTGTGTGATTCTAGCCTGTCAAATTCTGAGATTTCCGAAATCTATCGACCAAAAAGTAGTATTTGGTCGATCGATGACACAGACCTTAAACTGTCTACCGAATTTGTTCTTATGCTCGACCAATTACACCTTAAAGCCAAAACCAAGCTATTGGGAGGGTCGGTCGACCAAAAATTACTAAACGGTCGATTGATACCTCTATCCAGACTGTAGTACCCCAGAAAATCTATTAATTAAAAATTATAGATAAATTAAAATTTATCTATCAATAAATTCAGGTAGTTAAAAAGGTACGCATCATTATTACATACGTATAAACCCCTATAAAAATTTTGTAAAAATAATAGTTATACTTTAAATAATGTTCTCTAATGACCCATCATAAAATTTGGGCATAAAAATTTTATTTAGACCAAGTTTAAGAATTTATGCGACTTATTAGCGTAATTAAGGAATAAGTCGGAGAATCCATTATTTTATGAGCCAAAGTGGACTATAAATTAAAATAAATAGATGAGTAGACTTTAAATAATATGGGTCAATAGCCCATTATGATATTTGGACCAATGGACAATCTTGGCCCATGAATAAATTCCTTAATAAAAAAGATAATTAAAAACCCATTAAGTAAAGAGAACATGGGTTGTACAATTTGGCTCACGTGAGTTATTGGGCCAAGAGTAAGAGCCCAAATGATGAAGGTTAGAAATATTGGCATAAATAATATTAAATTGAATTAAAATAAGAAATTAATTGAATAAGTGTGATAAATATATTTAAATTAGAATAAAGGGAGAATAAATAGAATTAAATCAATACCCATTAAGTTAAATTAGTAATAGGTTTATTAATGGTCCTAACATAGATGTTGGGCCCAAATATGAAGAGCCCATCATGAGATGGGAGTTAAATGAGTGAAATTCGTATTAAATATAATAATAATTAGAAAAAGGGATTAGATAAATAATAAATGACATATATATATCCCTAAAAAAGTCCTACACTTACCCTAACCTATTACCCATGAAATTAGACATCTCCTAAAGCCAATTAATGGATAAATGCTAGAATATGGGAGATAAATGTGGAAATTCGGAGTTAATTAATAAATAAATTAAAAAGGGGTAAGATAAATACTAAAAAGGGTTATAAATATCCTAAAAAGAGTCCTAAGCTTACCCTAATCCAATCTCCACGAAATTTGATCTTTTCCCAACCCTAAATAGGAGATAAAGGAGAGAAATTAGGTGATAAATAAGGAAATTTTGGATTAAATCGGAAAGTAAGAGTTTTAGAGAGGATGGACTCTTGTAGCAACTCATACACCTCTCATTTGGCCCTATCAACCCCCTAGAACGAGGTGGGAGCTCTGGAGGATGAAGGAGAAGACTGTGGATGTGAGGAGCAAGGAGAGGAAGGCTTGGAGCAAGGAGGGTTTTTCTATTTTCGTCCACAACCTAGGTTATCATTGCCCACGAGAAAAGGTAGGCAATCTCTCAAGCTAAATTCGTGTAATAATTACCCTAGGTAGATTTCATGATTCCTTGCAAAAGCTCTCTAGTTTCGCTCTATTTCGATCTCCCATGAGGGAGAATTAATTCCTTGAAATCCTATCAGATCCATATACCTGACCCTTCATGTTTGCTTTCAAACCTCGTGTATACTTGATTCCATGCCATGAGAAAATTCTCATAAATATTACATCATGTAGCTTTCAAACACCCTTAGTTTCCCTAATTTTCGTCATGTATCCATCTCTAATTAATTCGTTGAACCTTGACTGCATATGTTTAGGTCACTGAAATATAACCTGATCAAAGCATGTCTAAACCTTCTCTATTTTTGAATTAATTATGTACATTGATAGATCTATGTGTCTACTTTCGTTTAAAACTAGTTTCGTGATTTTTGAATAATTGTGTAATTTTATATTGAATTTACAAGTACCCTATATCAAATAGGATCTGCCCTAGAAAAAGGGAAAAAGGGATCAGACCCTTCTGATATCGCGACGGCACGACCCGCCGGGATATCAACCGGGTCACACCCCGCTGTCACATCATGTTAAGAACGCGGCGGTCTAAGCCGCCGTGATTTCCACCCCGAACCAGGCCAGACCGGCTGGTTCACCTGATGCGCCCGGCCGCCCCCGTCGCGATCTGAATCGCGACGGGCTCCCCCGCCGCGATTTCCAGATTTCGGCCAGAACCTGATAATTGCATTTATACCCCTATTCTAATTACTATTTAACCCTTGTTTAAGCTAAATCATACACTATTAAGACTATCCTTTACCTGAATGATATTAATTGTCTTTAATTAAATAATCCTCAGTAATTAAAAGCCATTTGCACAATTTATCATATCCTCATGATTTTCTTTACACTTATACACAATAACATTAGTGTTTGTCATTTGACCCTATTAAATTACTCAATAATGTATCTGGTAATTAGTGAAATTAATTACCTAATTTTCTTATTATTTAAATGACACATGTCTTCGTTTTATTCGCGTGATTTGTACACCATTATCGCGTCCCTCTGCCTTCGAGCACTCGAGGCAAGACGGACAATGTTTCGTTACACATTCTCTCTTGACTTGGACCACCTCTCCATCAGGAATACTCTCGACTAGGCTAGAGACTCCTTGTCAAGGCCTCCGTAAGTCTTCTTGGATTTGGCGCACGTCCATTGCCGTCGAGCTAGTTGTACCTTTAAATCTCGTTACACTCTTAGGGGTCAGTACGATCCAAACGGCCTTAGTGAGATCTCTCTTATCTTGTGATCACGCCAGACCACCTGGCTCGTGTACACAGCACGGCTAGTGGGGCGGATGTGACTTCTACCAGACTGTCGGTACCTGATCTAGTGTCGTGCAACTGTGACTATTACCAGTTTATCATTATTTTACGAATATACCCCTATCTCAACTACTATCCTTGTACTCTCATCTATTCACGTTCACTCTACTATCTTGTCTATTCATCTAGTACTCTCTTGAGACTCTTGAGCTGTTGTGGCTCCTATCGTTTTGTACTATTTCATGACTGTCTAGCGCTATAATATGGGTCTTGTGACTCTACTCGATCCAATGCATACTGTGCAGGGCACGGAGAGTGTCCGAGGGGCTCCAATCTAGTCCTGAGGGCAGAGAGGCACCCGAAAATACTTGCAGGGGCTATTGACGGTGTTCTGCATTGCACCAGCTCTGACTATCTCTACATTGGCTAGAGATCAAACTATTATACTATTAGTTTGAGGAGTTCAGACGTACTGTATCATTTCGGTGCTATTACTGTGCTAGCACTGACTGTTATAATATTAGTCTGAGGAGTTCAGACATACTGTACTATCGTTAAATGGCTACTGTCCTAAAGTGACTATTGTCGTACTCTTCTAGTGCACTGTGGTGTAACCATACACGTTATCTCGTTACACGTTATCTCTTTACACGTTATCTCTTTACACATTATCTCTTTACACGTTATCTCTTTTCGCGCTATCTTGTTATATGGTCATTTCTCTATCAACCTAGTTTTGTCATACTCTTGTAAAATGTATTATCGTTCACTTGTTATCTTGTACTATTACTCTCTTGACAATACTTGATCGTTCTCTCTAGTTAATTTGCTCTACAAGACATTAATCACTTTAAGCATGCTTGTTTACACGAGATATTAAGTCCTACTGAGCGTTATCGCTCACCCTTCGTTATTTGTTATTGTGTTTTCAGATAATTCAGGTGATGACCTTACACACATCAACGGGATTGAACTGGAGTGATGAGCGACCTGGAGTCGTAGCGATGGATTATCCCCAGTACCCTAGAGTTAGTTTAGTTAGTTGTTTAGTTATCATTTCCAAATGTAATGATGCTATTGAGCCCTGTGTTTTGACTCTAAATTAGTGGTTGTAATAGTTTAGATGATTATCAATAAAATGATGAGTTTTATTGCAATTATTGTTCATTAGTTGCTCTGATATTTGCGAATATATGCGTAATTTACGTTACCATACATGTTGTTCATGCCTCCCCGATTTATTCCGCTGCTAAATTGGCGGGGCATGACACAGACCCACTTTGTCCTCTTATTTTTCTTAAATATCTAGTATTTCTTGTACCCTTATTTGAGCCTTTACGTAACCTGACTTGTTATCTTTACACTTAAACTTGTTATCCTCGTATTTGACTTGATACTCTTACATTTGACTTACTTGCCTTGTTATTATCATTGCAACGAGATTTCTTAAACTTGACATCTATCCAAAGGCCATAGATGAGTAATGATCAAATGGAAATGATATGACACATTTTTTATTGGTCTTCAGACTCGCTTGGACACTATGTCTGTGCAAATGGGGTCGGTCAAGTACCGGGAGGAACACTCAAATTCATTGACTGGCCGTACAGAACGATAATAGATCATCTAGGTATTTCGCATGCACCACTATACACAAGATTTTGGTCTACATTTCCATATAGTGTATTTTATACTGATTTTGTATACTATTTGCTTGATGGTTGGTACTGGGCATCTTTGTTACCAACATTATCTTTATTTTGACTTTGCCTTATAAACCTTGTATACCTGTTGCAATGACTTTCATGAGTTAAAAAAATGTTTTAATTTATGGTAAGCATATTTTTGGTGTAGCAACCCTAAATTTTTAAATTTTGATAAATAATGTTAAAATAAAATAAAATGAGAATAATTAAAACAAAGGGAGAATAAATAAACCCATTAAGTCAAAATAAGACTTGGGTCTGCACTAATGGTCCATGAATGGATTAATGTGCCTAAAACCTAAGAGCCCATTGTAGGATGGGAGATAATTAAGTATAAATTCGTACCTAAAATATTAATAATTAGAAAATGGTTAAGATAAATACTAATTAACTCATATTTATCCTAAAAAGGAGTCCTAAACCTACCCAAACCCTTTGCCCATGAAATTAGAGTTCTACCCAATCCTATTAGATGGATAAAGGCAAGAAAATAGGGAGATAAATGTAGAAATTCAGATTTTGAAAGGAATGAGGAGTTTTAAGTGAATAAGGACTCTTAAGCAAGCAATACACCTCCAATTCGTCTCTAGTCGACCCTAGGCATTCTCTGAGGCTTGGAGCATGAAGGATAGGAGGCTTTGGACGTGAAGAGCAAGGAGGAGGAGCAAGGAACAAGGGAGATTTTGCTTTCCTTCAACCTTTCTGCTTTAGGATTTTCACAGCGTAAAAGGTAGGCAATCTCTCAAGTAAAAACAAATTAAATTCGTCCCTAGATAGAACATGATCCCCTCTTGCAAAGTCCTATGTTTTCCCCAATTTCTATCGTGCCATGGATGAGTATTGCATGTTCAAAGTTCTTTCATGAACATGTACCTGACTTGACTTATTTGCTCAAATCCCATGTCCATGCTTAATTTCGGATCATGAAACTTTTACTGTACATACTAATCGATATCCGGAATCCATTGATACTATTTTCCCCAATTTCTATCATGTATCCTAGTCAAATTAAATCAAATTACATCTCTGTATATGATTTTAGGTCACCGAGATTTAACCTAATTACTGCATGTCCATACCATGTCTATTTCCTAATTACTCGTTACTGTTGATACATCTTCATGTTTATTTTTGTTTAAAACTAGTTTCAGAATTTTTGGACATGTATACAACTTTATATTGAATTTTTAAGGCTCTGTGTCAAACTATGGAAGGATGGGACCGAAACCCAAGGTGGACTGATTCCCCTTTGGGGCTCGGCTTGACCTTCTGAAAACGTGACGGCTCGACCCGTTGCGATTCTCAAAAGGTCATGATAGAAGGGAGCGTCGCGTCATGAACATGACGGCTCGATTCGTCGTGTCCTTCACACCCTAATCCGATTGGCCTTATCGCGACAGACGGACACGTCGCGATCTGGACCGTTTTCTCAAATCGCGATTGGACACCCCTTCGTAATTTCAGCATTTATCGATTGCCTGACTCTGTCCTTGATAACACGACTGACCATCCCGTCGCGATCTAAAATGCGACAGGCACCCCCGTCGTGATTTCACTGTTGCAACCAGAACCATAATTCTTCATGCATTCTATGTTATATAATCATGTCATTTAACTACTATTTAACCCTTAATTTGTTCTGTTATGAATAGTAACGACCTGTAATAAAATTGGACAATATTCACGTGATATCCATTAAATAAAAGCTATGTGTACAACTACATCTTGCTATTATAATTACCTTACACATGCACACACCATACATAATGCTTGCTATGAAACCTTATCAATTTACTTAATAATATATCTGGTAATTAAGTATAATTATTCATATAAATTCCCTATTTATTTTAATGGACTTGTCTTCGTTTTATTCACGCGTGTTTGAATACCGTTATCACGTCCCTCTACCTTCGAGCACTCGAGGCAAGACGGACAACATTTCATTACATACTTCTATCTTAGCTTAGATGACCTCTCTGTTGGGAATACTCCTGACAGGACCAGGAACTCCTTGTCAAGGCCTTCGTAAGTCTCCTTGGCTTTGGCGGACGTCCATTGCTGACGAACTGGTTGTACCATCAACACCTATTACATCCTTAAGGATCAACATGATCCATCGGCCTTATGTGTTCTCTCTTACCTTGATATCACGTCGGACCTCTAGCCTGGTTCATAGCACGGCTATTGGACAGTTGTGACTTCTATCAGACTGTCGACACACGACCATATGTGTTGTGCAACTGTTATTATCGCATGTTTACCGTTGTTTTACGATTTTGGCCATATTCTCATCTACTAGCTTTATTCTTTCATATGTTCACTTTCTCTCTATACTCTCATCTATTTGTCTACTACTACTCTTATCTATTCTTGGTACTCTATTGGGCCATACACTTGATTGCCTAAGATAATGAACATAACCAATGCCAGGCAATAGGGACCGATCTGGTCCTGAGAGGTGCGCCCGAAAAGTGCTATTTGCCCATGGGAGTTCAATGATCAGGATGTCGGCATTACATACAGTGTCATTTATACTATCAAGATTTAATCTATGACAATCAATCACTATACGTATGTTCTCTCGGTTGACAAGAAGCTCGACCAAAAGTGCTATCTCTACTAGTGCACGTTTGTGTAAACATTACATGCTATTTCGTTACATGGCCAATCCATTATCATGCTTGTTGTGTTATACTCTCATGAAAAGTGCTATTAATCTCTCGTTATCATGCGACATTGCTCTCTGGACTATACATGATCATTCTCTCTAGTTAACCTACTTTACAAGATATTAATCACTTTAAGCATGCATGTTTATATGAGATATTAAGTCCTACTAGGCGTTTATCACTCATCCTGCGCTATTTATTTCATGTGTTTCAGATGAGTCTGATGGGGACTACCACACTCACGAGGAAGGGGATAAGGATGTGCAAGAGTGGCATGTCTTTACGACAACCCGTACTTTTTAGTAGTTAGTTAGTTATTAGTCAGTCAGTTTGTGATAGTTAGATTTGAATAAAGTACTCTGGACCCTAGTTTTGACTCTGATTAGTAAATGTAATAGTTGATTTGAGGAGTTATTAATGAAGTTTGATTTCATTTGGCGTTATTTCAATTTGTGCAATGGTTTGACATCTATTTATCGCTCTGTACTATTTATTTAATTGTAATGCCGCTCCGATATTCTACGTCGGGGCGTTACATTTGGCATTCCAATTATGCTATTACTCGTTATATTTTCCTTGTGAGTAAGGGTATTATCTACTGGGAAAGAATGTTCATTCTTTCCTACTCCTTTTCAGGAAACCAAGATGGGGCCAGCTCCCAAGGGGATGTGTGCTGAGGGTTTAGTCAACTGACTTTTTTGAGTAATGTAAAGATTGAGTTTGAACTCTCCGTTTGTGGAGAAAATAATGATGTGTTATTCCTTGCACTGCTAAACATCCATATAACATTTAACTTCTCTAATTGTGTGAATTTGTCATTTTCAATAAATGTCAATTATTAAGATGTGACATGACGTGTTTCCAACAAAATGCACTAGGCTCCATTAATGCATTTAAGTTGTTGGGTCTTTATATATAGTGACCACCCTTCGACGATTTCCCCTCTTGGCCATTTCCTCTCACCTGAGCCCTCCTCTTCCTCTCCCTCTGATGTCCGATAGCATGTGGTAAATGAGATCGATGGCGGCACGGTGTTTGACTTTGAGTTGGTGGTGGTGGCAAACAAGGTGGTGATGGTGAGAAGGAGGCAGCCAACATATGAGAAGATCCCAATTATCCTCTTCTATTGTAGAGTTAGCGTGACGTCCCTGTTAGTTAAGGGTGTCCTCAAGCCAATCATAACTTGTACAATCTTGTTCTTTGATAATAATAATAAGGCTTTCATATTCATTATGTATAATTCGTTTATCGTTTCATTATGAAGTTCATGAATATGATCAATGGATATTAATTATGATGAGATCATAACAATGAGATTGATATCCTTTAAACGTATATTCTTAATTGTTCCTAGTCGGAGGATATTCGAGAAGGACATCGGATATCCGGTTAGACTAGTACAGGTTGCACATGCTCATATGATGAGGATGACTGGTCTCATAGTCACTTGTGTGGAGACACTAAGGTGAATCTGTAGGTGCTCATTGGAGAATGAGTTCACTGAACTGATCCGTTATGAATCGCTGGATGGTAATATTACCTTACTGTCAACCAGCTAGATTCATTGTCACAGTGGCGTGATTGGTCCTTAGACCTGAGACACCAAGGACACCTTGTGGTGGACTTCTGGGTTTGACCTTGACCTTGATATAGATCTCTAGCCATGAGGTCTTAATCAGTTAAGTGATCGGATCTAGCGGAATACCTTCGAAGGTGATTGTGTGGTCAATATGGGATCGCTCGCTCTCGATAATAGGAGAGTGAATGCTCTACGGAAGGATGCCTGATAGTCCCTGGCCAGGGCAAGACTACTTATCAGAAAATGAGTTTTCTGATATTGTTATGCGACATCTAAACCAAGAGTACACATATTAGGGTTTGACAGTTGACCATACCCTAAGTGCACTCAGGAGCATTGTACGAGCGAAGGATTAAAGTCACGTGGTAACTGATGATACAAAAGGTTCTTTGAATGGGTTGCTGAACCCCAATACTTTCCAGGATCAAGTGGTGTTGCTTGGCACCCAACTTGATTGGAAGCCCGGTCAATCATCGTGAGACGATAATTGATTATGTAATAATTAATATGATATGTTAATTATTACCATAAGTCAATAAAGAGTTATTGAGCTTAATGGGCTGAAAAACTGGACTAGCAGTTGGGCCTAGGGGTCACACGCATAAGAGTTCCGAGCAGACTGGGCAAGGTGTTCTTTATAGACAATGACTGGGTTTTTATGAAAATCGCAGTTTCTATAAATATACGCTGAGAGTTAAACCCTGGGCCAAGCTCCAGGCTTAACCCTGGCCGCCCCCCTCCTCTCTCTCTCCCAGGGCGCCCCCCACCCTCTCTCTCCTCTCTCCGGCACATGGTGGAGCTGAGATCCGAGAGACGCCTGGAGAACGAGGAGATCCCGTCTGCATCCGGAGCTCGCGTGGATACGTCTAGAGGCCGGACACTTGAACGGCTTGAAGCACCGGCGCCTCCTGCGCCACATCCTCCCCGGATTCGGGAGTTACGCAACCCCGCAAAGGTAAAGATGAGATCTGCCTGTGCGTGGTTTACCGCTTTTGTTCGATCCGACCGCCGGCAACGATATCTATCTGTGGAAATCACGTTTCCGCTGCGCTCTGTGCGTTTCCTTACAGTGGTATCAGAGCCAGGTTGCTGGTACATTCGGAATCGGCATCTTGTGTATGATATTTCATGTGTTTTTCGTCGATTTGCGTTGTGTATGAGTCGCCATGTTGTCGTGTTTGTGGCTCGCACATGGATGTGCACTTGCCGCTTGGTATGTGGAAGGTGTTCCTGGTACCAAGGCCTTCGCGAAGAACCCCTCGTGCCGTCGTTTGGCCATCTATGGAGGTCGTACGGCCGCCTGCAAAGTGCCGCCGTCGCACAGGTTGCAGCTTCTTGGACAGTCCAAGATATGGCGATTTTGCAGGTTTTTGGGATTTTTCGGGGTTTTCTGGGCAAATGGGGTGGGTGGTGGCGGTGCCCGGCGTCGTCGGCGCCGTCCGCAGCCGCCGGAGGCGGCGCGGGGGCCGGCGGGGCCGCCCTCCGCCAGAGGGCGGCGGCGGCTAGGGTTTCACCCCAGCCGCGCGTCGCTCCAATCGGGCGGAGGGGGCGACCCCGCGCGGGCCCGCGCGGGCCGGCCGCGGATCCCGCGCGGGTCCACCGCAGTAAGTCAGGTAGTCCGGGCGGCCCGCGGGTCCCAAATCGGGCCGCGATCGGATCCGGCCCGCGCTGGATCCGACCGGCCCTATTCCCCTAATTTTTAAGTTTTTTAATGGTTTTTAAATTGTTTAAATGCTAGAAAAATTCTTAAAATTCCAAAAATTTTGAAATTAGTTTTAAGACTTTTTAAAAATTGTTTTAGCTCTCTGTAAATTATCTTCAGATGTTTGACCCATTGCTTAATTAGTTTAAGGAAAATCTAAAATTGTTATAGTTATTCCTACTATCTAATTAAAGAATGTTAATTGATTTAGAAATGTGATTTTTAAATTAATTAACTATACATCTTGGCGACTTCATGCAGTAACGGTGAATGATGTTTATCTAATGTTGATTAGATGATATCCATGTTAGCTAAATTAGTTAAATGGTTTTCAAAATATAATTATTATATTTTTGAAATAAAAGTTATTTCAGAAGTAATTATGTGATAATTGCTTGTTGATGCATGTGATGTGTGTGGATGGATGGTCATGGACTTAGATATCATGTGATAATTGTTATGGTTAATGGCAAATGATGTATTTATGAGGACTGCGTGCCTCCCTCTCTCCCTCCATTGAATCCGGGTTGTACATTCTATCTCCCTCTTATTATGTACTCCCCTTGACTTGTTCAAGATTTCTTATTATTATCTGATGTACATTTATGGGCATGCGTGCCCAATTTAAATATTACTTGTAATTTTAAGAAGCGGATTGGCGGAGATGGAGGAGAGTACCATGCAGGACCTTGCTGGAGATAAAGTTACATCAAGCTAAAGCATTAGATGCGGGGCTGCCATTTGTTCACCATTTTTGTGGATTACCAACTGGCTCTGGTAATGCCACTCTAGGTTAAAGTCCATGATCATCCATCGTTTTTCTTCATATATATGATATGTGTGGAATGTGCTTTGATATATATAATTAAATATATGATATTCCAAATTCTATATATCAATAGCACGCAGATATAGAGACCAAGATAAAATATCAAAAGTCCCTCCTCGTTTAAATTTTAAGCCGTAGCGTAATCATTGAGAATGAATTACGTGGCCCTCCATCATTATAGTTTAGGATTGCTATTAGATCGGGCAAGTTTGTTGTGCTATCCACAAGGCTTGCCAAATCTGATGACAGACTAAAACTATGGCATAGTGATGTCTTAATGAGATAGAGGACCGGTGTAGCTTGTTGTGCTATCCACAAGGCTACATCCAAATCTATGCTGGTTACGTAATGATGGTACTGCTTAGACTGGATTTAATGACTTGTTGTGCTATCCACAAGTCATTAAAATTCAGGGGCCAAAATAAGATCGGATATTGCAAGAGTTTCAAGTGTCAAGGGTTGACCACTTTCAGATCATAGTATGGTTTGTTGTGCTATCCACAAGATCATGCTATGAGTCTGTGAGATTTCGATCCCCACTAGGAGACCGTCGGTGTCTCCCATTCTGTATATCTGAGGGTTATACAGTCTGCCGGAAAATAGTGGGAGCTAATCTTGATTAAAGTCCTAATCTAGATTTAATTATTATATGAACATCTGCTAATTATGTTTACATTTCCTTTATAGGAAAAATGTCGTCAGGTAACCCACCGTGGCATACTGGATGCCAACAGATTGACAGGCCCGAACTACTCGGATTGGCTCAGAAACCTGAAGATGTCCTCAGGTCTGAGCGCATTGCCTAGTCTGGAGGGTGAGATCCAAGAACCACCCCTTGGCACCTGAAGGGGAAACGCTTGAGTTTGCGAGTGGAAGGAGGATTCCACTCTGGCCCAAGCTACATGCTTGCCTCAATGAGCAATGAGTTGCAAAGGCAGCATGAGAACATGGATGCTAGATCCATCATGCAGCACTTGCAGGAGCTTTTGAAGAGCAGAGCAGGGTAGAGAGATATGAGATATCCAAGGCCCTGTTCAAGCTCGCATGGCAGAGGGGTCTTCAGTACAGACTCATGTGCTGAAGATGATAGAGTGGATTGAGAGGCTCGAAGGGCTTGGTTTTCCTCTTGACAAGGAACTAAGCACGGACCTCATTCTCCAGTCACTTCCAGATTCATATTCCCAGTTCATTGTGAACTTCACAATGAACAAGATTGAGGTGAGTTTAGCTGAGATGCTCAACATGCTGAAGACTGCTGAGGGCAACCTTAAGAAGGAAAAGCCCACTGTTCTCATGGTTAGAAAGTCCAACAAGAAGAGGAGAGCAGGGCAAGCCTTTAAGAAAGGCAATGCAAAGAAGCAGTCTAAGCAGAAACAAAAGAAGACATAAGCAAAGGAGAAGAAAAGGGGCGAGCGCTTCCACTGCAAGAAAAAGGGGCACTGGAAAAGAAATTACAAGGACTATCTTGCAATGAAGGCTCAGAGAAGCAGGCTTGGCGAAGTCGGTATCTATATGATAGATCTTCACTTGTCTATTAGAGATTCTACATCTTGGGTTTTAGACACTGGATGTGCTTCTCATATCTGCAATGATGTGCAGGTGCTGACAAGTAGAAGGAAGCTGAGCAAGGGCGAGGTGAACTTGAGGCTGAAACGGCGCAAGTGTTGGTGCACACACTGTGGGGACAGTGAAGCTCAAGTTACCCTCAGGAGATTTACTTTTATTAGATGATTGCTATTTTGTGCCTAGCATCATTAAGAACATTATTTCTGTTTCTTGTTTAGACAGATTGGATACATGTTTACCATTGAGAACAATAGTTGTTCAGTTTATTTAAGAAATAAACTAGTTGCTTTAGCAAGTTTGGTGAATGGTTTGTATCTGCTTGATGTCTCTTATGAAAATCTCCATGTTGATGTTTCTCCTAAGAGAGTAAGAATAGTGTGAACACCGCCTACTTATGACATTGTAGGCTTGGTCACATTGGCGAGAATAGGCTTCAAAAGTTGCATAAGAATGATACTTAGATCCATTTGATTATGATCATATGCAACTTGTGAATCCTGTTTAATGGGTAAGTTGACCAAATCTCCATTTAGTGGACATGGAGATAGGGCCAAGGACATATTGTAACTAATATATTCGGATGTATGTGGTCAATGTCTACCCAAGCCAAGGTGGCTACTCATACTTCATTACATTCACGGATGACTACTCAAGGTTCGGATTTAGTTACTTAATGAAGTACAAATCTGAAGCCTTGGAAATTCCAAGAATTTAAGAATGAAGTTGAGAAACAAACTGGAAAGTGTATTAAAATCCTACGGTCAGACCGAGGAGGTGAATACTTAAGTACAGAGTTCACACAATTCTTAAAGGACAATGGTATCATTTCTCAATGGACTCCTCCCTATACACCACAGATGAATGGTGTATCGGAAAGGAGAAATCGTACCTTGTTGGACATGGTGCGATCCATGATGAGCCGTTCACAGTTACCAGTTTCCTTATGGGGATATGCGCTAGAGTCAGCACATATCTGCTGAACAGGGTTCCCAGTAAATCTGTGTCTTCCACTCCATATGAGATATGGGGGTAGAAAGCCTGATTTTAAACATGTTAAAATCTGGGGCTGTCCTGCCCACGTAAGGAGACATGACCCAGATAAACTGGAATCCAGAACCGATAAGTGCAGGTTTGTTGGATACCCAAAAGAAACGTTTGGGTACTACTTTTACCATCCTGGTGAACAAAGAGTGTTTGTCGCCAGGAGAGCTGCCTTCTTGGAAGAGGAGTACCTTACCCAAGAGGACAGTGGGAGTAAAGTAGATCTAGAAGAGGTTCTAGATCCACAAATTGTGCAAAGTCCACCAGGTGAAACATCGGTTCTGAAACCTGTTCAGGAATATACACACATTCAGCGTAGGTCTGGTAGAGTACCTAGACAGCCTGAAAGATATGTTGGACATATCAGTGAAGGCATGCTTATGATGAGGATGATGATCCAAAGACCTACCAAGAGGCTGCTGATTGTCCTCAGTCAGGGAAATGGCGAGATGCCATGAATTCTGAGATGCAGTCCATGTACACCAACCAAGTTTGGAATTTGGTAGACTTGCCCGAAGGTATTGTACCTATTGGGTGCAAGTGGATCTTTAAGAGAAAGATCGGTGCAGATGGACAGATCGACACTTATAAGACAAGGTTGGTGGCAAAGGGGTATCGTCAAATGCAAGGAATTGACTATGACGAAACTTTCTCACCAGTTGCTATGATAAAGTCGATCAGAATTCTTCTTGCCATTGCTGCATACTTTGATTACGAGATCTGGCAGATGGATGTAAAAACTACTTCCTTAATGGAAACATGAGGAGGAAGTGTATATGATACAACCTGAGGGTTTTACATCCAAAGAGTGTCCAGACAAAGTATGCAAGCTTCAAAGATCCATCTATGGATTGAAGCAAGCTTCTCGTAGTTGGAACATAAGGTTTGATGAGGCTATCAAATCTTATGACTTCATTAAGAATGAAGATGACCATGTGTGTATAAGAAAATCAGTGGGAGTGCTATCACTTTTCTCGTACTTTACATTGATGACATCTTACTCATTAGGAATGATGTAGGGATGCTATCATCAGTAAAGGTTTGGTTGTCAAAGAACTTCTCCATGAAGGATTTGGGAGAAGCATCCTACGTATTAGGAATACGTATCTATAGAGATAGATCTAAGAGGATGCTTGGCTTGACCCAATCCATGTACATAGATACTATTGTCAAAAGGTTTGGCATGGAAAATTCCAAGAGAGGTCTCATACCTATGAGACATGGGATTATTCTCTCTAAGGAGCAGTCTCCTAAGACTCCTGAAGAGAGGGCAGCCATGGATAGAGTCCTCTATGCTCGGCTATAGGGTCTATCATGTATGCCATGCTATGTACAAGACCTGATGTGGCAATTTGCTCTAAGTGTTACGAGCAATATCAAGCAAATCCAGGTGAAACACACTGGATGGCTGTGAAATGTATCCTTAAGTACTTGAGAAGGACTAAGGATATATTTCTGGTCTATGGAGGAAGGGACTTGAAACTTCGGGCATATACTGACTCGAGTTTCCAGTCAGACCCAGATGATAGCAAGTTTACATCTGGGTTTGTGTTCACTTTGAACGGGGGTGCAGTGAGCTGGAAGAGTTCCAAGCAAGAAACCACTACAGACTCGACGACAGAAGCTGAGTACATTGCTGCAGCTGAAGCCGCCAAGGAGGCAGTATGGATGAAGAAGTTCATCACCGACCTTGGTGTGGTGCCAGGTGACTCTGATCCAATCCCATTGCTGTGTGACAACAATGGGGCCATTGCGCAAGCGAAAGAGCCGCGGTCTCATCAGAAGTCGAAGCACATTCTGAGGCGATTTCACCTGATTAGGGAGATAATCACTAGAGGAGATGTACTGGTGGAAGAGTTCCTTCAGTCGACAACATTGCAGATCCATTGACAAAGCCTCTGTCTCAAATTGTGTTTGAGCACCACCTAGAGTCTATGGTTTAAGACATAAATGTGATTGGCTTTAGTCCAAGTGGGAGATTGTTAGTTATGGGTGTCCTCAAGCCAATCATAACTTGTACAATCTTGTTCTTTGATAATAATAATAAGGCTTTCATATTCATTATGTATAATTCGTTTATCGTTTCATTATGAAGTCCATGAATATGCGCAATGGATATTAATTATGATGAGATCATAACAATGAGATTGATATCCTTTAAACGTATATTCTTAATTGTTCCTAGTCGGAGGATATTCGAGAAGGACATCGGATATCCAGTTATACTAGTACAGGTTGCACCTGCTCATATGATAAGGGTGACTGGTCTCATAGTCACTTGTGTGGAGACACTAAGGTGAATCTGTAGGTGCTCATTGGAGAATGAGTTCACTGAACTGATCCGTTATGAATCGCTGGATGGTAATATTACCTTACTGTCAACCAGCTAGATTCATTGTCACAGTGGCGTGATTGGTCCTTAGACCTGAGACACAAGGACACCTTGTTGGTGGACTTCTGGGTTTTGACCTTGACTTATAGATCTCTAGCCATGAGGTCTAATCAGTTAAGTGATCGGATCTAGCGGAATACCTTCGAAGGTGATTGTGTGGTCAATATGGGATCGCTTGCTCTCGGTAATAGGAGAGTGAATGCTATGGAAGGATGCCTGATAGTCCCTGGCCAGGGCAAGACTACTTATCAGAAAAGGAGTTTTTCTGATATTGTTTATGCGCATCTAAACCAAGTGAGTACACACATTAGGGTTTGATAGTTGACCATACCCTAAGTGCACTCGGGAGCATTGTACGAGCGAAGGATTAAAGTCACGTGGTAACTGATGATACAAAAGGTTCCTTGAATGGGTTGCTGAACCCCAATGGTTTCCAGGATCAAGTGGTGTTCTTGGCACCCAACTTGATTGGAAGCCCGGTCAATCATCGTGAGACGATAATTGATTGTGTAATTAATTAATATGAGATGTTAATTAATTACCATAAGTCAATAAAGAGTTATTGAGCTTAATGGGCTGAAAAACTAGACTAGCAGTTGGGCCTAGAGGGTCACACACATAAGAGTTCCGAGCAGACTGGGCAAGGTGTTCTTTATAGAAATGACTGGGTTTTTTATGAAAAACTGCGGTGTCTATAAATATACGCTGAGAGTTAAACCCTAAGCAAGCTCCAGGCTTAACCCTGGCCGCCCCCCTCCTCTCTCTCTCCCAGGGCGCCCCCCACCCTCTCTCTCTCTCTCCGGCACATGGTGGAGCTGAGATCCGAGAGACGCCTGGAGAACGAGGAGATCTCGTCTGCGTCCGGAGCTCACGTGGATACGTCTAGAGGCCGGACACTGAACGGCTTGAAGCACCAGCGCCTCCTGCGCCACCTCCTCCCCGGTTAGGAGTTACGCAACCCCGCAAAGGTAAATATGAGATCTGCCTGTGCGTGGTTTACCACTTTTGTTCGATCCGACCGCCGGCAACGATATCTATCTGTGGAAATCGCGTTTCCACTGCGCTCTGTGTGTTTCCTTACAGTCCCCCCACTTCTTATTTCGGATTGCTCATAAGTCCCCTCACTAGAAGCATGTTAATTAGGGAAGTGATTAATTTGGGGTTACTGCTTTTTTGGGGGGATCTCTCCATGTGAAGGGATTGAGTGATCATGTTTCCCCTTCATTCATTGCAATTTCTAGCAACATGTGTGTGTGGTTGTGTGTGTATACTTGTGGGGTATACCCTAAGAAAGTACAATAAAAGTAAACTGCTAGTACAAAAAGCACCTCGAACACCAACAATTTAGTCCAAGGTTAGCATAGTACCCAATGCTCACACCTTTAAAAAGTAGAAGAATGAGCCTTGAGAAAATAAGTATATTGGTAGGGATTCCCTGATCCCACACTCTACCAAACAATGTCAAGGCTACAATATAAACAATTAACAAAAGGCAATGCAATCTATACCACAGTAACAACTAAACCAAAATACAAGTTTCATTGTGCACACATGGTGACGAAAGAGGTAGCTCGAGTGATAATGTCACACATATGGGAAGCAAAAGATATCGACAATCACCATAGCATTGGCAAAATCCCAAGAGGCATAAACAAGTGAAACTAATAACTTGGTGCTATAAACACAGTCTCAGTCAAGTCAACCTGCACAAGTAAACCTCTTCCAAATAGAGAGCCTAAATGTATACTTGTTCCCCTTCATTTTCCACATGATTTGGGGCTTAGAATGGCCGAATTTGTGGTGGCTTGAGAAGCAAGGGCTCTATCCAAACCTTGTATTATATGAATGATTGTGCCTGGAGTGCCGAGTAACATCATTCTAACATGTTACATTCATGTGTTATTTCTAAAAAAGTTATTTTAAGCCAAGTCTAGATGCATTAATGGGTTGCGACTAGCATATTTGTTGCCAATAATATAGGGCGATAATTAAGAGGTGAGATGTTAGTGGACATCCATATTATTAGACTAGTGGTTGCTTTTTTGTAGGGGTGTAAACGGAACTCGATATTTTGATATTCCGACTCGATTGTGATAAAAATTATCGATTTCGGAATCGAAAATTGATACCGATAGCTTATCGGAATCGGTATCGGATATTCCGATAAGCTATCGGAATCGGTATCGGTTATTTCGATAAATTATCATAAACTCAAAAGGTAAAACTATGGTAAAACACCTTAGCTTATCGGAATTTCAGTTCCGATAATGTTATCGGAATCGGAACGGAATCGGAATTAACCATTCCGATTTTATCGGAATCGGAATCGGAACTATATTTCGGTTATCGGAATCGAAATCGAAATCGGAATCTGTGTTTCTGGTTCCGAACCCGACCTGTTTGCAGCCCTACTTTCTTGTCATTCTAGCTAATATTTGTGTGATCAGATTGGAGGTTGACTACCACAAGTTGACTAGATCCGTTCCGAGTGTAATGTCATATCATTAGTTTCTCTAAATGTGCATGCGTGGTTCACGTAGAGTTCTACTAATTTGCTACTTGTTCATTGCGATGGCTTAGCCTTAACTTCTATTAATTCGATATTGTTGTTGTTCTTATTATAAAAATGTTATATTTCTCCCCATGATAGAGCCTTGGTGTTCATAGACAAGTTCGTAAAAGCTGCAAGTATGAGAAGCAACTATCATTCTTTGGTCGAGCGGTCAGGCCTCATCTTCGCCTCGACTTCGTCGACATTAATGTGGTCTCCATCGTTTCTCTCCGATGTTGCCTTGTAGGTTTTTTATTGGTAATCTCAAAGTTAAGCATATGGCCATTAACTATCTTCTCCCTGGAAGGTTTATTACCCACTCTGCTATCCTACCAGGTGTTTATGTCTGTGTTCCCTTTTAGTACAGGCTATGCGTTCTTCCCTTTTTTTCCTATTTTCTGCTACTATTTATGCTGTAATTTGGTATTAATAGAATAGTAAAACTTCTTTCACTGTTATATATATATACAATGTTAGACTAATTAGACTTTAAGATCAGTACGATGGTTGAATCCTTTAACCAAGCCTTTTGGAAGTACACTTGGAACCTCCTTGTTGGCCCCAAAAACTACTCGGAAGTAGTTGATGTATTTGAGGAGGATTGACCAAAAGTATCAACTGTACCTAGATTGTGACTAATATTTTGCTGAACAGACATTTGAAGATATCATTAACAATAATGTACATATGGTTGGGATAAGATTGACCCAACAAAGTGACATCTAGATCTGCAAAAAGCATCTGAAAGTTCGAGGTAAAAATTATAGGATTCAAATTGAAAATTAATATTGGTATTTTATCGGAATCAATATTAATTATTCTGATAAGTTATTAGAATCAAAATTAGAATATTCTTATTTAGAAATTAATATCTAATTTTAATTAAATTAAATATTAAAAATAATTTAAAGGCCTCATAGAAATTTGAATATTAAATTAAATATTAAATCAGAAGAAAAAAAACTTGAATTTCGAAAAGAAAATGGTATCGATTTCAATTTGGTTTCATTAACGTAATCGCAATCAAATCAACATCGAAAATATTCCAATTATATCAAAATCGGAAGTGGTATACAGTTATTGGAATTGGTATAAAAAACTCGATCATATTTTCAATACCGAACTCAGACTCGGTTGCAGTCCTAATGACACCTCTCCGCATCTTTTAAAGGCCTTTTTATTTTTGTAGTCCCTTTTATTTTTGAAATTAGTTTTTAATTCCTAAAACTTGACTATTTAGTCTCAAATCTACTTCCTCATATGGAATAAATAAGTCCTCTTCACCTTAGAAATAGGTGCTTCTATTGCAAACAATAAGAGGTCTACTTTAAGGAAAGTCAAGTTTTTTTTTTTTTTGAAGTTCAAGAATAAATAGACAATTTACAAGAACTAGAAGCTAATTCACAAAGATTACAAGAACTTTAAAAAGGAAAAGGAAAATCCTTTTTCTGAAAGTGAAACCACACTCCACATGCATGATCTACATGGAACCCTCCCTTGATATTTCCTTCTTAATCATGGAGATGGAAATTGGACTTTTCTCATGTCATGCAAGTCCCACCGTAAACCCTCCCTATCTATCCTTCTCCTATACAAGTACACGTACACAGGAGAGGAACAGCAGTTTAGCCTGTGTCTTTCCATGGTGCACCTTTCAGAAGAGAGGAGCATTTAATAATACAGCACCCAAAGCCATGGATGTTACTTCATCCCCTGCCCCCAAAATGGGCTTCAGAATGAGAAGAGCATGTGGCACAGTAGAGATCAGAGGAACCCTTATGGACACCTCACTGCAGTTAAGCGAACTATGACCGAGTTGGATCTCAAACTATAACATCTCCCAAAAGACTGGCGAAATTACGTAGTTGCTACGTGAGGCGAAGGAGCTGATCTCCATACTTTGATTCTCTCAAGAGATTTGCAATGGCCCATTTGCGGCCCAATGGCAATTCCTTCAGTGCGGTTGAGTGCACTCCAAAGAAGACGCAATACATGGGAGTAGTGGTCAACAAAGAAGACGTAATTTGTAGGAGCAATGCTTAATGCTCCGTTGGCCGCGCAAATCACGTTATTGATCTACTGGGTTGTGGGACTCGAATGTTGATCAATGACACGATTAGCCGGACAAATTATTTGCCGGACCAACTGAACATTAAATATTTCTCAACAGATAGAGATCATGTTTTGCAAAGCTTCTAGTTGGAGGAAGGCGATTGTGCTAGCTTTCCTAGGTTTGGCCCTACTGTCAGAACAGGATGTTGGTCTTCCGTAGCTACTTATTTAATTTAGGGATTTTTTTTTCAGCTAAGCTCATAAGTAGTGAGAGCAAAGAAAAGATCGTTTAAGGAGATTTCAACTTCATAATCACTTAAAGTACTTATAATTACACCACCCCAAATCTATAATTTGTATGGTATAAGTAGCCAATTCCCAATCAAATTTAAAAAAAAAAAAAAAAATCAAAAGAACTTGCCAAATATATTTTAAAAAAAAAATCGTGGGTGGTCTGACAAGGTGGAGCTTGAATGGACACAGGAACATGTAGATAAGAGGGGGGGGTCTGAATTTAAGAGTGTGGTCCACAGAATTTAACAAGTTTTTTGGAGAGGACTGCGGGCATTCACATCCACGGTGCACAAACTTAGGAAACCGGAGAGCAATAACTTTGGTGGTTCGGGTTGTAAATAGTTGTGGTTGGGATGGGGACAGTGCCGGGTTGCTCACTAGTGAGCCTGGTGAAAAGGGACGGTCAAGCAGCTTGTGCTGTCCAAAAATCATGTCTGAGAGGTTCAGATCTGATGGCTTCCCCCGGACAGATGTTGCTGAAAAGGACATGTCACAAGGGAATTCCTCCCACCCCACAACCAACTTGTGAAACACAAAGCAAGTTGCATGGGTTCCCCTCACTGATGCTAACTTCCCCCTCAGTCCATTTGGATCCACTCAATTTGATGGGTGCTTCACCAATGCAATGCTGACCCAAGAGAGAAGAAGAAGGGAGTGGGGGGAGAAAGAAAAGATCTTAGCTTGGATTGATGGAACTAGGGAACTGAATGGCTTTAAGGAGGCCAGCGGTCCCAAGCGAGGGGTCAATTTATGGGCCAAAAGGTCTTAGCCCACCAAAAATATCAAGAGGAAGTGAAGAAGAAGAAGGCAGAGCAATTCAAATGTAAGACTGGCATAGGAATGCCAACCCTCTAGATGACTTTGTCCAAGTATCAAGTATCAACCATGGTATCCATACATGGAGATTCAGTAATTTGTGGTTTCAAGTTAAGTTGTCCAGCATACTAGATGTCAAGGAAAATATGTGGCTATAGTACCCTACTGATTAAAATCCTAGTTTGGATTAGGGGAACATATGTTGAACTTGTTATTAATGTTTGAGCCCTTGACACAAGTCCCATGATGGGATCTAAACGGTTCATGCTCTAACCGGTATCTCAAAGTTATGGAGATTGGATCCATCTGTTGCTTCTTCGTGTACTAAGGGGTAAGCATAGCCTTTGACGTGTCAATGATTCAAGAAGAGTTTTGATTAACAAACTTTAACAAATAGCAGAACGGAGGAAAATAAAAGTTTGTACGAGGGAACAAATTAAACATTCTTTAGATTGAAGTTAGGAACACACGTTGAAGGATTCTTCATGAGTCAATTTAAGGATGTAAGTAGATAAAGACCCACACCTAGAATTAAAAATAACCTCTACAAACAAGTTTAATCTTGATTCTAACCATTGTCACTTTGGGCTTCTTTTCATGGTGTTTTAGTCTTCGTATAAATAATATAGCTCCTCTTCCATCTTCTCCTTTTTAAAAATAAAAATAAAAAATCCGTGCATTTTAGTAACAATTGTTTCATATTTTTTTTTCTTCTCAAATAGTCCTCCATCCCCAGAAAGGCCATGCAGATCTTGAAAGCAACCCTCCTTAATTACACCTCTTATCCTTCTACCACTTTCAAAATTATCTTAACGGATCCATCTTGTTTTCCTTAGGGGAAAAAAAAACTCGATTCATTGCTACAAAGTTCAGTGTCATAAGCATGGTTCTACAATCTGTAAGAACATTTTTTTGCTGCAGACCATAGTGTGCATTTCTTCTGCCTTTTAGTCATTTTGTAAAACAGTCTGTGATTGGCCTACTTGGCTTAAACGGATTGCCCACTGGTCCATTGCCCATTTGATGTAACTACAGCTGATAACCTTATGTACTACTGCACGTACACACGGAGTGATTTCGTGGTTTTGATCTTCTAAGTATATCTTAATGATCTAAGTTCAAATCTTCGCCCCTACTACATTATGTAAACAAAAAAAAAAGAAAAAAATGATAATACTATTTGCACTTTCTTTTTAATTATTGGGCCACTGCAATGGAGATGATAGGGCTCACTGCTCGGTAACAGCTAAGGGGCCACTCCCCCTCCTTGGACTCCCGAATTCCACTTCGGGAACACAATTTGGGCTTGGGCCCAATCGTTCCTGAAACGACTGAGCCAATGTCTCCGTGGGTTGGGCTCCAAGAAATGGAGCCAAACCCATCCGCCTAAATACACATACGTCGCCGTAAATGGCAACACCACGTACAATCATACGTACTCATTGAAACAAATCTCGACCGTCCATCACAAGATCTGGTCCGCTCGGTTCCACCGATAAGAAAGCCTCGCAGTTCCCAAACCCTAGTTCGCCTCTCCCTCCCCTGCAACTCGTCGTCCTATTCCCCCTGGGCGGCCGCGGCGGCGGTGGTAGAACTTCTCTCCTCCTGCTTCTCCTTTGTTTCTCTCTCCCTCTCTCTCTCTCTCTCTCCTCTTACACCTGGTTTGTTCTGCGATCTTAACTACAGAGGCAAACCTCCAGCAATGGCTCCCAAGCAGCCGAACACTGGCCTCTTTGTTGGGCTCAACAAGGGGCATGTCGTCACCAAGAGGGAGATCGCGCCCCGCCCTTCTGATCGGAAAGGGGTACGAACTCCGTGGCTTTATAGATTTTTGTTTTCTCCATCTTTGTTAGATCTACTGTGGTGGAGGTTTCTGTGGGCTGCGATGGTTGTCTTCTGTGTTCTTTCTCTCTCTCTTTTTTTTTTCCCTCATGTTGGTGGGGTTTGGTGTGATCCAGAAAACCAGCAAGAGGGTGCACTTTGTTAGGAACCTGATCCGGGAAGTTGCTGGGTTCGCTCCTTACGAGAAGAGGATTACAGAGCTTCTGAAGGTTGGGAAGGACAAGCGGGCGCTTAAGTTGGCGAAGAGAAAGTTGGGTACCCACAAGAGGGCCAAGAAGAAGCGTGAGGAGATGGCCGGCGTTTTGAGGAAGATGAGGTTCACATTCCTGTTTCTTCACTCGTCTTGGTTCTACGAGCATATCGTCTGTAGTGTAGTCATCTATTCTGTTTCTATTGACATTTCAAGTTGTCATATTATTTTGCTTGGATGTGGATATGTGCGAGAAAGAGAAAAAAAAATTGGAATCTATTTAGCAAGCAGATAACAATGTTGAAGCTTAAGCTCGTAACCCTTCAGAAATTTCTTCGCGAAATGGGACGGACTTGACACTCATCCCACTTGAGTCAAGTATCAACCTGCTCTAGTTTCAAGTATCGGTTCATCCATTTGCTGCCATTTTCCTTTCTATCATGATTTCTTCCTGTGTATGTACTTCATCCGACTAGATTGACCGAACACCCAATTGATGCCGTTCTTTCTTCGCTTTTATTTCTTTTCTAGATCTGTTTTCTTTCCTTCAGTTCTTCTTTCAAAATTAGAAATAGACTTAGTGCTCTAACCTGCAGCTTTCATTCTGCCATGATTATTTAATCGCAAGTTTGTGGGGAGAAATACACGTGATATAATATGATGTTCCAGTTCTAATTTTGATTATTGGGCATGCATATTTGTCTTAACAGATATAATTGGTGCCGGATGGTGATGAAACTGTTTTATGTTTTCTGTAGCATTAAGTGAACATCATTCCCGAATTCCGATTGTGGTTATTAATAAAAATATGTTATATATACTAACAGATTTTGTTACTGTGATGATGAAACACACTGGTTGAATTGTTGATCTTTTTGTATGATCAGAAGTTATAGTACTGGAAAATTCTATGCAACTCTTCTCTGCACGTATTTTCTCATTAGTAATCAAACTATGCTGAACCAAATCTGGCATATAGAAGAATGCACCAGCAAGCCTTGGAATTTCCATGTATGTGTGCACAGGAATCCAATTAAGGGGATGTTCATAGTACTATGCTGGGAACTAGACTAACCCATGATGGGATTCACTTTTCATAGCTTAGCAGGAATAGTGGCACAACCAAATAAGCTGCATTATGGTTTGCTTTACAATTTTTAGTACTCTAATCCATGTTTAGATACTGTTTCATTTATCAATACTTGAAGTTTATCAAGTACAAAAATATGGTGATAATATGGTTTTTATCCGTAGTAAGCCTGTTGACAACAGTCATGGACCTATCTAGTCAGAGGCGACTGAGGCAATCAAGGGGTCGCCTCAGCCTCAAAGGCCTAGGCGATGTCCTAGGTGATTGAAGCGATGTATTATAAAGTAATATATATAGTTAAAAAAACATGAAGATATCTATAAATATCACCTAAATATGTACATGAAACTAGTATATTTCATAAAATTAATCTTTCATATATGTCAAATTATTGTATGACTTACTAAATCTATTCATTTCTATATGTAAAGTAACTAAAATGTAAGAACCTAAATTGCAAGTAAATAAATAGGCTAAGTGGGTCTCTTTATGGGCCAATATATGGGCTGGACAAGAGCAAAAAGGTGGAACTGGTGGCTTGAATCGCTGAGGCAAAATGGGCCGGGGCAAGGCGATCTGAGGTCGCCTCGGCTCATGGGCAATTGCCTCGGATAACATAGTCATGGACATTGCAATTGCATGTTATTGTTATGACTATGAGAAAGGAAGGTGCATATAAGTGTAGAAAAAATACCGTATACCCCTGTAATACATTGAATTCTTATACATACCCCTAAAATCTTGGCCTCATCACCTATACCCCATATTTGACCATATTTCATCATGTATATCTCTGCCATTTCATTCCACCGGGTCCATCCAACCATGGTTGGGTGGATAATCTGCGCCTCACTTTAAAGTCCCGCCAAAACATTTGTTGATTTCTCTCTCATCGCGTCATCGGTGTTGGGTAAGGGTATTTTTGTCCCATCACGACATATTTGATGGCAACGTGTACATCATATTGGAATATTACTTTGATGGCGAGCTATCCTGAGTGATATAACCAGTGTAATTTAATGGATAGGCTTACTGAAACGTGTTGAGAAAGAAGAAATTGTAATGTTTGGACATCCATTGCTGCCAACCTGTTCTATCCGAATAATAACATCGAAGGACTGTCTGCTGCGACAATTTGTTTTTACCCTTTCAAAGTCTTGTTTTCTAACTTAAATCTTGCTGTGCAGTAATATGAAGTCATCAGGTGGTGTTCGTTTCTAATTATTGTAATTCTCTCTCCTTTGGTGCCTTTGCAGGTCTGCTG
Organism: Colocasia esculenta; assembly: GCA_014218235.1. Lineage (NCBI taxonomy): Eukaryota > Viridiplantae > Streptophyta > Magnoliopsida > Alismatales > Araceae > Colocasia > Colocasia esculenta. Next base: position 28,842,013 of record CM024763.1, on the reverse strand, counting down.
GTGGTGGTGAAAAGAAGAAATAAAAGCAATTCGATGGCCTATTTGTAGTGTGACACCCAGGCGAATCTATGCTTAGATGGTGTAGCGTTAGGATCTTTGCAATTGGCTTGTCTACTTTTTGGACTTGGATCATTTTGTTACAACTTCCTCAAGCTGTGTTTTGATATTACGGTGATATCCCCCTCATCGTATACATTTTACCTTGTTGTTCTAAGACAGTGGAAGTTCTTTCCATATTTTGTGGCCAGTAATATAGAGCTTCAGGGATCTCATATTCCGTGTTTAAAATTTCGCCCCTCTTTTAAGCCAAATTCACGAAATGTTTCCGGAACCTTGTGTCTGCGTGCTTTACAATCCTCAGGCGGTGGTGTTGATTCTCAATCTTTCCTTGTGCTGGACGGATGATGGATGGATCCCTCTACTTTCACTCTATCTCCGATCTATCTTGATGTCAAACATGTCCTATATATAATGTCTGTTATTTGTGTTCCTTTCGTGACTCACTACATTTCAATCGTCCAAAATAATTTGACGGTTTTAGCGGACAATATTTTGGAACTAATGTATCTCAACTTAAAGGCTTTTCGTTGCCACGAATCTGGCAGCTTGATTTTTTTTTTCTTTTTTGTAGACGTGTGCTTAATAAATCTTAAATATTTATAACTTGTGAAAAACAAATCTTCTTATAAACTTGACAGATTTAGATGTTGGACTCATTTCATTCACCTGGTGTGTCCAACCATGGTGTACAATATGGCCGCTTGATGATTGGGCATTTGTTCATCTGTTTGCTCTCTTGTACCAAGAAAAGAATCTTTATTTTAAGAGCTGTTTGATATTAAAATAAATTAAAGATAAATCAAAGATAACTTCAAATTTTTGAAGATATTATCAAAATTTTAAAGATGAGAAATGCTAGGTGCACGTCCGTCTGGTTGCCCGGGCGGACGTGGAAGCACTGCGGGCGGACGTGTTTAAAGCATTTCTCTTTAAAGATATCTTCACTTTTATCTCGGATCTCTCCCGATACCAACAAACATGTTAAGAAACTGGCCATTCACCAGATATCGGCTTAATGATCACTATTTATCCGTGCAATTAAATCGGCCGAACACCGAAGCCATCGAACCTAGATCCCGCATTCACCCAAGCAAATGTCGGATCAGCCTAGCTCACAACCATGTTCCACTTTGCACCTTAGGAAAGGAACAATTCAGCATCCGAGTACATTGATGCTTCATTGTATGAATTAATGATCATTTATTCATCGGAATTTGGTGCTGGAGAAGAACTTGGATTTAAAAAAAGCAAAGCTGTAAAAAGCAAGAACTCAATTAGTATGGGTTTCTGTCAAAAGAGTAAGGAGCCTCCTCGCTTTCTCTATTTGCCGGCAGTTTTGGAGCTGCTTGTCATAAAGGACTCTCCACAACCACATTGCCCTTTTGAATTGGGATTGATAAATATGAATTCGGACCTGACAATGAGAACAGCAATGCGTAGAGATAAATAATGACAATTTTATTGAGATATAGTGGTGCAGGTATCACTAGAAAGTCTCAATATGAGGTCTGGCGCGATTTGAACAGACCATGCAAAAAACGACCTACCTGATTGCATCGTCTACAAAATCCATTTTGGTCCCAATCAGATGCAACAGTGCTTTAGGTTCAATCAATATCCTCACGCCTTTGTCCTCAACTAACTCATCAAATTTCCCCTTCTCATCTGAATAAGACGAAGCACCAAAGTCAGAACAATGGCTCACCAATAAAATGCGATACATCAGATGGAATAAACAAGTTCGACATAGGATTTTCTACACGGATTCTCCAGTTCATATCAAATCTTGCACAAAATTGTAGATTCAAATCAAAATTATAGAAACCATTCCTACAGGGAACAAAATGTCAGGATTACTCTTTTTTAGTAACATCCCAGGGGCATTCATCACACTGACAAGTAGTATATGGTGATCTGTTTTTCTCGCTGAGTAGTTATCGTTTATGACTCTAAAAGACTATCTTTACACAAATAAAATTGTAAGATATTGTAAGAGGAACATATACGTATATGAAACACTCTCATGGCCAATCAATCACAAGATATAGAGGTGGTGAATGTTTGTCACAACTTCACAAGCCTCTAGTTAGTTGTGGCCTGGGATATCTAATTAACATTAATGAAACCTCACTGTCCTCCTAACACTACTGCATGACATTCAACTTTTTGAACAACTGGTGAGAAGTGGTGAACTGCATGGCCAGGCAAGCACAGGAGATCAATGAATTTTGCATCCTGGAAATACATCATGCAGACACCATAGACAAATGCAAGAAAGGTTGACATATGTGATGATGGCCCAGAGGTGATGTGTAAACTTATTTTCAGGGGCATGGCAATTGCAGCACATAAGCATGGTGGATCTACATGGCGCTGCACGGAGTATAAGGCATGGACAGATTATGGTGTAGATTAAACAACAGCTTTTGGCCAACAAAGTTTTAGGCACAGGTTAGTTTCAGGCGAGTTGTAGTGGAGAGTGCAAGCCTTTTGTTTGACATCTCTTTTCAGGCACTTTTGGACTAGTCTTATCATATTTATGTTTACACATGTTTCTTGGGCATGTGATGACCTGATATTTACCATCAGGTATTGGAAAGTGATGCAAGCACTAAGTGTTTATTTATAACATGTTTTTTTTCATTCCATGAAACCATTGATTAATGAATGAGAATGAGGGAAGATTCATGCCACTGACTAAAAACTATACAATGATCTTCTAGGCAACACTCAACACTCAGATATATGCAAAAGTAAATCATACTCGTGAAACCTTGTAGTGTTTTATTAAGAAAAAAAATAAGGCTGCACTAGTTTTAACACACGTAAGAGAAGATGATAGAGTTCCTCCAAAGTATTTCTCAAAGTGATTAAGCAAAAAAAATACTGGTATCAAGTATTCAAATAGATCAACAGGGAAAGATTTAGTAAACATACAAGAAAATGCATCATGATACGCCAAAACTTCATCAGAAAAAGGAGGATGAAGATGAGTATTATTGACCAAGGTCATAACCTACAATAATAAGTATCTGTTTTACAAAATAATATCTGGAATCCAATGGAAATTTTTGCGCTGTTAGTTTTGCCAAAACATAGAAATGCAAAGCACCCATATTCGACATACCGCCATCCTCAACATCATAAGCTTTATTCCATCAATTTCATGTTGGCTAGATCCAAGGAAAGATAGAAGGATTTGGCTAAGTTTCCGGATAGACCACCTGCAAGTAATGCACTAAGCTAACTTTGAACATCAAGGGGATGCTAAAAGCCCCACAAGGCTAGTTGATGAGCAGCAAGGTACTTTCCTGGTTGTTTCCCTTCGTTTACACCCATGTTACTAGGAAGCCACCTTAAAGGTACCATGGCATTCGAAAGCAGCTAAACAGGGAGGAAAATAGGAAAGCTTGGTGTTCTTCGTAGAACAAGTTTCAGCCAAGAGACAAAGAAACACACTTGGCAAGCCTACATCATCAACTATTTTCGGCGTCTGAAAAATATGGGTGCTTCCTAGCACTTGGCAAGATGAATCCTCATGAGTCTAAATCCATGGTCGTTGTTGCTTTATATTACATTAATCATTAACAACAACTATGTTTCCCTCAAAGGGGTTGAGCCTTGGAGAGACAGAGAAAAGACACATTTACGAGTTCACGCCAGAATTTGCCACTAATGACCGTGGTAAGCCTTCCAAAGTAATAATAATTGGCATTAACATCTGAATCTGGTATCTAGCCTTGCTGCCAGGCAATCTGTGCATAAGAACAACATCAAACGAAGTTCTTCCTTGATTGAAGTCCTCAGATTGGCTAATCATCGAACAGATTCTTCTATGGAGACGATAAAAGAAAATAAGCAAAAGGAAAAAAAAAATCAACAAACCATCTGAAAGGGAACCTCTTATCCAGATTATCGTAATAAAAACACAAATTTCCACCACCACCCACACAGCCTCCTAGATCAATCCCGCCTAGATCCTGGATAAACATGAATCCAAACAACGAAGATAATCTGCAACACTAGCAGAGGTGTGCCGCTGCAGAATGCGAAATTTAAAAAAGAATAAAAGAATAAATAAAAGAAAGCAAGAGATCAAGTGATGGTGTGGAAATTGGGAAGCGGAACCTGCGTAGTTGAGGGTGTAGGAAAGCCCGTTGCAGCCCCGGGACCTGACGCCGAGCCTGAGGAATGGCCTTTGGCGAAGGCCGAGGAGGTGGCGTATCCTGCCCGCGGCGGCCTCCGTGATTGTGAGCGCCTGCCGCCGGGCGGCCGGGGCCGCCCTCTCCACCGCGGCCCTGAGGATGGAGGAAGACGCCATCGCAGTCAGCAGCCCCAACCCAAACCCCAACCTCCCCCCCCCCCCCCCCCCCCCTCTCTCCGACGAGGCCCGGCCCCGGGACAAGCCACCGGTGACTCGTATGACGTCTCTCGCCCAAAAAGTCGGGAGAAACGCGTGCGCGCGACGTAATAACGAAAGGAACGCGGGGGCCGATCAATTATACCCCAATTAAACGCGATAGTTTAGCCGTTGAGCCATTGAGGGGGCAATCTATACCTGCATCTCGCGAATAATTGGGCGCTTCAACTAAAAACCAAAGGCGGCGTCAAAAGGTCAGCATTGGCGCGACGATGTTGGAACTTGGAATGGAACCTAGAGTTTGAGATGGATTAGCGTACACGCAAATGCGCGAGTTTGTGGGCCAATTGTGTGGCTAAACTCGTTCTTGGGCCGAGATAGGCCTCCGGGCTGGCCCAGTCAGGTTGATACACCTTTGGTTATATGTTTTAAAACATTAGATTGGAGGGAAATAAATAAATGGGCATGGAAAGTTTTTTTTAGTACGAGAATTCTTTAAAAAAAATTCAAAATCAAACTTGTCATCTTTCTTCGATTTCTCTTCCTCTCTCATAATAACAGTAGATATTTGTGGTGGCTATTTCTAGCCACCTAGGCCCATCATGGCTCATTACTATCCTGCAGACAGGCGTGGCCCCCTGGCAGCACGGGACGTGTCTTCGGGAACAACTTGAATATACCGAACACGATCTCCACGCTTGAGTGCCCCCACGATCTCAGGGGTAGTCTCTGGACACCCCTCATCTCGTTCGGTTCAGGCCCTATCTACCGAACAGCCCTGCGGAAGCGTCCCTGGACCCGCTGGCAGCAGCAGCGCCCAGGTACCAGGCACCGAGCGGCAGGATAGCCTACCGAACAGGCAACTTGCTCGGTACCTTCCGTCCAGGAGAATCCAAGCGGTCCTTCGCCTCGGCACGACAGTTACAACGGCTACATTGTGCGCGCCCCACGATCAAGTGGTACATTAACTGTAGGGCCCCTCAACGGACGCCTGGACGCGTAACTCTCCGCTAAGGGCGCCAACCGGCGCGCCCTTTCTGGCAACATTAGGGGACGTTCCGTCCCACTCCCTCTGCACCTTTGCCTATAAAAGGCCCAGGTAAACACCAAGCAAAGATAACACAACTTTTGAGACTCACACTCGCCCTCACGCGATTCACACACAAGAACTCCCATTTCTTTCAAGCCCTTCCAGTCCTATCTGACTTAGGCATCGGAGGTTCTCCCCGTTGCAAAACCGGCCCCCCTGATCCAGTTCTGATCTTGCAGGCTTCCGTCCGCACTGGCGTCCGTCTTTCCGTCTATTCCAGTGGAGGTCCATTTGGTCCAGGCCCAAACAGGAACACCACCACCACATTTGGCACCGTTTGTGGGAAAGGCTTCATCCATGGCTCGCGGACGTTCCTCCTACCAGAACATGGGCAGCAGGGCGACGAGGTCACGGCAGTCACGCGTGGACTCCCGTGAGCGAGTCCCCCCTGTCGACGTCGTCATCACCCCCACCGGCGGGGTGCCTACCGCTGTCGTACCTGCAACCGCCCAAGAAGTGGCGGAACTTCGAGGGCAGATGCAGCACCTAGTGGGGGTCTGCCAGGGCCTTCAGGCCCAATTAGCCAGGCAACCGGCCCTGGTGATCCCTCTGCCGCCGGAGCAGCAGGCGGAGTCATCTCGTCGACGGTCCCGCGCCCCTCCGGCGCCGTAGGAGCAGCATGCGGAATCGCCCCGGCAGTCGCGTCGGGCACCTTCAGCACTTCAGACACCGGAGCGGCAAGATAACTCACCTCACCGTTCCGTGGTAGTCCTGCCTGCCCCGCGTTCCTTCGTCGGGGCTAACTCCCACAGGTCCCGGCGGGAGGAGTCCGCCCACTCCGACCAGAAGTTGGCCAGACGCCTCCGTCGCGTCGTTGACCTCGAGCACCGTGTTGACGCGATGGTCCAGTGGGCAGAGGACAAGACTTCATTGGATGAGACTTAGACTTCGCCTCCCCATTCACGATGGAGATCCTGGAAGCTCGGGTCTCCCCCCGCTCCCTCTGCCCACCATTCACCCTACGATGGCACCACCGACCCCTGCTGATCATATCCATGGCTTTGAGTCGCACATGGTGTTCCACAGAGCATCAGACGTGGTTGTAACACCCCAGAAATATTATGTGCTAGAAAAATATAAGTAATATGATTATTACACTTGATTATTATTAGGAGATTGAAATAATTAATATCTAGGATTAATTAGTGTTAATAAATGATACCCCAGGTCGTACTCCGATGGTGCGCTCTATCAGGACGACATCGGAAAACTGTAACGAAAAATAAATCTTATAGAACATCATAATTCTCAGAAAAATGTGGAGATAATATAAATACAAATATCTGGATTTATTGACATGCGGGACTTCGAGGATAAGCCGCCGCGACTATTTTCCGGGTGAATTTTCACCCTGTGTAAAATAAATTCTAAAAATTAAATAAAAATCACCATAATTTGTAAACCATTACATTACTTATGGCTGAATTTTCAACACAAATGGACTTCATTTGGATATGTTTACAAGAGGATATTTAGATCAGCTGATTTATGGCTAATTACGGGAAGGATTTTTCTGGAAATCTTGTATGCTTACGTACCCATGGGCAACGAGCCTAGGTCATGGTGGGTTAGATCTCTTACACTTTTTACCCATGTGCTAATCCTAGGGTGATGCTTGGACCATGTGGCTGTGGGTAACTATTTGGGGATTTTTACCCCAACACCTGAAGCCTGCGTGCCTTGCACCTGAAGCTTTGGGTGATAAAAATCTTCCTGTGCGCAGCATTCCGACCTTCCCAGGAGAGCTCTCCTACACATGTTCTCCCTATCTATCACTTTCTTCGGTTTTTCTCCTAGTGCTTCCTGCTGCTACTTCTGAGTAAAAGGGGCTGCAGATCTTGGGGTTGGAGCTACTTGTTGTGTGTTGCTCTTGCTTCGGTTGATATAGATCAGATCTCTCCAACTGCTGCAAGCTTTCTCTTCTTTTCCCTATTTCTGGGAAGTTCTGTGTTGAGGGAAACTTACTCCAAATCAGTAAGGTAGAATTCTTTTCTTTCTCTCTCAATCTTACTCACTTGACTTACTATGAACCTCCTGTTTAGGATTCAACTTCTTTTCCTTCTCTTATTTAATTCTTGTTTTGACTATCGAGTTGTTGTTGGATTGTTCATGACATATAGTGTTTTACACCACATTGAAAATCCCTGCTGTAGAAGTAAAAGCATTTCAAGAGTCATATTATATTTTCTAACTAACATGGTTAGAATCATCCTTACAATCCTAGAGTGCACATCTTGTACACATATATGATCATACCAGTTACTGTGAGATTATCCAAACACTCTGTTAAAAGTTAAGTACCAGACTGTGAGTTTACATGTAATTCAACTGCATGATTCGACTGCCAACTATACATAATTCGATTATCATTTTATACATAATTCGACTGCTACATTCGACTGCTACAGTACATGAATCGACTCACCCATTTATACATGAATCGACTGACCCTTTATACATGAATCTACTCACCCTTTATACATGATTCGACTCACCCATTTATACATGAATCGACTGACCCTTTATACATGAATCGACTCACCCTTTATACATGATTCGACTCACCCATTTATACATGAATCGCTCACCATTTATACATGAATCGACTAACCCTTTATACATGAATCGACTCACCTTTATACATGATTCGACTCACCCATTTATACATGAATCGACTGACCCTTTATACATGAATCGACTGACCCTTTATACATGATTCGACTCACCCATTTGTACATGATTCGACTCACAATATATAGTAGACTTAGCCAGATTTCTGTGTTCTGTCAGGACTGCTTCCTTCAGAAGTGTCAGCAGAACCTCTGCAAGACTGCAAACTCATACCTATTTACATTCCGTAAATAAGGAAGTACCCCCCATTGAATCCAATAAAAATGTCAGAAAAATCATATCTCTTACCAATAAAAAGTCAACTCTCCCACCGAAGAAGAAAACAACGATTTTGGCGATTCCATAAAAATAGCGTCTTTCTATTTCTCATAATTTGGCCTACCTAAAAATCTCATCATAATCGAGTAAACCTAGTAGAATGATAAAAATGCAAGGCCCGGTGAAAAAATGATAAACACACATATGACTTCTCCAATGGAGCCCTCTCCTACTGAAGGAAAAAGTCAAACATGTTCATCCCTTAAATTACATCAATATGGCTTTCACCTTGACATGTTATTATCTCCAACTCTGAATTAGAATAGTAAATGAATGGTTCAATCAATCATATATTTCATGACTATTCTCATGATATATTCTTTCGTTGACTTTTCTATTTTCTTGGATTCTAAACTATTAACCACTTGATGAGTCATTTAAATGTCATTCCCATCCATCTTGGATCATTCTTGGACATCCTAAACTAATGTGATTCTTGTACCTATTGAATATCTCTGAACTTGAACTTTCCAACTACCTCTGATCTATGTAAGATATCAATTGTGAAATTAGTGAAAGTAACCCCAAATCCTTGTTGTGTAGACATGTTGAGCACATGTGTACCCTTGAACCATTACCAGAGTGAGTGTGTTATGATGACAGTTGTGATCTTTGGACTCGTTTGATAATTATGCCTGTGCAAGGGGCTGGTTCAGTCCCGGGAGGAGCACCCGAATTTTGTCAGTGGCCGCGCGGGGACAATGAGGACACCTGGATGTTGGCATACATCATTTCCTGCCTGATTAGTCATCATCTCATACATATGTGTGATACCTGACAGATACTGAACTTAAGTATCTTCCTGAGTTATTGATCATGTTCTATACTGTTTTGTTCTACATGTGTTATGGGTTTGACTTAGTGTTCATTTTCTTGAACACTCAGTGTTTACCGTAGACATGTTCCTATTCTTGATAGTATACATGTGAATCCTTTCTATTTCAAGGAATTGAATTCACTGGGCTAGTTACTCACCAAATTCTACTTTTTCAGGTTATCTACGGTTCTAAGGCAGGATATCGGGATTTGTGGGCAGAGAGATCAATCCTTGCAGCATTTAAGTTTGAGTTGTAAATGGAGAGTCTGTAATACATATAGATGTCAATGAATAAATATTCTTTTTATTTAATAAAGCTCGAGCAATTTTCTGCTCAATTAATTAGAGTTCTACTCTTGATTCCTCGTTCGCTCACGTTCCGGCATTTAGAGCTATATTAAATGACGGGACGTGACAGTGGTCAACTGCCGGGCCTTTCCAGCCACCTTGAAGGAGACCGCGCGGGCATGGTTCGAAGCCCTCCCTGCGGGTTCCATCTCTTCCTTCCACTAATTGAAGAAGTCCTTCTGGTACAACTTCCTAGGTGGAAGGTCTCAGCCGCGCACAGTGGCGTCTCTTCTGTCTGTTCGGCAGAAGAAAGGTGAGGCGCTCTAGGACTACGTCAAGAGGTTCCGAACAAAAGCGCTCCACATCCCCCGCCTCGACGTCCCCTTAGCCACCAGTGCCCTCATCCAGGGGCACCCGAGATGGCTTCCTTCAGAGGACGTTGGGGGTGCAGCAACCCTCCACTCTTGCCGAGCTGCTCTCTACTGCACAGCGCCATGCGACATGCGAGGAGAGCCTGGCTGCTGGCCGAGCAGAGTAGGGCGATCAATCAGACAAGAAGAGGCCTTCCGACAATGGTTCCGACCATGATCGGAAGAAAGGCCGGCGCAACGGAGATTCTCCGCGCCGACCACGCCCCTTCACCGACTACACCCCGCTCACGGTGGCTCCCGAACAGATCCTGGCCGAGATCCGGGATGAACCTTATGTTCTGTGGCCCCCAAGGATGCGCTCTGATCCCCGCAGGCGCAACCAGGACAAGTACTATCGCTTCCACCGCGACCACGGCCACGACACCTCCGAGTGCTGCCAGCTCAAGGACGAGATCGAGTCCTTGATTAAACGCAGCTATCTTGGGCGGTATGTGCGCCGCAATGAAGACCACCAAAGGTGTCGAGAGCGGACTCCCGAGCAGCCCATCAACAACGAGCCCAATGGACAAGAGATCAACGTGATCGCGGGAGGCTTCGGCGCAGGCAGAGAAAGCAATCAAAGTCGGCACGACTATGCTCGGTGGGTGCACGTGGTGGACAGGCCCCCAGTGCCTCGCCCAGGTCCCTATCCCCCCAATCCCTCACGCGTACGGTCCGAGGAGGCTATAACCTTCTCGGATGAAGATCTGTAGGAGTCTCCACTCTACACACTGATGTGCTGGTCGTTTCAGCCACCATCAAAACTGTACTGTGCGCTGGATTCTGGTGGATAATGGAAGTGCCCCGGATGTATGGCTTACGATTGTTCCTGCTTTTGGGTTTTAAAAACCGACCAGCTCACCCCGTAGAATCGCCTCTGTTCGGCTTCTCGGGGGTTTTCGTTTCAACCCATGGGACGAGTGCACCTCCCAATTACCCTTGAGACGGCCTCGAAAAGCGTAACCAAGATGGTGGATTTCTTGGTTATTCGGAGTATGCCCGGATACAACGCCATCCTCGACAGGGGGCGATCGGTCGAATCAAAGCTATTCCTTCACCCTCCATCAGAAGAGAAGTTTCCCACTCCGTGTGGATCGGCTAGGTGCTCGGGAAGTCGCGCGAGTCCCGGTGGTGCTATGTCCTCTCTTTGAGAGAAAACAGACAGCACCAGCACTTACTGCCCCACCCGCCAATTCGCCTTCCACCAGCAGAGGCACACCTTCTGAAAACCTGCTTCCTGTTCGGGTGGACGCGACCCCGAACAGTCCTCTATATTGACGCACTACTGTTGGAAGCCGAACAACAACACTACAAGGCTTTCCTGCTAGCCAATTTAGACGTGCTCGTGTGGTTAGATGACAAACTGCCTGGCATACCCCCAGAAGTGATGGTGCACCGCCTTCGCCTGGACCCGAAGGTGCCTCCGGTCTAGCAAAGAAGGTGACCCATCAACTGTGAATGGCAGGCCGTGATCCAAGATCACGTTGTCAAAAGCCGAGCTATTGGGCTCCTCCGGGAAGCCCAATACCTGAGGTGGATCTCCAATGTGGGCCTCGTGTGCAAAGCCAATGGCAACTGGCGCGTGTGCATGGACTACAAAGATCTCAATAAAGCCACGCCCAAGAACAACTTTCCTCTGCTGTGCATCGACCAGCTGGTGGACGCCACGTCCGGACACGAGCTTCTCAGTTTTTTGGACGCATATTCTGGTTATCACCAGATCAGCATGCATCTCCGGACCAAGATGATGATCAGTTTATCCCCATGTGATTTAAATAAATTACTATCTATTTTAGTGATTAACCAACTATGAAAGGTTACTAACATACCTTCTATGAAATCTAAAACACAGGAAATAAACCAAGGAAATCAAGCCAATCAAGTAGTATTCATCACTCTACAACAGTAAGAGTTCAAAGCATCAATATCTGTCTAAGTACACATCGATTCCACTATAGGTCATAACGATTTCCTTAGTTTCATAACGATTTTATACGTACAAGGATTCTATGTGTTAAATTGTTAAGTGATCGCAACGATTTGTCCTCACAACGATTCGTTAAGTGATCGCAACGATTTGCCCTCACAACGATTCGTTAAGTGATCGCAAAGACGTGCCCTCACAACGATTCGTTAAGTGGTTCGTAACGATTTGCTCTCATAACGATTTCTTTAGTCATCGTAACGATTTTCTCTCGTAACGATTCTTTAGTCATCGTAACTATTTGCTCTCGTAACGATTTCTTTAGTCATTATAACGATTTGCTCTTGTAACGATTTCTTTAGTCATTGTAACGACTTGCTTTCATAACGATTTGCATATCGATTTGCTTATAACATCACATCGATTTGTACATCGATTTGCTTATAACATCACAACGATTTGTACATCGATTTGCTTATAAAGACATAACGATTTGTACATCGATTTGCTTATGAAATCATAACGATTTATACATCGACTTGCTTATAACGTCATAACGATTTGCATATCGATTTGCTTATAAAGTCTTAACGATCTGTACAACGATTTGTTTATGACTTTATAACGATTTGATTACTAATGCATATAACGATTTGTGTATGCATTTGTTTACTCATTTGCATAACGATTTCATAAGTCATGCATATATCGAATTCATAGAAAACAACGATTCGATTTTCGAACTAATCCTTGAAAATGTTGAAAAGTCAAAGTCTTCACGTATATATCTCTGACAGCTATACATTTATTACGATAGTACGTATCTCTACATGCATGCAGACAATATCTTCATTATCGTATCTTCTCTATAACCACTTTTAGACAACAAAATGGCATTACTATTTTGATGAACATTCATTCTGACGTTGACTGACAACAAGAGACAGCCTAGTTGTATACTGTTCAAGCTTTAAATATGTGCAGGTCTCTGACAGTATCCGTCATACAACGTTGGACAAAATAGAAGCCAAGAAGATTACAGAATATCCTCTCTCTCTCTCTCTCTTTGCGTGCATGAAAGGATAAAGGACTGTTGACTGGAAGCTTCAAGTGTCAAGCAGTCTAACGTACACTTATGCATAGAGACAACGAGCACTTCGACGTTCGAATTTCAAAAGATGATATATGAAGTTCCTAAAGCGTCAAGAAGAAGTTGGTTGAATAAGCCATAACGCCCTCAACTTCTGCAAGTTTTTTAAAGGAGCCAAGCAAAAACTCTCATTAGTCTTAGCTCTGCTCCCTGTGTAGTTCAGATCTGTGAGAGAGCTTTTTGTTCTGAGAAGAGTCCTGATGATTGTAGATCTCTTTCTTCTCAGTCCTTGCTTCAGATCAAGCAGTGTTCTATGAGCTTGATCTAGGGGCATCAATCTCTTTTTGATCACATTCCTTGTGTTGTCCCTTCAGGCTGTGAAGGAAGACATGGTGGGGTATCCAGGGCCTTGTTCCCTTCAGTTGAAGGAAGACCAGCTGAGGTGCTGGTGCTGTAGGTCCTTAAGGGGGATTGTACCCTTGTTAGTGAAATCCTGAGATATTGCTCAGGGACTAGACGTAGGACTCCTAAGGAGAGGAGATCTGAACCAGGATAATTCTTTGTGCCGTATGATTGCTTTGTGTGTTTGATCTTTCGATTCAAACACTAACAATCTGCAAATTGTGTTTTGTGTGACTATTTTGTGAACAGGATTTTGAGTGCTAAATAATTTTTTTTAAGATCTCATTCACCCCCCCCCCCCCCCCCCGGCTTGCTAGCTGGGCAACAGTGGTATCAGAGCTAGTCTCTTCGACAAAGAAGAAGATCTAACGATCTGAAGAGAAAAGATCAAATGGCAGCCCAAGGTCACTCAGAAGGTCAGTCAGTCAACAGGCCACTGCTATTCGACGGAGAAGATTACACCTACTGGAAAACAAGATGGATACTTCCTACAAGGATTGATTTCCAAATATGGTCCATAGTAGAAGAAGGTGATCTAGTTGTTCTAAACACAGAGACAACTGAACAGAAGATGATAGAAAGAAGATTTCTCTCAACTGCAAAGCCAAGAGCATTTTGTGTTGTGCCCTCAGTAAAATGGAATTCAACCGTGTCTGCCTACAAATCCGCCATGGAAATGTGGGAAAGCTCAGGATCACTTATGAAGGCACCGACAAAGTCAAGGAAACCAGGATAGACATTCTGGTGACACAATATGAAAGGTTCCAGATGCAGTCAGGAGAATCTATAACCCAAAGTTCAGCAGATTTACAGACATCACCACGGGTTAGCAGGATTAGGAAAAAGCTATGAGATGGGAGACATGGTAAGGAAAATTCTTAGATCCTACCATCTTCTTGGACTCCCAAGGTGACAGCTATAGAAGAAGCCAATGACTTGAAAAATGTCATTGAAAAGCTCATTGGGTCCTCATGGCCCATGAGATAAACATGGAGAGATTAGGAGAATCATCCACTAGAAAGAAGCACACAAATGCCCTCAAAGCAGTAGAAGGCAGCTCTGAGGAACAATCAGAAGATGAAGCCAGTAGTCAAGACAGTGAAGATGAAGAAGCAATGTTGTCTAGAAGACTACAACAGATATTGGCTAAGAAAAAGAAGTATCAATCTGGCAGACGATACTTCAAAAAGGGAAAGGATTTCAAGAATATGAACGAGGACATTAAGAAGAATGAACCAATTTTTACGAGTGCAAGAAGCCAGGACACATCAAGACAGAGTGTCCAAAGCTCAAGAAATCTGAATTCAGAAAAGAAAGGACAGTTCAAAAAGTTCAGAAGATACAAGAAGAAAGCTGTGGCAGCAGCTTGGGACAATAGAAGTGACTCGGATAGCGAGTCAATCTCAACAGTGAGGAAGAAAAAAAGGCTAACCTAGCTTTCATGGCAGATATCGCAGAAAAGGTAACCTCTGACTCGTCCTTTGATTCCTATATGATTATGATTCAGATAACTTAGAGATGCTTTTTTAATGAACTGTATGGTAAATATAGAGAAGTATCCAAATTATTAAAAGCTAGTAAAAAATTGTTGCATGTCTAGAAAATACCAATTTAGATTTAAAATCAGAAAATGACAACTAGAGAAGCAAGTTAGTGAACTTAAAAGAAAAAATGAGTTGCTATGCGAAAACCTAAAAGATAAAATACACAAATACAAAATAAGAAAACAAGAAAGTTCAGACGAATTAAAAAGGGAAATC
Source organism: Colocasia esculenta (assembly GCA_014218235.1). Classification (NCBI taxonomy): domain Eukaryota; kingdom Viridiplantae; phylum Streptophyta; class Magnoliopsida; order Alismatales; family Araceae; genus Colocasia; species Colocasia esculenta. The sequence continues at coordinate 28,826,863 of CM024763.1, read as the reverse complement.
AAAGACAACATAAGAAATGATAAACTATCAAGTACATTAGAAAATTTTACTAATGGTAAAAATTTCTTAATACTAAAAGGAGCCAGAAGATCAGGTAAAACGAAGAATGGATTAGGTTACATTCCACTAGATAATGAAGATACAACAATATACCCTAAAACATATCCAACTCCAAAATTCGTACCTGAACAAGATATAGCATATAAATCAAACTTTAAATATACTCCATATGAAAAAGTAACTAAAACAACATGTTGTAGTCACTACAACAAGCTAGGTCACAGTAAAATAACATGTCCAACTAAACATAAAAGATGGATAATTAAAAAGAAAGATGAGAATACTAACCAACAAGGACCCAAAAGAACTTGGGTACCTAAAGCTTAGTGTCTTTATTTCAGGGAGGCCTTCGAGCATCAAAATGGTACCTGGACAGCGGGTGCTCAAGGCATATGTCAGGTAACAGAAAGCTATTCTCTCACCTCAAGGCTGAAGAAGGCACAGTCACCTATTGAGACAATGGAAAGGGAACTGTGATAGGCAGTGGATCAGTGTGCAGTAGAGGCACAACTGTCATTGAAGATGTGTTGTGTCAAGGATTGAAACACAATCTCATCAGCATCAGCCAGCTATGTGATAAGGTCATCAATCAGTTTTCAAGAGCAAAGTGCAGCATTGTGAAAGATGGTTTAGTCATCTTTGAAGCCACAGAGAAAAGAACCTGTATGTACTTTCATTGGAAGAGTTAAAGATCAGACATTTTTTGTTTAGCAGCCAGTAAAAGCAGTCAACTGAGTTGTGGCACAGAAGATTGGGCCACTGCAGTCTAGATTGCATGATAAAGCTAATCAAGAGAAACCTGGTGGAAGGTCTACCAAAGGTCAGCACAAAAATAGACGGTGTCTGTGGATCATGTGCAAAAAAAAAGCACATTAAGTCATCCTTCAAGTCAAAGACTATGGTAATAACCTCCAAACCCTTAGAACTCCTTCATATGGATTTATTTGGGCCAATGAGGACCACAAGTCTTGGAGGAAAGAATTTTGGATTCGTTATAGTAGATGACTATTCAAGATTCACATGGGTATCCTTTTTGGAACACAAAGATGAAACATTTGATAGCTTTGTAAGCTTCAGCAAAAGGGTCAGAAAGATAAGAAGTTCAGCATTATTGGAATCAGGTCAGATCATGGAGGAGAATTCAAAATGATAAATTCGTAAAATTCTGTGATGACCAAAGAATAGAGCACAACTTCTCAGCCCTAAGGACACCACAACAGAATGGAGTTGCTGAGAGAAAGAATAAGACTTTATTGGACATGGCAAGAACAATGTTATCAGAATATGATATGTTAAGATATTTTTGGGGTGAAGAAGTCAACACAGCAAGCTACATCATCAATAGAGTAATGATCAGGCCGATTTTGAAGAAGACTGCATATGAATTGTTCAAAGGAAAGAAGCCTAAGATCAGTCACTTTAGAACATTCGGATGTCCATGCTTCATCCACAACAACGACAAAAGAGACATTGGTAAGTTAGATGCCAGATCAGATGAAGGCATCTTCATGGGGTAATGCTTCTAAACCAAAAGGATATAGAGTATTCAATAAACGTACTTTATTGATTGAGCAGTCAGTACATGTTATCTTTGATAAAAACTAACCCTTCCTTGAGAAAGGAAAGATAGTGATAATGATGATGCAGATGAATTGTCCAAGAAACTAAAGAACTCATCAATTGAGGACAAGGAAGATCCACCTCTGGAAACCTACAACAAAGGATATAGAACATGGAAATCTTCCAAAGGAATGGAGATATAAGAGATCACCCTCCTGAAAACATCATTGGTGATCCATCTGTAGGGTAAGAACAAGAGGTAACATAATTCCATGTGACTATTTAGCATTTGTTTCTTAAATAGAGCCTAGGACAGTCAATGAAGCTATAACTGATGAATCTTAGATTTTAGCTATGCAAGATGAACTGAATCAGTTCAAGAGAAACCAGTTTTGGTCACTTGTTCCTAGACCATCAGATCATCCAGTGATTGGCACCAAATGGTGTCAGAAATAAATTGGATGAAGCTGGTGTGATCATAAGAACAAGGCCAGATTGGTAGCTTAAGGCTATTTCCAGAGGAAGGCATAGATTTCGATGAAACCTATGCACCTGTAGCTAGACTTGAGGCGATTAGAATTTACTTGCATATGCATCTTGCACTAGATGTGAAATTATTTCAAATGGATGTAAAGTATGCATTTCTAAATGGTTTTATTAATAGGAAGTCTATGTAGAACAACCTCCAGGCTTTGATGACACTGAATTTCCGAAAGGTTTTTAAACTACACAAAGCACTATATGGTTTAAAACAAGCACCTAGAGCCTGGTATGAAAGGCTTAGCTCATTTCTATTAGACCCATGGTTTCATTAGAGGTCAGTAGATAGTAACACATATTTATCAAGTCTAAGGTCAAACATATATTGCTTGTTCAAATTTATGTTGATGACATAATATTTGGTTCCACTGATGAATCTCTTTGCAAGTACTTTGAGAAGCTTATGCAGAGAATTCGAGATGAGCATGATGGGAGAGCTCAACTACTTCCTTGGATTGCAAATCAAATAAGGAAAGGAAGGGACTCACATCTCTGCCAGCTAAGTACACCAAGGAATCTTAAGAAGTTCGGATTTGATAATGCCAAGCCACTGTCAACACCCATGAGCACATCAATAAGAATGGACAGTGACAAAGATGGTAAGAATGTAAATCAAAAATCTACAGAGGTATGATAGGATCCTTACTATACTTAACTGCTAGTAGACCTGATATTTTATTTAGTGTATACATGTGTGCTAGGTATCAGGCAGATCCTAGAGAATCTCATCTAATTTCAGTAAAAAGAATTTTTAGATATTTAGCTAGAACTCATGACTTAAGTCTTTGGTATCCAAAATCATGTGAAATTAACTTAGTAGGATACTTTGATGCTGATTATGTTGGATGCAAAATAGATAGAAAAAGCACCAGTGGTTGTTGTCAATTCCTTGAGGATGTCTGATATCATGGTCCTCCAAGAAACAAAACTCAGTAGCACTGTCAAAGCTGAAGCTGAGTACGTAGCTGCTGGAAGTTGTTGTATACAACTCTATGGATCAAGCAACAACTTGAGGATTATGGGCTACATATCAAGACAATTCCACTGTTATGTGACAACACCAGCTATAAATTTGACCAGAATCCAGTACAGCACTCAGGGACTAAACACATTGAGGTTAGATATCATTTTATTCATGATCATGTAGCAAATGGGTACATAGATATTTCATTTATTGATACAAACAATCAGTTAGCAGACATCTTCACAAAGGCTTACCTGAAGAGAGATTTACTTCTCTTAGAAGGGATTAGGCATGTGTAATTATGAAAGATGTATCTGTTTAAAACTGAATATTAATTTTTAGAATTTGAATTATTTTTCCCTCCCAAATTTGAGCAAAATTCAAGTATTGCTAATCCTTTTAATTTTGTCATGACGGTTCGTTATTTTATAAGAGTTTATTCCTATCGATCTAGTCAGTTTTGTCATTTTCTGCCATCATGGCGCCCCCAAATTCTAAAAGTCCTTCTTTTAATATTCCCTGAAATCTGTGCTGCAATGATTCACATCTCTTCATCATCTTCTTCCTTCTGCTTGAGGCGATACCCTATCGACTCCGGCATTGACTCTCTGAGATTTCTAGCTTCAACCTCTTCCCGCGCGGAATTTCTTTGAGGGCTTCTGCTCCAATTCTCCTTCCAGTCCTCCAGAAACTTTCTCGTTCGAATCCATGGCCTCCTCTGGTGCTTCCAGCAGCTCGGGGGCTACAGAGCCGAATTCTCATCGCCAAGCAGCAAGTAAGGTTTGCGACCGTGAAAATCAGTTATGCGGTCACAAAGCATGGATGGGCAGATTTGCAGAAGAACGGATGGGGAGCATCGTCGAAGCCTTGAACAGATTGAAGTGGTCGAAGATGGCTACTATCTCTGAAGTAAGTTTTCCGGACCTGGTAAACGCCTTCTATGTGTGTCTGAAATCAGAGGCTGATGGGACCTTGACTTCCCTGGTCAAGGGAACCCAGATCAGGGTCCACTCAAGACCATTAGCAGCTCTCTTTGTGGGTACCTCTGGACTCAGTGGAGTTCACACTGTGTAGTACCCTAGATTTTTAAAATCCAAATAAAATAAAATTTATTATTTAATAACTGAGATAAATCAATTAAATTAGAATATAAAGAGATAAATAAGATTTTGAATGAAATAAAAGGAATTTTGAATAACTCATTAAGCTAAATTATAGCGGGTTAAATAAATGGTCCAAACCAATAAATTGGGCCCAATAGGATGAGCCATCTTGGAGGAGATGTAATTAAGTGACTTCCTTATCTATTAATTAGAAAATAGTAAAAGGCTAAGATAAACATAAATAAGTCATGTTTTCAAAAACAAGAGCCCTTAACCCCATTCTAACCCTTTGGCCACGAATTTAACCTCTCTTCCCTACCCATTAGGTGGATAAATGGTAGAAAAATAAGGGATAATTGTGAAATTTCGGATTTAGGGGAGAAGGAGAGAGTTGAGGTATATTGGACTCTCAAAGCCATCAAAACACCCCATTTTCGTCCCCCACAAACCCTAGAACGTGGAGGAACTCTGGAGACGGAGAGGAGACGATTCTTGGACGTGGAGCTTGGAGGACAAGGGCTGGAGTTGGCTATTCTTCATCTTTTTCATCTCCAAACTAGGGTTTCCATTACTGCAAGCTAAGGTAGGCAATCTCTCAAGCTAAAATCGTGTACAAATTACCCTAGGTAGATTTCATGTACCTCTTCAAAAACCCTCTGGTCTAGTTGCGTTTTGCTCATCCATTTGGGCGAATTTAATTCGTGAATCCCTGTTGTTACCATGAACCGAAATCTTATATTTTCTCTAATTCTCAACATGTACTTGCTGTCATGCCATGATAAAATTGTCATATATACTGCATCTTATTATCTTTCAAACGCCTCTGGTCTTGCTCGATTTTGATCTCCCATGAGGGAGAATTAAATCCTTGAATCTCTGTCTGTTGCTTGTACCCACTCTTCAAGTTTACCTTTAAAACTCCGTGCATACTTGAATCCCACACCATGAGAAAAATCTATAAATACTACTTCATGTACTTCGAACGCCTCTGGTTTCAGAATTTTTCATCATATAGTTATCTCTAATTAATTCGTTGAACTTGACTGCGCCTGTTTAGGTCATCAGAATGTAATCTGTTTCAAAGCATGCCTAAATCTTGTCTAATTTCAAATTAATCATGTTGATAGATCTATGTTCTACTTTCATTTAAAACTATTTTCGTACTTTGGATCACTGTACCATTTATATGAATTTAGAACGTCTATGTATCAGGGGATTCGCTCTGGGAAAAAGGGAAAAAGGGGCAAACCCACCTGGTATCGCGACGGCGCGATCCGCCGCGATAATCAGTGGGGGTCGCGTCGGCCGATGGCGTCGCGTCAAGAACGCGGCGGCATAAGCCCACACGATTCCACTCCGGACCGGGCTAGACCGGCAGGTCCCGTGCCCTCGCCCGACCAACCCCGTCGCGACTTGAATTGCGACGGTAGTCCGCCGCGCGTTTTCATGAATCCGACCAGAATGGAAAATTGTGCCTATGCCCAGTTGTTTAAGCTTTATACCCCTTATTAGCCTGATTACCATGTTATAGTTAATTCGACTTGTACGTTAATAAATGGCATTAACAATATAATTTCATTATTTTAAAATGACATTGCACGACTTGTCATATCCTCAAGATTTATTTACACTTACACCACCATGACTTTATTAATTGCCATTGACCCTAATAATTTATGCAATAATGTATCTGGTAACTTAGCGAAATAAATGACTAAATTGCCCTATTTTATTAAATACAATTGTTTCCGTTTTTACTCGTACATTTTATCTACCGTTATCGTTTTCCCTCGGCCTTGAGCACTCAAGGTACGACGGACCCGTTTTACACCACTTTCCCTGCTTTGACCACCTCTCCCCGGGAATACTCTCGACTAGACTAGGGATCCTTGTCAAGACCTCCGTAAGTCTTCTTGGCTTTGGCGCACGTCCTTAGTCAACGAGCTGATTGTACCCCAAAACTCGTTACACATTTGGGATCAGTACGATCCATGCCTTAGTGTATTCCTTCTTGTCTTGGGTTCACACCGGACTACCTGACCCGCGTACACGGCACGGTGAAGGGGGCGGTTGTGACTTCTACCAGACTGCCGGTACCCGACTTGGTGCCATGCAACCATTACTATTGTGTGTTTCTCATCATTTTATGAATATACCCTTTTCTCATCTGCTATCTCGTTACTCTCATCTATTCACTTTCTCTCTACTCTCTCGTCCGTTCATCTACTACTCTCATCTCTTCTTGGTACTCTCTTGGCCATGTGTGATTGTCTAAGATAAAAACATGACTATGCTAGGCAACATTATAAGGTCCCGATCTGGTCCTTGGGAAGAGCACCTGAAAGGCTATAACTCGCGAGGGTCTAATGATCAGGGTGATTGGCATACACCTAACGCATGACACGCAAGATTGATCTAAGACAATTCACAAACATTCCTGTACATGATATACTTGACTTGTGGTTGATAAGGTGACCGACCAAATGCATGTTACTTGATTTACTTTCTATCGTGACTTGTGCACTGCTGTGCAATTTACTTGTTAACTTGAAATATGGCCAAATCTTTTATTGTACTTGTTACCTATAAAGGTATTCTTATCTTGTGATCTTACTAATACGACTATACCTGATCGTTCTCGTACTTGCTCGTTCTTGTTAGTTACTCTACTTGATAAAAGGTTAATCACTTAAAGCCTGCTTGTTTACACGAGATATTAAGTCCTACTGGGCGTTATTCGCTCATCCTGTATTTTTATTTAATGTGTTTCAGGCGAGTATGACGATGACCACACTCACGAGGACGGGACTGAGGATGATGCTCAGGAGTGACCCATTTTTCAGCAACCAAGGCTTTCTAGTAGTAGTCAGTTAGTTTAGTTATGAGTTAGTGAGCCAGATATTATTTATATAATAGTTTGATTTTGAATAAAGTACTATGGGCCCTAGTTTTGGCTCTAATACGCTGATGTAATAGTTAGTTCTTGAAGTTGATGAGACATTAGTGATTGTAATGGAGTTGATGGATTATTGATGAAATATGAGGTTGTTTGGTATTATTTCCATCTGTGTAATGGTTTGTTATTTATTTCTCGCTCGGTACTATTTAATAACTGTAATCCTGCTCCGATATTCCGCGTCGGGGCGTTACAGTTTTGTGGTATTAGAACCTAGGTTATTCTTAAGTATAGGATGATCTAGGTTTGACCTGCCTTGACTTAGAGTCTAAATCCATACCTATGTGAGATGGGTAGAACCATGGGTAATAAAGATAAAATGAACTCACACACGCACAAACTTAGTGCAAACTCATTAACTTACATTAAACATCTCTTTTGAAGGAACTTAAACATCAACGATGGCAGCGGAGCATGCTTAACTTCGTGACATGCAGCAGACCATTCAGCAGCTTACCCAGGCTTTACTTCAGGCTGCTGGAGCAAACAACAATAATAACAACAACCGAGGAGCTGGTGAATTACACAGGAATTTCCGCAATATGAACCCACCTCGTTTCAGCGGGACCACTGATCCCGATGAGGCAGAAAATTGGCTTAAGGAGACAGAGCGTATTTTCTGTGTCATGCAGTGCGCGGATGGGGACAAGCTTCTACTGGCAACCTTTCAACTTGAACGGGATGCCCGTGCGTGGTGGGAGTCCGTTGAGGCAATAAGGGATGACGCACAGTTCACCTGGGAAGAGTTCAAGGAGCATTTCAACTCCAAGTATTTTTCCGAGAGAGTCCAAGAAAAGAAGGCATTAGAATTTGCCGCGTTGAAGCAGAGGCACCTTACTGTCGCTGAATATGAAGTGCAATTCTCTCGATTGGCACGTTATGCCAATCACCTGGTCAACACCGAAAAAATGAAGGCAAGACGTTTCCTCAATGGGCTTAAGCCTTCTTATATTACAAAACTTGCACCCATGGACATTCAGACCTATGCTAAAATGGTCAAGAAGGCTCAGTTACTAGAAGATGTGACCGATCTGACTGATCGCATCAAGGGGAGACTAGTCAAGAAGGAACCAACATCCGGTTCCTCCAGCGAACCCACCAATGGCAAGAAGCGGCCGTTCAACATCACTGGAGGGCCAAGCCAGGAAAGAAAGCCCAAGATACCTACTCCTCCAAACACCAACAAGACCAACTGTGAACATTGTGACAAGTCTGGTCACACTGCTGCTGAGTGCTGGAGAAAAGTAGGTGCCTGCCTGCGTTGCAGAAATCGCAATCACCACATTTCGAGTGTCCTATGCTGAAGGAGCAAGAGAAGGAGAAGCGTCCTATGGGACAGAAGAAACCAGGCAGATTGCAGGCCTTGCAAGAGGTTGAGACCACCGAGGAGGTGGAGTTTTGAAGGTACTTTACGAGTCTTTTCTCAATCAGCATTTGTTTTATTCAATATTGGTGCTACACATTCATTTATATCACAAGCTTTTGCTGATACCTTAAATGAACCTACATATGACATTTGAATTACCTGTCACAACACCACTAGGAGAAAGGGCTCAGTTGAATAAATATTTTCCATTAGTCGATGTAAAGGTTGGTGAACTCAATCTTAGAGCCGATCTGATCTGTATGCCCATAGAGGGCTACGACGTTATTCTGGGAGCTGATTGGCTATCCACGTATGGGGCTATCGTGGATTGTCGAAGAGGGAAGATTTCCTTCAGTGAATTCCCTAAGCTGACCTTTACGGGACGTAGACACAAGAGGCGCTTGTCTCTCGTATCTTCTATCAAAGCACAGAATATGATAAGGAAAGGGAGTGTGGCATTTCTTGCCGCTATCGTAGTTGAAAAGAAAGCAGTTAAGATATCAGACATCCACATAGTGCAAAAATATCCTGATGTGTTTCCTGATGAGCTGCCAGGCATACCACCTGAAAGAGATGTCAATTTCTCAATTGACCTCATACCTAGAGCCGCACCGGTTTCACGCCAACCCTACAGGATGTCCCCTGCTGAATTGAAGGAATTGAAAGAGCAATTGATGGAACTGTTAGAAAAAGGATTTATTAGACCGATTACTTCTCCTTGGGGAGCACCCGTGCTGTTCGTCAAGAAGAAGGACGGATCTATGAGGTTGTGTATTGATTACAAGCAGTTGAACAATCTCACTATCAAGAACAAGTACCCTCTGCCACGTGTCGATGAGTTATTTGATCAGATATCAAGAGCAAAGTATTTTTCTAAGATTGACCTTAGATCGGGATATCATCAGATGAGGATTAAAGATGCAGACATTTACAAGACGGCTTTCAGGAGCGGGTACGGTCATTATGAATTTGTAGTTATGCCTTTTGGACTAACCAATGCTCCTACATCTTTTATGCAACTAATGAACAGCATCTATCGGCCCTACCTCGACAAGTTCGTCGTGGTATTCATTGATGATATTCTCATATACTCCAAAACCAAGGAAGAGCATGAGGAGAATCTGAGGATTGCTCTACAGATTCTGCGGGACAACAAGCTCTACGCCAAATTGAGCAAGTGTGAATTCTGGCTCGAGGAGGTGTCATTTTTTGGACATGTTATTTCCAAGGATGGTATCGCTGTCGATCCTTCCAAGGTAGAAGCCGTGCTCAACTGGGAAAGGCCGACCAATGTCACAGAAATCAGAAGCTTTCTTGGACTGGCTGGATATTACAGATGGTTCATAAAAGACTTCTCCAAAATAGCTGTACCTCTTACGCATCTTACGCGGAAAGAGAACCCATATGTCTGGAGTAAAGAGTGCGAGAAGAGTTTCCAAACCCTGAAGGAATTGTTGACATCTGCACCTGTCCTCGCGTTACCAGTCGAGGGTGCATGATTCTCAGTCTACACTGATGCATCTGGAATCGGTCTAGGCTGTGTACTAATGCAGAATGAGAAGGTGATAGCATATTCTTCAAGACAGTTGAAGCCGCATGAAGTCAATTATCCAGTCCATGACTTAGAATTGGCTGCAGTGGTATTTGCACTTAAGATTTGGAGGCATTACCTGTATGGGGAGCAATTCATTGTCTACTCCGACCACAAGAGCTTGAAGTAGTTATTTTCTCAGAAGGAGCTCAATATGCGACAATGGAGATGGCTGGAGTACTTGAAGGATTTTGATTTCAATATTCAATATCACCCAGGCAAAGGTAATATAGTAGCGGATGCACTTAGCAGAAAACCAGTAGCTTCCGTATCCTGTCTAGTCATGGGTGAGATGCAATTATTAGAATAATTTGCCAGACTGGATCTGAACATTGAGCAGAGAAATAATAAGATAATAGTTGCTAACCTTAGAGCTCAACCTGACATATTTTCCAAGATCAGAGAGCATCAGGCAAATGATCCATTTCTAGTCTGAGTCAGGGAGACCATAGCTGACAAGCCAGACTTCTCCATCGCTGAGGATGGGAGAATGTTATTCCAAGCCAGAACATGCGTGAATGACAATGAAGAGCTGAAGAGAAAGCTAATGGATGAGGCCCACAAGACCAAGTACACAAATCACCTAGGCGCAACCAAGATGTACCAAGACATGAAAAGGTCATTTTAGTGGCCAAACATGAAGCGTGAGGTGGCTGAGCATGCAGCACACTGCCTCACTTGTCAGTAGGTAAAAGCAGAACACCGTCATCTTGCGGTTGTACTTAGACCCTTGGACATACTTGAATGGAAGTGGGAAAGCATCGGCATGGATTTCATCATGGGTTTACCCCGAACTCGTGGTGGACTTGATGCTATCTGGGTTATTGTGGACCATTTAACCAAGTCCACACACTTCCTTGCCATTAAGAGCACTTGGAGTGTGGATGTATTGGCATCATTGTATGTAAAAGAGATAGTAAGATTACATGGAGTTCCAGTATCCATAGTCTCAGATCGTGACCCTAGGTTCACTTCTAGATTCTGGAAGGGGCTCCAGGCTGCCCTAGGCACGAAACTTACTTCAGCGCAGCTTTCCACCCACAGACGGATGGACAGACCGAAAGAACAAATCAAATAGTGGAAGACATGCTACGCTGCTTGTGATAGACTTTGAAGGGTATTGGAATGAACAACTGTCACTGATAGAATTCGCCTACAACACAGTTATCAGGCCAGCATTAAGATGGCACCATTTGAAGCTCTGTATGGCAAAAGCTGTAGATCGCCAGTATGCTGGAATGAAGTAGGTGAGCAACAATGGCTGGGACCAGACATGGTACAATTACTAGCAGAGATATACAGATTATCAGAGACAGAATTAAGGTAGCTCAGTCCAGGCAGAAGAGCTATGCTGATAAAAGAAGAAGGGACTTAGAATTTCAAACTGGAGATCATGTGATGCTCAAAGTATCCCCGACCCGAGGATTTCAAAGGTTTGGGATGAAAGGCAAGCTGAGACCGAGATTCATAGGTCCATTTGAAGTATTAGGTAGAGTTGGAGAGGTGGCGTACCGACTAGCACTACCTCCCCAGTTCTCTACCGTACATAATGTTTTCCATGTATCAATGTTAAGGAAGTACGTGTATGATCCGTCACACGTAATCAGCTATGATGATATCGTGCTAAACAAAGATATGACCTATGAAGAAAGACCAGTGAAAATCTTAGACAAGAAGATGCAACAGCTTCGGAATCGATCCATACACGTGGTTAAGATATTGTGGAGAAATCACGAAGTTGAAGAAGCCACGTGGGAGCCCGAAGCCACAATACACCGGAATTATCTGAAATTATTCAGTAAGTCATTCTTCCTCTTACGATTTTATGAATTTGGGGACTAAATTCTTTTTAAGAGGGGGAGGATGTAGTACCCTGGATTTTTAAAATCCAAATAAAATAAAATTGTATTATTTAATAAATGAGATAAATCAATTAAATTAGAATAAAGAGAGAATAAATAAGATTTGAATGAAATAAAAGGAATTTAATGAATAACTCATTAAGCTAAATTAGTAGTGGGTTAAATAAATGGTCCAAACCAAATAAATTGGGCCTAATAGGACAAAGCCCATCTTGGGAGGAGATGTAATTAAGTGAATTTTGTATCTAATTAATTAGAAAATAGTAAAAGGCTAAGATAAACACTAAATAAGTCATGTTTATCAAAAACAAGAGCCCTTATCCCATCCTAACCCTTTGGCCATGAATTTAACCTCTCTTCCCTACCCATTAGGTGATAAATGGTAGAAAAATAAGGGATAATTGTGAATTTTCGGAATTTAGGAGAGAAGGAGAGAGATTGAGGTATAGTGGACTCTCAAAGCCATCAAAACACCCCATTTTCATCCCCACCAAACCCTAGAACGTGGAGGAACTCTGGAGGACGGAGAGGAGACGATTCTTGGACGTGGAGCTTGGAGGAGAAGGGCTGGAGTTGGCTATTCTTCATCTTTTTCATCTCCAAACTAGGGTTTCCATTACTGCAAGCTAAGGTAGGCAATATCTCAAGCTAAAATCATGTAAAAATTATCCTAGGTATATTTTATGTACCTCTTCAAAAGCCCTCTAGTCTGGTTACGTTTCGCTCATCCATTTGAGCGAATTTAATTCGTGAAACCCTACTGTTACCATGAATCGAAATCTTATATTTTCTCTAATTCTCAACATGTACTTGCTCTCATGCCATGATAAAATTCTCACATGTACTGCATCTTATTATCTTTCAAATGCCCCTGGTGCTCGATTTTAATCTCCATAAGGGAGAATTAAATCCTTGAATCCCTATCAGTTTCTTGTACCTAACTCTTCAAGTTTACCTTTAAACTCCGTGCATACTTGATCCCACACCATAAGAAAATTCTCTAAAATACTACTTCGTGTTAGCTTTCGAATGCCCCTAGTTTTAGAAATTTTCATCATGTATTTATCTCTAATTAATTCGTTGAACTCTAACTGCACCTGTTTAGGTCATCAGAATATAACTTGTTCAAAGCATACCTAAATCTTGTCTAATTTCAAATTAATCATGCATGCTGATAGATCTATGTGTCTACTTTCGTTTAAAACTAGTTTTGTGCTTTTTAGATCACCGTACTATTTTATATGGAATTTAGAACGTCTATGTATCAAGGAGGATTCGCCCTGGGAAAAAGGGAAAAAGGGGCAAACCCACGGCGCGATCCGCCGCGATATCAGCGGGGTCGCGTCGGCCGATGGCGTCGCATCAAGAATGCTACGGCATAAGCTGCCGCGATTCCACTCCAGACTGGGCCAGACCGGCCAGGTCCCGTGTCGTGCCCGACCGCCCCGTCGCGACTTGAATCGCGACGGGTAAGTCCGCCACGTTTTCATGAATCCGACCAGAATGGAAAATTTGTGCATATGCCCTGTTGTTTAAGCTTTATACCCCTTAATTAGCCATGATTAACCATGTTATAGTTAATTCGACTTGGTACGTTAATAAATGGCATTAACAATATAAATTTAATTATTTAAAATGACATTTGCACGACTTGTCATATCCTCAAGATTTCTTTACACTTACACACACATGACTTTATTAATTGCCATTTGACCCTAATAATTTATGCAATAATGTATCTGGTAACTTAGCGAAATAAATGACTAAATTATCCTATTTTATTAAATACAATTGTTTCTATTTTTACTCGTGTATTTTATCTACCGTTATCGTTTTCCCTCGACCTTGAGCACTCAAGGTACGACGGACCCGTTTTACACACTTTTCCTTGACTTGGACCACCTCTCCACCGGGAATACTCTCCACTAGACCTCCGTAAGTCTTCTTGGCTTTGGCGCACGTCCTTAGTCAACGAGCTAGTTGTACCCCAAAACCCGTTACACATTAGGGATCAGTACGATCCATGTCTTAATGTATTCCTTCTTGTCTTGGGTTCACACCAGACTACCTGACCCGTGTACACGGCACGGTGAAGGGGGCGGTTGTGACTTCTACCAGACTGCCGGTACCCGACCTGGGGCCGTGCAACCATTACTATCGTGTGTTTCTCGTCATTTTATGAATATACCCTTTTCTCATCTGCTATCTCGTTACTCTCATCTGTTCATTTTCTCTCTACTCTCTCGTCTGTTCATCGACTACTCTCATCTCTTCTTGGTACTCTCTTGGCCATGTGTGATTGTCTAAGATAAAAACATGACTATGCTAGGCAACATTATAAGGGCCCGATCTGGTCCTTGGGAGGAGCACCGAAAGGCTATAACTCGCGAGGGTCTAATGATCAACGTGATTGGCATACACCTAACGCATGACACGCAAGATTGGTCTAAGACAATTCACAAACATTCCTGTACATGATACTTGACTTGTGGTTGATAAGGTGATCGACCAAATGCATGTTACTTGATTTACTTGCCATCGTGACTTGTGCACTGCTGTGCAATTTACTTGTTAACTTGAAATATGGCCAAATCTTTTATTGTACTTGTTACCTATAAAGATATTCTTGTCTTGTGATCTTACTGACACGACTATACCTGATCGTTCTCGTACTTGCTCGTTCTTGTTAGTTACTCTACTTGATAAAAGGTTAATCACTTAAAGCCTGCTTGTTTACACGAGATATTAAGTCCTACTAGGCGTTATTCGCTCATCCTGTATTTTTATTTAATGTGTTTCAGGCGAGTATGATGATGACCACACTCATGAGGACGGGACTGAGGATGATGCTCAGGAGTGACCCATTTTTCAGCAACCAAGGCTTTCTAGTAGTAGTCAGTTAGTATAGTTATGAGTTAGTGAGCCAGATATTATTTATATAATAGTTTGATTTTGAATAAAGTACTCTGGGCCCTAGTTTTGGCTCTGATACGCTGATGTAATAGTTAGTTCTTGAAGTTGATGAGACATTAGTGATTGTAATGGAGTTGATGGATTATTGATGAAATATGAGGTTGTTTGGTATTATTTCCATTTGTGTAATGGTTTGTTATTTATTTCTCGCTCGGTACTATTTAATAACTGTAATCTCGCTCCGATATTCCGCGTTGGGACATTACACTGTGAATGTCCAAGAAAAAGGTTTGGGAATAGTTGGTTCCGAGTTCAGGCTGAAAGATGACAAGGTTGATGTAAACCAATTGAATGCATTCAATCGCATCCTGCACTTTGTAGTTTGTCAGATTGTGGTTCCCAGAAGTGTCACTTTCTCCACCTGCACTAGGGCTGATTCAAATTTAATGTTCTGGGCCATCAAGAGCCAAGAAATCAACACTACAGAACTCATGATTGAGAGGATGAAGTTTGCAAGCGCTCAGGTATGGGACACAAAGAGCAAACTGAATGTGTCTTTACCTTATGCCCATCTCTTGACGAAGATTTTTCAGCACTATGGTATAAGCACAGTAGGAGATGTGTCTGAGAAGATGGGCCAAGCAATCAGGTCCAGAAATTTAAGGAAAAGTGGTTTTTCAGTTGTCAATGGAATTTGGACGAAGACCTCTGTGGCTGAGGGTGAAGTTAACTTTGGCGAAGCCCAAGAGATCCAAGCAGCAGAACCAGCAGCAGCAGCATCAGTCGAAGTTCAAGAAGAGCAAGAAATAGCAGTATCAAGCAGCAGGATCACGGATATTCCTCCCGAGAACATGTGGAAATGGATTTTGGGATCCATCACAATATTTTAAAATTTACAATCATTTATCATGTTCTCATGTGTGTGGATGCATATTGCGAATCTAAGTCCCGTCAAATGCCACTCAAGCGATGGCGACATGAGATGAATCAACAATTTGCATAGCCCAGACGTGTCAGTCGCTGAAGCGACAACAAATGGTTTGCTTCCGAGAGTCGAAGGGCTTTAGGTCTGTTTGCGCGCCGTCTGACTTCGTCAAACGAAAATGGAGATCGGGTCGGGACCAAGATCCCGTTGTTGCCTAAGCGCAACGACGTTAATTACATCCCTCTGAGAGGGAAAACCCTTGATTAATCACCAGAATAAATAGTCTTGTGGCCTTTAGCGGGAACATTCGATAAAAGATATGCGCGAAAATGTAAATCTAGTTGCACCTAACACGAGGCGACCAGAGTGTAAATCTCGATGCATTTTTTTTATTTATTTAAAGGGGGTTGAATTGAGTCAGCATTATTTGATTTGATTTAATTTTGTTCTTTTGATCTCTTGTATTTTTCCATGTTTGATCTTTTATTGGATTGCCTTTTTGGGCTGTTGATCTTTCGGTTTGATTAAATTTTTTTTACTGTTTGATGTGGTATGGAGCTTTATTTGACTTCAAATATCCCTTTTTTGATTCTTTTGGGTTTGAAATTTATTTAGGCTTTTGTTTCAGATCAGAATACTTGACCTGGAATTATTTGATTTAACCTTTTTATTTAAAATTATTTGTATATGATCTTCCATTAACGTTGGGCTTATTTTGAAGCTATTACCTTTTTGTTGCATTTATTTTGGTGTTGTAGAATTTGACTTGAAACTATTCACATCTCTTCATTATTTGATTTAATATGGTATTTTATTTTATTTCAGTTTTCTCTTCATTTAAACTTGTTTCTTTTGAGATCGTTTGAATTTAGGATTTATTTATATTTGTTTTCAAAATTATTTGATGTAGTTCCTTCTTTT
Organism: Colocasia esculenta; assembly: GCA_014218235.1. Lineage (NCBI taxonomy): Eukaryota > Viridiplantae > Streptophyta > Magnoliopsida > Alismatales > Araceae > Colocasia > Colocasia esculenta. Next base: position 28,810,102 of record CM024763.1, on the reverse strand, counting down.
TTTTTTTTTTAAATATCACCACGTTATATTGGAGCATCTAATTTTTTCTTTTGGATTTCATTTAGCTTCCTCTTATTAACCGCTAGGGCTGCCAACGGGTCGGAGTCGGAGTCGGAAATGACACTTTCCGCATCCATTTCCTATAAGAAAATCGAAAACGGGTCGGAAACGGAAAGTAATCGGAAACATCTGGTACGATCAAATGGTAGATGTATGTAGCATTAGGAGTAGTGGTAAAAAAGACATCTTTAATAATAATAGGCATAATAAATGCTACAAGAGAAACAACTTAATTAGATTCTATTTACAAATTAAGGAGAAGTTAAAAACTTAGTCTAAAGTTTTTTAATATTAAGAAATAAGATTTTAAGAGTATATATTTTGTAAATAAAATAAATTTTATATATTATCAGAAACAAAAACAGAAAAATGGAAAATAATCGAAACGAAAAATGGATACAGAAAAGTCGAAAACGGGTCGGAAAGTCGGAAAGCGAATATCCATTGGCAGCCCTATTAACCGCTATATGCTTCCCTCTTTTTACGCCCATTGGTTTATTAAATGGGAAAGGCACCAGCTGAGGCCTGTGGATGCACATGCATGCACCTGTAGCCACTGAAGCTGAACGGTGGCCATTTTTTTTTTAAGGTAATATGGCAGGAGGAGGCTTGAACGGTGGGGATTTAGAAATATGTGTATGGGTAATAAATGAGGAGAGAAGGTGTGTGTAGAATGGGTATGTAGAAATGTGGGTAGATGTGTAAGTATGTTAGTGTAGGTTTGGGGGATTTAAATATTAGTTTTTTTTTTGGTGTATGAATGGTAAGGGTTTAAACGGTGGCGGGTCTGTGACTTTTGTTTGTGGGAGGATAGGATGAACGGTGGGAGCATGGGAATCTGTACAGATTTTATTTGGATTTTTTTGTGTTGATTTGCTTGAACGGTGGCTCCCAGACCCTCCACCGTTCAGCTTATCATTCGCCCACACATGACACACCCCTGATGTTTAAACGGTGGGGTGGTTTGCATGGGTATTTTTGCTTAAAGAATTAGATGGTGGATGGAGAGAGAATATGGGTACAATAAATGAAGAGAGAAAAGCTGCCATTTAATAAAGGGGAAAGTGTGGGGTGCGTAAAGTGGGTTTATTTGGACTTTTGAAGTGGATTTGGGTTTGAACAGTGGCCTCCAGACCCTCCACCGTTTAGCTTATTACGTGCACACCCTAACCTGCTGAATTTGCATGCATGATGTTTGAACGGTGGGGTTTGATATGTGCACCGATAAGGCTGAACGGTGGGGGGTTGTTGCACCACCGATGAAGCTGAATGGTGGCCCTTTGTGGAGGCATGCATGCATAGAGAGGGGCTGAACAGTGGCCATGAAAGAAGCTTGTGCTCATGGAAAGTTGAACGGTGGCCACTGCTTGGCAGTTCCCATTTTTCTTTCTTTTTATTGTTCTACTATAACTCATCTGATGGTTTGAATAGTTCTTTTCACCATCCAATTTTTCTTTTCCTCTGTTTATTATTTATTTTGATGTCAGCATTCCCCTTTTTTTATTGTTATTATTGCTGCTTTCTTATGTTGTGTTAATGTCTGATAACATATTTTTTATTCTTCATTGCTGGGGGTCCCATTCAATTATTACAATTATTGTCTATTTGTTATTTCTATTGCGATTTTGTCATTTGTCTCATTTATACTTTTCCGTGTCCGCCACGTTGACCGGGTGACGTACGACGCGCCAGTGGTCGCTTATCTCGTTCACATAAATACACAAATATGACACAAGATATTAAAATCACGGCTAAAGAAATAAAGTTGAAATCGACAGAAATCCGGTATGATAAACCCGACTTGATGGTAACCACCCTTGCCCACCGAATGTTAGGATGGTACCTAGGGACGCTCACCCATAGACCCGAGGCGGCGCCTACGGGGCAATGTTCACCAAACAGTGGCGACATAATATTTTCCAATGATGCCGGATCACAATACGAGTTGCCCGGTGATTATGTTGGCATAAACTCATTTGGAAAATCATCACGGAAAAATCCGGCAGCACCTCCCCTTAATCTGCACCTTGGGGGGGTGTCCGTGACATCCGTCCACCATGATGGAGACGGTGCCAACAACGGTGTTGATGCCGGGGCAACAACAACACGGCACACGACTCCGATTCCCGAGGCATACTCGAGAGATCGACATATGCCGAGACTGCAAATTGGGGCAAAACCGATAGAATATCACTCCGGGATTAAATACCATTTCTATTTAACCTTTTCCATAAAGTACGCTCATGAATTGGTGAACTTGAGGTCCATCGGGTCACTAAAATCTTGAACGGTGGAGAGGGAAAGAGCCACCGTTCAGAATCCTTCTTCTCTTTTAAAGCAGCGCAACAGGCTGGGAGAGAAGCTAAACGGTGGGGGATGAAGGTGCCACAGTTCAACTTCTCCAATAGCTCAAACAGGGAGCAATGGATCAGGAACTTGAGGGGCATCTCGGGCATAGAGAAACTGGCATTTCATGAAAGAATCTCCAAAGTTTTATAACATTATCCCAGGGAATATCTTAGATGAGGAAAAAGCCCGTAAAAGAGAAAGGGTGATGGAGAAGGATGTTGAACGGTGGCATTGTGCAGGGCCACCGTTCAAGACTCCAACATCCATCTGGGTAGGAAATGGCGTGGGGATTCATTGGTATATTTTTGTGCAAAAATTGGTGTGCTGCAGAAGAAATCTGAGGGGGGCACAGACCAATGCTTTGAGGAAGATTTGAATAACTAAAACAGAATTCAATTTAGTGGCTGATGCACATCATATGAAGGATGAGAGATCAGTACCAAGTCTGCAAAAGCGTCATGGTGGGTTACTATTCTGGAGCCTTCCGGAATTTAGCATCAACATGAACCAAATTGAAAGAAAGGGAAGAAGCATCCGACAGAAGACATCTGAATTAATCGTAGTAGCATAGGCGAATAAACATTGCACCGCCCATCAACACCAGACCGAACATAATATGACTTTCGATCGAGTATTGGAAAAAAGGGGGTTGTCAATGGCACAATGACACAGTGCTCATATACAAAGTCTCGCACAGAATCTCTACGCCAGGATGAATAACCAAGGGATGATGGGAGGAGCTTAGCAACACTACACAATCCTTGTGCAGGGCCGCCTACTTTACTCATCCATATAAACAGCAACATAAGAGAAGATAGAAGAACAAGCATAACCCATCAAACAAACGTTAATCTGAAAACACAGAGTAAAAAAAACATAAAGCAACGTAAGATGTGCAATTCACATTGGAAACAACGTAGTCTTATCAGAGATAAAAAACAAAATGTAGGAGACAAGCTCCAGACGAAGAGAAAAAAAAAGAAGGGAATTTTCACTAATTTAACCATTAATATACAGAAGATGGAGGGGAAAGGAACATATTCTTTCGGAGGACCGACACTTCCCTCTCTCTCTAACTACATCTTTTTTTCTCTTCGGGATACTCACCCTCTCTCTTCCCTTTTCTCTCTTTCGTTGAAGGATTTCCCAGTTCCAACTGAGAGAACCTTGAAGTGGCCTCCTCCTGCCACTCTGGTTCTTCTTTTTTTTTCAGGAAGAAGGAAAGAACCAGAGCCGCCAGAAGCCCCTTTTCCCCCTTTTCTGCTGTTGGCGATTCCCTTCTCTCTTCTTGGCTGCTGCTCCTCCCAAGGCGATCCCTTCTTTTTGCATGGGAAAAGGGCCCTTTTAAAGGGGCGCCCTTTGAGGGCTGAGGTGGCCAAGCCTCCTTCTCAAACAACCCTTCCTCTTGTGTATATTTACCCTGGACACCATTTACTTGTTATTGCTGCGAACAGCCTGTTGTGATCTCCTCTTGGGCTGGCGGCCCATCCATAGCCCACTTGTCAAAAGCAGGTGCAGATAGGACATTGTGCCTATAGGATGCAGTTCAGAGGATCCTCCTCCCTCTTCTCGAATAGGCTCAGTACTCAGAGATGTACTGGAATCCATCCATAACTCCTTGAAGGATCCTGTAGCAAGTGAGGTTCCCATTGCAGAAGCATTGGCCTCACGCCACACTGAAGGTGAAATGGAGGAAGCTCCCATTCAGGGGGAGCAAAATCAAGAAATTGAGACTGAAGATGTGCCTATGGAGATGCTTCTATTCAGGGGAGCAATCAATTGAGAAAGAGGCAGCAGCAGTTCAGGGCGAGCAAGATCAAGTAATGAGGATGTGGCATCAGGCCACAATGATGGTCAGATGGAAGATCCTCCAATCCAGGAGGAATAAAGCAGCTGTGCATATGCATGCACCCATGGAAGATGCCCCTGCTGATGGGGAGATTTTGGGTGAAAAAGAAGTGAGCCTCAGAGGGAGAGAACTGAAAATATCTCTCTCAATGATCAATTCTCTGAGGAACATGTTGATTTTGTGGAGCCCATTGCAAGGGCAAGCCAAAAAGGGAAACAAGTAGCTCATCGAAGGTCAAAGAAGAAGAAGCAGAAAGTCAGTTTGAAGCCTGTCATCAAAAGGTTGGTTGAGCAAGGCAAAGCCATCTCATCTATGCAATCAGATATTCAGTCCATCTCTATCAGCCAATCTTTTGTATCAAATGAACTTGGAACTTTGTCCACTGAAGTTCATAGCTTGAGAGATGATTTTTGAATGTTCAAGCAGTTATGCAGATGGATGAAAGGTGAGTTTGACAGTGTCAAGGAGCTCATCTCTTCTAGGGTGCAGACCACCTCTGCCCCTCCAGATCTCTCTCATGATGAACCAGTTAGTAATGCAGGGCCAAGGCCAGCAGAAGAAAATGCAAGACCATCAGGGTCTTTACCTACAGAAGAATCAGGGCCATCCGGGCCATCAACCAAAGGGCCAACAGGGCCAGTTGAGGATTTGCAAGGGCCAACAGGGCCAGTTGAGGATGTGTTAGGGCCAACCGGGCCAGTGGAGACTGAATCTGAGTAGGTCCAAGTCAAAGAGAGAACTATTGCTCCAGAGCCCCTAGCTCCTTCTCCTATTCAGACACCAGCCCCTCCTTCTCCACCCTCATCCTCCATAGCACCTACAGCTCCTCAACCCTTCAAACAACCTCTACACAGAGTCATCTCCTCTCCAGCCCTTTCCTTCACCATCCACTACATCTCCTGTCTCTTCCACTCACATTCCTCCAGCCTCCTCATCAGCTAGAGCCTCCTCTTCCTCTGGTCCTTCCTCTTCTGGACCAACCCATACTTTTTCCTCCCCTCTCATTCCCTTCTTCATCCTTCTGCTCCACCCTCCTTCATTACTATCATTCCGGAGGATGCTCAAATTAATGGTCCCTACCTTAGGGCCATCAAAGATGAGTTTGAGGTAGCCATTCTCCAATCTGTTCTGAAGGTTGGAGAACATATTCATAGGATAGACTCCTCTAGTCCTATTCCTAAGAACGAAAAATCACCTCCTCTCTTTCTAATCCTCAGATCCTTCTTATCCTCCTTTATGGTTTTCTCTAACAGAGGTCACCAAAAACAAACCTCTCTACAGGGAATTCCTCCGAAAAGTTGTTTTTGCCTTCATCTTTAATCTTCCTCATCTACATCTCACCGACCATCTCACCACTATTTTACCTTACACCTTTCTTTCTAAATCCCTAAAATCCAAGATCTTCTCTGTAGCCGAATCCCAATCTGAAGAGCAGTGGGCTCGGACCAATAAAATTCTCTACAACAAATTTCTACTTGCCAGATCTGTCAGGTTCCCTCCAAGGGACCATTCCCTGACCTTATCCGAATGGTTCCTCATCCATCATAAGGACAGCTGGGCCCCTTTCATTCAAAAGGAGATCAGGATGATCAGACACTTCAAACTCTTCAATGATTATCGGTATCTTCGCCGTTTGCCAGAAATCCAATTGGGACAGTTTATGGAGGCCATTAAAGCACTTGGACTAGGTGGAGCCCACACCGTCCAAGTAGATTTTGCAACCCTTCAGCTGCCTGAATCCGCCTTTCTTCCCCCTCTTCACTCTCTCATAATGGATTCCTCTGTAGGCTCAATTATCTTTGAGCGTTTTGCCAGAGTCATGGGTAGAATTAAAGTGCAGAAAGGGTATCTGGTGCACTTCAACATGTTTCTGTTCAGGGAATATCACCAGGGCCATGTCACTGCAGATGTTCTTGCCTCTGTTTTGTCAGAATGTGAAAGGCTATCTCCTGCAGATTGGACCAAGCTCTATCATCTTTCCGCTCAGCAGCTCTCCAATGTGAATGAGTCCCTAGCCAAGGAAAGTCAACCTCAGATTTCAGCTGCTACCTTTCTGGACATGAACTCCATTCATCTTGTTCATGATCCTTATCAAACCGGGGTTGAAAGGTACAAGGTCTATGTAGCTATGCGGATAGACTTGAAGCGCAAGTTGAATTTCTATCCAGTCTCCATGGACCAATTTCTAGCCTATGCCAGTTTTGGGAAAGTCTCCTTCCTCAAGGTCTCCCTTGATTCAGATCAGTATGCTCGACTTCTTGATGAGCAGTTGGTACATCATCTTCGAAGGATGGCTCCCCTCATAGGACCCTCCTACTCTATTGAACCTGGGATCTTTAGGCAATTTTTTGGAAAGCGGGAGGAGCAGGCTTGGGAAACTATTTCTCACTATGCCTCTCTTCTGTCTCCTGATTTCTATCTCACTGTACCTTCACAAGCATAATAACATTATTTTTGTGCTCTCTCATTTGTCTTTTCTCTCTCATTTGTCTTTCTTTGTCCTAATACCTTATCCTTTTTTGCTTAAATGACAAAAAGGGGGAGAAATTATTCGCATTTCTGAAATACATTATTTTAATTTCTATGGTATTTCCTCAATTATGCTTAGACTTATTTCAGATCATCTTTGCTAATTGTTAACTTTTGTCATCACCAAAAAGGGGGAGATTGATGATCAATTTATCCCCACGTGATTTAAATATATTACATATCTATTTTAGTGATTAACAAAACTATGGTAAAGGTTACTAACATACCTTCTATGAAGTCTAAAACACAGGAAATAAACCAAGGGAAATCAAGCCAATCAAGTAAGTATTCATCACTCTACAACAGTAAGAGTTCAAAGCATCAATATCTGTCTAAGTACACATCGATTTCCACTATAGGTCATAACGATTTCCTTAGTTTCATAACGATTTTATACTTACAAGGATTCTATGTGTTAAATTGTTAAGTGATCGCAACGATTTGTCCTCACAACGATTCATTAAGTGATCGCAACGATTTGCCCTCACAACGATTCGTTAAGTGATCGCAAAGACTTGCCCTCACAACGATTCGTTAAGTGGTTCGTAATGATTTGCTCTCATAACGATTTCTTTAGTCATCGTAACGATTTGCTCTCATAACGATTCCTTTAGTCATCGTAACTATTTGCTCTCGTAACGATTTCTTTAGTCATTATAACGATTTGCTCTCGTAACGATTTCTTTAGTCATTGTAACGACTTGCTTTCATAACGATTTGCATATCGATTTGCTTATAACATCACAACGATTTGTACATCGATTTGCTTATAACATCACAACGATTTGTACATCGATTTGCTTATAAAGACATAACGATTTGTACATCGATTTGCTTATGAAATCATAACGATTTATACATCGACTTGCTTATAACGTCATAACGATTTGCATATCGATTTGCTTATAAAGTCTTAACGATTTGTACATCGATTTGTTTATGACTTTATAACGATTTGATTACTAATGCATATAACGATTTGTGTATGCATCTGTTTACTCATTTGCATAACGATTTCATAAGTCATGCATATATCGAATTCATAGAAAACAACGATTCGATTTTCGAACTAATCCTTGAAAACGTTGAAAAGTCAAAGTCTTCACGTATATATCTCTGATAGCTGTACATTTATTATGATAGTACGTATCTCTGCATGCATGCAGACAATATCTTCCATTATCATATCTTCTCTATAAACAGCTTTTAGAACAACAAAATGGCATTACTATTTTGATGAACATTCATTCTGACGTTGACTGACAACAAGAGACAGCCTAGCTGTATACTGTTCAAGCTTTAAATATGTGTAGGTCTTTGACAGTATCCGTCATACAACATTGGACAAAATAGATGCCAAAGAAGATTACAGAAGATCCTCTCTCTCTCTCTCTCTCTCTCTCTCTCTCTCTCTCTTTGCGTGCATGAAAGGATAAAGGACTGTTGACTGGAAGCTTCCAAGTGTCAAGCAGTCTAACGTACACTTATGCATAGAGACAACGGGCACTTCAACGTTCAAATTTCAAAAGATGATATATGAAGTTCCTGAAGCGTCAAGAAGAAGTGTGGTTGAATAAGCCATAACGCCCTCAACCTTCTGCAAGTTTTTAAAGGAGCCAAGCAAAAACTCCCATTAGTCTTAGCTCTTGCTCCTTGTGCTTAGTTCAAATCTGTGAGAGAGCTTTTTGTTCTGAGAAGAGTCCTTGATTGTAGATCTCTTTCTTCTCAGTCCTTGCTTCAGATCAAGCAGTGTTCTATGAGCTTGATCTAGGGGCATCATCTCTTTGATCACATTCCCTTGTGTTGTTCCCTTTAGGCTGTGAAGGAAGACCTAGTGGGGTATCCAGGGTGTTGTTCCCTTCGGTTGAAGGAAGACCAGCTGGGGTGCTGGGTGCTATAGTGTCCTTAAGGGGGACTGTACCCTTGTTAGTGAAATCCTAAGATATTGCTCAAGGACTGGATGTAGGACTCCTAAGGAGAGGAGATCCGAACCAGGATAATTCTTTGTGTCGTATGATTGCTTTTGTGTGTTTGATCTTTCGATTCACTAACACTAACAATCTGCAAAGTGTGTTTTGTGTGACTATTTTGTGAACAGGTTTTTGAGTGCTAAATAATTTTTTTTAAGAATCCCATTCATCCCCCCTCTGGGCTTGCTAGCTGGGCAACACAAGACGCCACCACGTTCGTCACCGACCTGGGCTTGTACTGTTTCACAAGGATGCCCTTTGGTCTGAAGAACGTTGGCGCAACGTACCAGCGGCTAGTCAACAAGATGTTCGAGCTGCAGATTGGGCGAAACATGGAGGTCTACGTCGATGACATGCTGGTCAAGACGCTCCCGAGCGCCGACCACATTTCCGACATCGAAGAGACCTTTGCAACTTTGCGAAGGTATAACATGAAGCTCAACCCATGCAAGTGTGCGTTTGGAGTTCGCTTGTAACACCCCGACGCGGAAAATCAGAGCGATATTACAGTTATTAATCAGTACAGAGCAAGAAATAAATACAAATCATTGCACAAAAAGAATAATACTAAATAAACTCAAATTCTATTAATAATCCATTAAACTTCATTACAACCACTAATATCTCACTGACTTCATTTTTCATTGGCCATTTCACTGACTTCATTGACTAACTATTACATCAACGTATCAGAGCCAAAACTAGGGCCCATAGTACTTTATTTAAAATCAAACTAATACATCAGAACTAACTGACTCTTTCTATACTAACTAACTACTAAAGCAATGGTTTCTGAAAATGGGTCACTCCTGAGCATTGTCCTCAGTCCCAGCCTTGTGAGTGTGGTCATCATCCGACTCACCTGAAACACATTAAATAAAAATGCAGGATGAACGAATAACGCCCAGTAGGACTTAATATCTCATGAACACAAACATGCTTTAAATAATTAATGTCTTAATGGCAGGCTAACTAGAGAGAATAGTCATGTAGATCAAGTAACGATAACGAGAGAACAATAGCATCTGGTATAGGGAAAATAGCACAACGAGAATGATAATAGAATGGCCGTATAGCGATATAACATGTAAATTGCACAATGGTGCACTAGTAACGATAACGATTGCACTTGTATAGATAGCACTTTGATTGTCATAGATTAACCTAGATAGTATGATGGCGCTAGGTGCATGCCGTAACACATCCTTGATCATTTTAACTCCCATGGGCACTAGCACTTTTCAGGCACTCCTCCTAGGACCTGATCGGGCCCCATTGCACTGGCATTAGTCATTTCTTTATCTTGACAATCACATGAATGGCCAATAGAGTACCAAGAAGTGATAAGAGAGTACTAGACGAGATAGATGAGAGCGTAGAGAGAACGTGAACAGATGAGAGGATATAGATAGTAGATGAGATAGGGACAATATCGTAAAAAAATGAGAAACAACGATAGTCACAGTTGCGCAGCACCGGGTCGGGTACTGGCAGTCTGGTAGAAATCTTCACCGCCCACTAGCCGTGCTGTGTATATAGGCTAGATGGTCCAGCGTGATCACAAGATAAGGAGAGAACACATTAAGACCATGGATCGTATTGATCCCTAAGGTGTAACGGGTTTTAGGGTACAACCAGCTTGTCAGCAATGGACGTGCGCCAAAGCCAAAAAGACTTACAGAGGCCTTGATAAGGAGTCCTTGGCCCAGTCGAGAGTATTCCCGATGGAGAGGTGGTTCAAGTCAAGAGAAAGGGTGTAGAAAACTGGCCCGTCGTGCCTCGAGTGCTCGAAGGCTGGGGGAAATGATAACGGTAGATGAAACACGCGAGTAAAACGAAAAACAAGTGTAATTAATTAAATAAGGAATTTAGTGATTTATTTTACTAAATTACCATATACGTTATCGAGTAATTAAATAAAGTCATTTGACAATTTAGAATGTTTAGTGTGTGTAAGTGTAAAGGAATCATGAGGGTATGATAAATCGTATACATAGCTTTTAAATAATGAGAATTATTTAATTATTGACAAATAAAGTTGTTCAGGTTACTATTAGTCTTAATAGTGCATGACTTAGCTTAAACAAGGGTTTAAATGGTAAATAGAACAGGGGTATAAGCAAAATTATGAATTATGGCGCTAAACTTGGAAACGCGACGGGGGCGCCCGTCGCAATTCTTGTCGCGACGGAGCGGCCGTGCGCGTTAGGCGAACCGGCCTGGCCTGGCCCGGTTCGATCCTGAGAACGCAACGGCGTAGGCCATCGCGATCAGATCGTGATAGTCTGGCCGACCGCGACCCCTCTGAGGTCGCGACGGGTCAGGCCATCGCGACTTCAGGGGGCGGCCCAAACACGGAAAAAGTTTTTTTGCCCTTTTCTAATTTTGGTCCTTCCCTCCATGCATGACACAGGCCACTTTAAAAATCGATATAAAATCGCACCATGCTCTAAAAATCACGAAATAAACTTTAAATGAAACTAGACTTATAGATCTATCCACAAGCACGAGTAATTAGAAAACGGACAAGGTTTATGCATGCTTTAACAAGGTTATATTTCAGTGACCTAAACATGCGTAGTCAAGGTTCAACGATTTAATTAAGATGGATACATGATGAAATTAGGCAAACTAGAGGCGTTTGAAAGCTAACATGATGTCGTATTTATGAGAATTTTCTCATGGCATGAAATCAAATATGCACGAGGTTCAAAGGTAAACATGAAGGGTCAGATACATGGAAACTGCAGGGTTTCAAGCAATTAATTCGCCCAAATTGATGAGTGAAATAGAATGAGACAAGAGGACTTTTGTAAAGGGTCATGAATACTGCCTAGGGGTTTTTTACTCGAATTAAGCTTGCAAGATTGCCTACCTTTTTCGTGGAGTAAGAAAATCCCTAATTTGGAGACGAAAAGTGATGAAGAACACCAAACTCAGCCCTTCTCCTCCAAGATCCTCATCCTCCAGTATTTTCCTTCGTCTCCCAAAACTCCAAAAGTGAACTAGGTTGCTAGGGTTGAAGTTTGAGGTGTTTTATATAGCTTAAGAGTCCATTCTTGCTAAAACTCCTTTCTTTCTTAATAAATCTGAGTTTTCCTTATTTATCTCCCTAATTCCCTTAATTATCCACCTAATAGGATTGGGAAGAGAGCAAATTTCGTGGCCAAGGGTTTAGGTTGGGGTAAGGACTCTTATTTTGGATATTTATGGGTTATTTAGTATTTATCTTAACCCTTTACTATTTATTAATTAATTACATACAAATTTAAATTAATTATTCCTCATCCCATGATGGGCTCCTCTTTATTAGGCCCATTATTTTGTCATTGAGCCCTTTACACAACCCATTAGGGTTTTAACTTATTGGGCTTGATTAAGTGCCCTTTTTATTTCACTTATTTCTCATTTATTCTAATTAAATTTATTTACCTCATTTATTTAAAAATAAAATTTTATTTTGGATTTTAAAAAAAATTAAGGTACTACATCCTCCCCCTCTTAAAAGAATTTGGTCCCCAAATTCATATGATCGTAAGAGGAAGAATGACTTACTGAATAACTCTGGATAATTCTGTCGCATTAATACTTCGAGCTCCCACGTGGCCTCTTTAACTTCATGGTTTCTCCATAATACCTTTACCATGGGTATAGATCGATTCCGAAGCTGTTGCATCTTCTTGTCCAAGATCTTCATTGGCCTTTCTTCATAGGTCATATCCTTGTTCAGAATAATATCATCATAGCTGATTACGTGTGACGGATCATACACGTACTTCCTCAGCATGGACACATAGAACACATTGTGCACTGTTGAAAACTGGGGAGGTAGTGCTAGTCGGAATGCCACCTCGCCAACTCTTTCCAATACTTCGAATGGACCTATGAATCTTAGTCTCAACTTGCCTTTCATCCCGAACCTTTGAAATCCTCTGGTCGGGGATACTTTCAGCATCACATGATCTCCGGTCTGAAACTCTAGATCCCTTCTTCTTTTGTCTGCATACCTCTTCTGCCTGGACTGAGCTATCTTGATCCTATCTCTGATAATATGTATGTCTCTGCTAGTGTTCTGCACCACATCTGGTTCTAGCCATTGCTGTTCACCTACTTCATTCCAGCATACTAGCGATCTGCAGCTCCTGCCTTACGGTGCTTCGAATGGTGCCATCTTGATGCTGGCCTGATAGCTATTATTGTATGCAAATTCTATTAGAGATAACTGCTCATTCCAATACCCCTTAAAGCCTATGGCACAGGCTCGCAGCATGTCTTCCACTGTCTGATTTTCCCTTTCAGTCTGTCCATCCGTCTGCGGGTGGAAAGTAGTGCTGAAATTGAGTTTCGTGCCTAATGCAGTTTGGAATCCCTTCCAGAATCTGGAAGTGAATCTGGGGTCACGATCTGAGATTATGGATACTGGAACTCCATGTAGTCTTACTATCTCCTTCACATATAAGGCTGCTAGCACATCAATACTCCAAGTGCACTTAATAGCGAGGAAATGTGCGGACTTCGTCAATCGGTCCACAATGACCCAGATAGAATCAAGTCCACCACAGGTTCGGGGTAAACCCATGATGAAATTCATGCCGATGCTTTCCCATTTCTATTTAGGTATGTCCAGGGGTCTAAGTACTCCCGCAGGACGACGGTGTTCGGCTTTCACTTGTTGGCATGTGAGGCAGTGTGCGGCATGCTCAGCCACTTCACGCTTCAAGTTTGGCCACCAAAATGACCTTTTCATGTCTTGGTACATCTTGGTTGCACCTGGGTGAATGGTATACTTGGTCTTGTGGGCTTCATCCATCAACTTTCTTTTCAATTCTTCATTGTCAGGCACACAAGTCCTGGCGTGGAATAATATTCTTCCATCTTCAGCGATGAAGAAGTCTGGCTTGTCAGCTATGGTCTCCCTGATTCTGACTAGGAACGGATCATTTGCCTGCTGCTCTCTGATATCGACAAAGATGTCAGGTTGAGCTCTAAGATTAGCCACTAACATCTTATCATTTCTTTCCTCAATAGTCAAATTCAAACTGGCAAATTGCTCAAGTAATTGCATCTCGCCCATGACTAAATAAGATAAAGAAGCTACTGGCTTCCTACTGAGTGCATCAGCTACTGCATTACCTTTACCTGGGTGGTATTGGATATTGAAATCAAAATCCTTTAAGTACTCCAGCCATCTCCTTTGTCGCATATTGAGCTCCTTTTGAGAAAATAAATACTTCAAACTCTTGTGGTCGGAGTAGACAATAAATTGCTCCCCATATAGGTAATGTCTCCTAATTTTAAGTGCACATACCACCGCAACCAATTCTAAGTCATGGACTGGATAGTTGACTTCATGTGGCTTCAACTGCCTTGAGGAATATGCTATCACCTTTTCATTCTGCATTAACACGCAGCCTAAACCAATTCCAGATGCATCGGTGTAGACTGAGAATCCTGCGCCTTCGACTGGTAATGTGAGGACAGGTGCAGATGTCAGCAATTACTTGAGTGTCTGAAAGCAATTCTCGCACTCTTTGCTCTAGACATATGGGTTCTCTTTCCGCGTAAGACGTGTAAGAGGTATAGCTATCTTGGAGAAGTCTTTTATGAACCGTCTGTAATAACCAGCTAGTCCAAGAAAACTTCTTATCTCTGTGACATTTTTCGGCCTTTCCCAGTTGAGCACGGCTTCTACCTTGGAAGGATCGACAACGATACCATCCTTGGAAATAACATGACCCAGAAATGACACCTCCTCGAGCCAGAATTCACACTTGCTCAATTTGGCGTAGAGTTGGTTGTCTCGCAAGATCTGCAGAGCGATCCTTAGATGCTCCTCATGCTCTTCCTTGGTCTTGGAGTATATGAGAATATCATAAATAAAAACCACGACAAACTTGTCGAGGTAGGGCCGATAGATGCTGTTCATTAGTTGCATGAAAGTTGTAGGAGCATTGGTTAGTCCAAAAGACATGACTACAAATTTGTAATGACCGTACCTGCTCCTGAAAGTCGTCTTGTAAATGTCTGCATCTTTAATCCTCATCTGATGATATCCCGATCTAAGGTCAATCTTAAAAAAATACTTTGCTCCTGATATCTGATCAAATAATTCATCGACACGAGGCTGAGGGTATTTGTTCTTGATAGTGAGATTATTCAGCTGCCTGTAGTCGATGCACAATCTCATAGAGCCGTCCTTCTTCTTGACGAACAGCACTGGTGCTCCCCAAGGAGAAGTACTTGGCCTGATAAATCCTTTTCTAGCAGTTCCATCAATTACTCCTTTAATTCTTTCAATTCAGCGGGGGACATCCTGTAGGGTTGCCGTGAAACCAGTGCAGCTCCAGGTACGAGATCAATTGAGAAATTCACATCTCTCTCGGGTGGAATGCTTGGTAGCTCATCGGGAAACACATCGGGATATTCTTGTACTATATGGATGTCTGATAACTTGGTTGCTTTCTTCTCAACCACAATTGCGGCAAGAAATGCCACACAGCCCTTTCCTATCATGTTTTGTGCTTTAATGGCAGAGACGAGAGACAAGTGCCTCTTGTGTCTACGTCCCGTGAAGGTCAATTTAGGGAATTCACTAAATGTAATCTTCCCTCTTCTACAATCAACACAAGCTCCATAAGTAGATAGCCAATCGGCTCCCAAAATTACATCGTAGCCCTCAATGGGCATACAGATCAAATCAGCTCTAAGGTTGAGTTCACCAATCTTAACATCAGCTAATGGAAAGTGTTTGTTAAACTGAGCCTTTTCTCCCAGTGGTGTGGTGACAGGTAATTCAAATTCCATGGATGTGGGTTTTTCATTTAATGTGTCAGCGAATGCTTGTGATATAAAAGAATGTGTTGCACCAGTATCAAATAATACAAAAGCTGACTGAGAGAATACTGGTAAAGTACCTTCGACGACCCCACCTTCCTCGGTGGTTTCCACTTCTTGCAAAGCTTGAAGTCTACCTGGCTTCTTTTGTCCCATAGGACGCTTCTCATTTTCCTTGAGTAATGGGCATTCAGGAATCCGATGCTCTTGGCTCCTACAATGAAGGCATGCACCTGCCTTCCTCCAGCATTCTTCTGTCGTGTGACCAAGCTTGTCACAATGCTTGCATCTTGGTTTGTTGTTCGGAGCAGTAGTGGTGGGGACTTTGGGCTTCCGCTCTTGGCTTGGCCCGTCATTGTTACTTAATGGCCTTTTCTTGCCGTTAGTAGGCTTGATTGATACTCCGGATGTCTACTCCTTCTTGACCATCCTACCCTTGATGCGATCAGTGAGTTCGGTCGCATCTTCTAGCAATTGTGCCCTTCTGACCTGTAACACCCCAAAAATTTAAAGTGCTAGAAAAATATGAATAATGTGGTTAATATACATTAATATTGTCATTAAATTGAAATAATTGATATTTAGGTATGATTAGTGGTAACGTATGTTACCTCAGTGTCGTACATAGAGGTGCACGCTTCCACAGGGCGACACCGAAAAACGACAACGAAATAAAAATCTGAGAGCACCATATTTCCAGAAAAATGTGGAGAAATCAGAAATGTAATTATCCGAATTTTTCGACGTGCGGATTTTGAGATTAAGTCGACGCGACTATTTTTCGGGTAATTTTTCATCTAGTGTAAAATAAAATCTAAAAATTAAATAAAAATCACCATAATTAGCAAAACCATCATATTAGCCTATGGTTAAAATTTCATGCCAAATGGATACCATGTGGTCATGTTTACATCAACTTTATTGGACCAGCCGAATTATGGTATATTTACGGAAGGGATTTTGTGGGATTTTTACTATGCCTACGTGTGAGGCAATAGAGAGGCCAGCACACCTAACTGAACAGTTAACACGTTTGTTACTAACGTGTAAACATGAGGAGAATCGCATGGGCTACGTGTTGTGGTAAAAACCAAACAGTTTTTACTACGACACCTCAAGGGCCAACGTGCCAACTGCATGGGGAACCCGCTGGGCTTATAAAAACCCTCCCACAGCCATCGCAAGTACCTTTTCCCACTCCAACTTGTGTTCATGTGTGGTTGCTGAGGTTACGTTGTTTATTTTGCTATTGATGTCGAGAGAAGCTGCTACCCTGTTGTGGTGTTGCTGTTATTTGGCCTTCGAAGAACTCCCATTTCTCCAGTACATTAGAGCATTTATTGAGATTACAATACGTGCAAGATTCTCCTTATTCCTCTATATCTGTGGAACTCTTACTGGGGAAAAACTCTCACTATTCAGAAAGGTAGGATTCAATTCCTAATCCTCTTCCTTTCCACTTTTGGATTGACTGTTTAAAATGATCCTTATCATGTGTCTATCATTCTTTAGTTAGGAAGTATGATCATGGTAGAATCTCTTCCTATATCTTCTCTGTTATGGGTCCTTGACCTCCACTTTGGTTAAGGAGGTCATGATCACTTGGTTACTTGCTTTAAACGTGTGAGTCCTCTTTTGAAAAATATGTACCCATTCCTTACAGTCTTATCTTAGTTGTGTGTCTGTGGATTCTCTTCCTACCCTGGTTTTCTCTTCCTACAATTCAAAGTAGTTCAGGTAGTTAAAGTAATCCTTTACCATGATCAGTTGATTTCCATATTTGAGGATTAATCCCATGGCAAGAATTAAGCCTTCATCATGTATGATTTAATGTTTGGCCATGAGGAACAATACAATTCTTTTCCTTCCATCATCTCTTGTACAATTCTGAAATCATGTTGATCATTTATGTGAATCACACTCCATGTCTTTTTCTTTCACTTTCCTGTCATGTTAGCTTCATGTTTGAGGCTAAGATCATACTTGGATAAGGTCCTAATCTTGTTAGGAATGATAGAATATCTTGTTAGTACAATTTTTAGTTGGTTTGAATCAAATTTTGAAAGTTTACATTGAATCTGTCGACAGACGAGCTTCTTGCTGTCGACAGGAACCTATATCCAGAACCCAGATAAACACCACTATGTGTTTCTGTCGACAGGCCCATAGCATGCTGTCGACAGATGCACACAGAACTGAAGTTCTATCTCTGGAAAACCAGCCCCTGTCGACAGCAAGCTTGTGCCTGTCGACAGGTACTGATAGTGCCATGTTTCCAACACCTGTCTTACTCCATTCTTTGATGCAAATCTTACCCAATTGTGCCACCTAATAGTTCACCTATATCTTGTGGTTTTTACTACCTAAACACCTACTAAAATTAGTCATGTACCTTTCTTTCTATCATGAATTATTTCTCCAAAGTTCTGAACAAAACTGACCTCGAAGGATTATCAATTTCTGAAATTAGTAAGGAAACAGAGTTCCTTCACTCTTGTGTGTAAACTTTGAATGAACCCTTGTGTATCCTTGACTCATTACAATGATGAGTGTGTGATGATGACAATTTGAGAGTCTCGGACTCATTTAGAAATTATGTCTAGCAAATAAAGGGCTGGTTCAGTCCTGGGGGGAGCGCCCGAATTCGTCAGTGGCCGCGTGGGGGCGATAAGGACATCGTGAATGTTGGCATACATCAATTCGTGCTTGATTAGCCATCATATCATGCTTGCGTGTGTGAAATTGTCTGATTCTGAATTTAAGTATCATCCTAAGTGATTAATCTTTCTTCTAAAAGCGTTCTTGTTCAATACTTGTTATCAAGATTATCTTGCTTGTTCGTTATCTTGAACACTCCATGTCAGAAATCTATACTTGTCTTACCTTGAATATATGCCTCTGAATCCTTTTGAGGTAGAGGAATTGAGTTCTACTGGGCTAGTTAGCTCACTCAATTTAACATTTTCAGGTGAACAAGATGGTGATATTGCTTAAGGGGACTTGAGTGCTAAGTGGACCACCCTATGCGAAGAAATGCTGTGATCTTTTGTTTTCTTGTAGTTAAGTGGAAATGTAATAACGTTACAGTCTACTTTTGCTTGCTCCTCATTTAGACTATAATGAGGAGTATTATGTAATAACTTCCGCAAATCTAGTTGTTCATGAGCAAACCTTATGTTACTTGTTGTGTTTAATATCTGTCATATTCAGTAAATGTAATTTTACTAGGACGTGACATGACCATTTTCGGATAGGTCTGAATGTCTATAGGCGCAAGCTGAGTGATGTACACGGGCTTGAGCCCATTAAGAAAGCGCTTGGCCTTCATTCTCTCTGTGTTAAACAGATGATTGGCGTAGCGAGCCAATCGAGAGAACTGAGCCTCGTACTCAGCAACAGTCAGGTTCCTCTGTTTCAGAGCTGCGAACTCAGTGACTTTCCTCTCTTAAACTCTTTCTGAAAAATATTTAGAGTTGAAATGCTCCTTAAACTCATTCCAGGTAAATTGTGCATCTGCCCTGGTGGCCTCGATGGATTCCCACCACGCACGGGCATCTCTTTCAAGCTGGAATGTCGCTAGCATTAGTTTGTCACCATCCACGCATTGCATAACGCGGAAGATGCATTCTATCTCTTTCATCCAATTCTCCGCCTCGTCAGGATCTATGGTCCCGCTGAACCGAGGTGGGTTCAGGTTGCGGAAATTCCTGTATAGTTCTCCGGCTCCTCGATTATTGTTATTATTGGCTCCAGCAGCTTGGAGTAAAGCCTGAGTAAGCTGCTGAATTGTCTGCTACATGTCACGGAGTTGCGCACATTCCGCTGCCATTGTTGTGTTTTAAGTTCCTTCAAAAGAGAATGTACTTATAAGATAATGAGTTTGCACTAAGGTTGTGCATGTGTGAGTTTATTTTATCTTATTGTGCGTGTGTGAGTTTATTTTATCTTATTACCCAAGGTTCTACCCATCTCACATAGGTATGGAACTTAGACTCTAAGTCGGGACAGGTCAAACCTAGATCATCCTATACTTAAGAATAACCTAGTCTCTGATACCACAAAACTGTAATGCCCCGACGCGGAAAATTGGAGCGATATTACAGTTATTAATCAGTACAGAGCAAGAAATAATACTGAATAAACTCAAATTCCATTAATAATCCACTAAACTTCATTACAACCACTATTATCTCATTGACTTCATTGACTAATTATTACATCAACGTATCAGAGCCAAAACTAGGGCCCAGAGTACTTTATTGAAAATCAAACTAATACATCAGAACTAACTGACTCTTTCTATACTAACTAACTACTAAAACAATGGTTGTTGAAAATGGGTCACTCCTGAGCATCATCCTCAGTCCCAGCCTCGTGAGTGTGATCATCATCCAACTCACTTGAAAACCATTAAATAAAAATACAAGATGAGCGAATAACCTCAGTAGGACTTAATATCTCATGAACACAAGCATGCTTTAAATAATTAATGTCTTAATGGCAGGCTAACTAGAGAGAATAGTCATGTAGATTAAGTAATGATAACGAGAGAACAATAGCATCTGGTATAGGGAAAATAGCACAACGAGAATGATAATAGAATGGCCGTATAGCGATATAACATGTAAATTGCACAATGGTGCACTAGTAACGATAACGATTGCACTTGTATAGATAGCACTTTGATTGTCATAGATTAACCTAGATAGTATGATGGCGCTAGGTGCATGTTGTAACACATCCTTGATCATTTTAACTCCCATAGGCACTAGCACTTTTCGGGCGATCCTCCCAAGACCTGATCGGGCCCCATTGCACTGGCATTAGTCTTTCTTTATCTTGACAATCACATGAATGGCCAATAGAGTACCAAGAAGAGATAAGAGTAGTAGACGAGATAGATGAGAGCGTAGA
This sequence comes from Colocasia esculenta, assembly GCA_014218235.1. Classification (NCBI taxonomy): domain Eukaryota; kingdom Viridiplantae; phylum Streptophyta; class Magnoliopsida; order Alismatales; family Araceae; genus Colocasia; species Colocasia esculenta. Next base: position 28,789,597 of record CM024763.1, on the reverse strand, counting down.
GAGAACGTGAACAGATGAGAGGATATAGATAGTAGATGAGATAGGGACAATATCGTAAAAAAAATGAGAAACAATGATAGTCACAGTTGCGCGGCACCGGGTCAGGTACCGGCAGTCTGGTAGAAATCTTCACCGCCCACTAGCCGTGCTGTGTATATAGGCTAGATGGTCCGACGTGATCACAAGATAAGGAGAGAACACACTAAGAATGTATCGTATTGATCCCTAAGGTGTAACGGGTTTTAGGGTACAACTAGCTCGTCGACAATGGACGTGCGCCAAAGCAAGAAGACTTACGGAGGCCTTGACAAGGAGTCCCTGGCCCAGTCGAGAGTATTTCCGATGGAGAGTGGTCCAAGTCAAGAGAAAGGGTAGAATTAGTCCGTCGTACTCGAGTGCTCGAAGGCCGAGGGAAACGATAGCGGTAGATGAAACACGCGAGTAAAATGGAAAACAAGTGTAATTAATTAATAAGGAATTTAGTGATTTATTTCACTAAATTACCAGATACGTTATCGAGTAATTAAATAAAGTCATTTGACATTTAGAATGTTTAGTGGTGTAAGTGTAAAGGAATCATGAGGGTATGATAAATCGTGTACATAGCTTTTAAATAATGAGAATTATTTAATTATTGACAAATAAAGTTGTTCAGGTTACTATTAGTCTTAATAGTGCATGACTTAGCTTAAACAAGGGTTTAATGGTAAATAGAACAGGGGTATAAGCAAAATTATGAATTATGGCGCTAAACTTGGAAACGCGACGAGGGCGCCCATCGTGATTCTCGTCGCGACGGAGCATCCGGGCATTAGGCGAACCGACCGGCTTGGCCCAGTTCGATCTTGAGAACGCGACGGCATAGGCCGTCACGATCAGATCACGACAGTCTGCCAACCGCGACCCCTCTGAGGTCGCAACGGGTCGGGCCGTCGCGACTTCAGGGGGCGGCCCAAACACAGAAAAAGGTGGTTTGCCCTTTTCTGATTTTGGTCCTTCCCTCTATACATGACACAGGTCACTTTAAAAATCGATATAAAATCGTACCATACTCTAAAAATCACGAAATAAACTTTAAATGAAACTAGACTTATAGATCTATCCACAGGCACGAGTAATTAGAAAACGAACAAGGTTTATGCATGCTTTAATAAGGTTACATTTCAGTGACCTAAACATGCACAATCAAGGTTCAACGATTTAATTAGTGATGGATACATGATGAAAATCAGGCAAACCAGAGGCGTTTGAAAGCTAACATGATGTAGTATTTATGAGAATTTTCTCATGGCGTGAAATCAAATATGCACGAGGTTCAAAGGTAAACATGAAGGGTCGGGTATATGGAAATAGCAGGGTTTCAATTAGGGCTGCAAATAGGTCGGGTTCGGAACCGGAAACACAGATTCCGATTCTGATAACAGAAATATGATTCTGATTCTGATTCCGATAAGAATGGTTAGTTCCGATTCCGTTCCGATTCCGATAACATTACCGGAACCGAAATTCCGATAAGGTAAGGTGTTTACTATAATTTTACTTTGATTTTATGATAATTTATCGGAATAACCGATACCGATACCGATTCTGATTATTTTTTCAATTCCGATTCTGATTCCGATAACTTATCGAAATATCCGATACCGATTCCAATAAGCTATCGGTATCATATTCCGATTCCGAAATCGATAATTTTTATCAGAATCGGGTCGGAATATTGGAACATCGGGTTCTGTTTACACCCCTAGTTTCAAGCAATTAATTCGCCAAATGGATGAGCGAAATAGAACGAGATGAGAGGGCTTTTTGTAAAGGGTCATGAATACTACCTAGGGTAATTTTTACTCGAATTAAGCTTGCAAGATTGCCTACTTTTGCGTGGAGTAGGAAAATCCCTAATTTGGAGACGAAAAGTGATGAAGAACACCAAACTCCAGCCCTTCTCCTCCAAGATCCTCGTCCTCCAGCCTTTTCCTTCGTCTCCCAAAACTCCAGAAGTGAACTAGGGTTGCTAGGGTTGAAGTTTGAGGTGTTTTATATGGCTTAAGAGTCCCTTCTTGCTAAAACTCCTTTCTTTCCTAATAAATCCGAGTTTTCCTTATTTATCTCCCTAATTCCCTTAATTATCCACCTAATAGGATTGGGAAGAGAGCAAATTTCGTGGCCAAGGATTTAGGTTGGGGTAAGGACTCTTATTTTGGATATTTATGGGTTATTTAGTATTTATCTTAACCCTTTACTATTTATTAATTAATTACATACAAATTTAAATTAATTATTCCTCATCCCATGATGGGATCCTCTTTATTAGGCCCATTATTTTGTAATTGAGTCCTTTACACAACCCATTAGGGTTTTAACTTATTGGGCTTGATTAAGTGCCCTTTTATTTCACTTATTTCTCATTTATTCTAATTAAATATATTACCTCATTTTTTAAAAAATAAAATTTTATTTTGGATTTTTTTAAAAAAAATCAGGGTACTACATTGCTCGGGTAAGTTCCTCGGCTTCCTCGTCTCAAACAGAGGAATAGAGGCCAACCCTGAGAAATCCAAGCCATACTTGAGATGGGCAGTCCCAAGATGGTGCGCGACGTCCAACGCCTCACTAGACGTCTTGCTGCACTGAACCGATTCATGTCCCGAGCAGCGGAGAGGAGCTTCAACTTCTTCAAATTGCTACGAGGCCCTAAAGGCTTCTCACAGCAAGGGAGGCATGTACGGTGGACCAAGGACTGTGAAGCTGCCTTCGCGCGAGCTGAAGGCATATCTGGCAGCCCCACCTGTTCTCTCGAAACATGTGCTCGGGGAACCCTTGTTCGTGTACCTTTCGGTCACCGAACACTCCATCAGCGCAGTGTTGATCAGAGAAGAGGCGGCGGCACAGCATCCAGTATAC